>CM064492.1:37747185-37857185 GCA_032716605.1 Paralithodes platypus | reverse complement strand
TGTTTATTTGTGTCGTTTTTCTTCTTACAGTATGTGTGGTTGTAATAGTACCCGTACTTGTGGTGTTTGCAGAGTGGTAGTGGTATTTGTAGTATGGTAGTATTATAGCAGCATTGTGGTATTTATTTGTAGTGTGATACAGCTAGTTGCCATAGTTGTATTGTGATAGTTACCTTACCTTGTGTTGATTTCGACACACTTCTAGCGGCACCGAGGAGCGCGCCGCCCCTCGTTCTGGGTGGTGATTTGGTGCAGCAGACTGCTCGAAGGGGCAGCACGTTCCCCTGCGAAGATGGGCTCGTCTGGCACTTTTTGCAGTTCGACATCGAGGGCTCTTTTGAAGTTGTCTAACGAGATGCCCCTCATGTCTCTTACTCGCCGTGGGAGTTTGTTGAAGAGACGTGGGCCTCTGTGTGATAACCAGCCCTCTCGCAGAAAGCCCATATAGCACCCCTGTTATTCATCCGGGGGATATCGCATTCCCAGCCTTTCCTATCACTGAATTTCATGACTATTGGGGTATGTAGGTTTGGTACTAAACCCTCTGCGATTTTCCACGTGTATATTGTTAGGTAACGTTCACTTCTACGCTCCAGCGAGTACAGTCACAGTGTTCTTAAACGCTCCCAATAATGTAGCTGTTTTACCGAACTTATATGCGAAGTGAAATTTCTTTGTACTCTCTCTAAGTCATTTATTTCACCTGCTTTGTACGGGAATGTTAATACGCTACAGTATTCCAGCCGCGGTAGCACTAGAGATTTGAAGAGTGTTATCATAGGCAATTCACCGTGTGTTTTAAATGTACGCAGAATCCAACCCGTTAGACGTTTCGCAGCCACAACTTTGACCTTGTTATGTTCTTTAACCCTTTCGCTGCGGGTGACGTTCTGGAACGTCCTGGCAAGTTACAGCAATTTCCAGGCTTTAAAAGCCTGCAAAAAACATAAAAATCGAGTGTCAGTGGGCGGGAGCGTGAGGGGCCCACCTCCGAACCTCAGAGCACCAAGTGGCTCACTGAGGTTGACTGTGTCTCGCGCGGATCTCTCTCTGTGTCTCCCAGCAGTGTAGCCAAGCGAGCGAGTGTTACATAATAGCGGGTTTCCCGCGTTTCACTGGCACCACTGCGGGTGAACCAGACCATGTACGGGGCCCGTTCTGGTGTCATTTTGAAGATATTCTCGTCTTGTTTTCGGCAGAATAATCTTCATTTAATGCAGATGCTTGATTTATCATTCAGGAGTGCCTGAATATGCCCTAAATAGCCAAAAAATGGCCGCAGCCAAAGGGTTAAAAGCCATATTTTCAGACATTAACACCCCAAGGTCTTTCACACTGTCTTTCCGTTCTATTATGTGGTTTGATTCTGTTAGGTAGTTTGTATTTTCTTTAACGAATTTATTATCTCTGTACCGTATTAATTGGAATTTTTCTTCATTGAATTGCATGTTGTTTACCCTGGTCCACTGGAACACTACATTTAAGTCTTCCTGCAGCCGGTCCGTGTCCTCTTGTGTGTTACTAGTGGTAGTGTGGTAGTACTAGTGGTATTGTGGTAGTTGAGGTATTAGTAATGTGGTAGTACTAGACACATTGTGATAGTACTTATTATATTTGGTGTTTGTAGTATGGTAGTACAAGACCTATTATGGTTGTAGTAGACGAATTTTGGTAGTTATGGTATGTGTATTGTGGTAGTATTAGGCGTATTGTAGTAGACATTGTAGTATTATGGTAGTTATGTAATATGTATTGTGGTACAACTAGTAGTGTTATTGTAGTATTTGTGGTATTAGTATTGTGGTAGTTGTGGAATTTGTATTGTGGTAGTTGTGGTATTTGCAGTGTGGTAGTACTAGACGTATTGTGGTAGTTGTGGTATGTGTATTGTGGTAGATCTAGACGTATCGTGGTAGTTGTGGTATTTGTATTGTGGTAGTGTAGACGTATTGTGGTAGTACTGGTGGTCTCGAACAACAAAAACAACAACCTCCAGACTGGGGCCAGAACAAACAGGGGATCTCATAACCCAAGGCTCCAGCTGCGAGGTCGACAAGCCTTTTATTTCCTTTTTTAATAACAGGAGATCTGTATGAACCTGGAAGTGGGGAGCAGAAGAATAGAAACCAATATTATGTGTGCAGTATATATATATATATATATATATATATATATATATATATATATATATATATATAGAAGGAAGGATATGAGAGATTTCTTTCCTTATTTGTTTTTGCTCCTGCCAGAATAGTCAGTATAACAAATACAACTTAATTATTTACATTTTGGTATTAGGAAGATGACAAGAAAGGTCTGAAATGAGATAACATAAAAGGGAAATATACAGAATAACTATTATTTCGTTGTATTAAACTGTGTAAGATAATTGAAGTGGAAAAACATATGCTATACAATTTATTAATAATGAAAAAGGAAAATATAAAATCCATGTGTGGATGATAATATAGTTGTTTCGTGGAGTAAGTATTGAATTAACTATTGAGAATATAATTCGTGTATTATTATTATTATTAGTATTATTATTATTATATTGAAAACATGGGGATATCTGAGGTACTATGTTAACTACAACAAATACATCAAAATAGAGTGGATAGAAAAATAATGGAAATATAATAGAATAGGAATGAAATGGATAATCTTAAGATGGGCATGTGTTTTGAGAGAAAACAACATAACAGAGACCTAGAAGGCCTATTCAGAAAACAAAATATCCACAATATTTATTTGAACGTGAAAACAAATATATTAAGAAGGTCGTGGTAATGATAAATCCAAACATATTCTGTAATATTGATTTTATATCAAATTTATCTATATCAATTGTCAAAGGTACTTTCAGAGGTCAATAATTATGATAGCTTTTAATAAGTTTAATAAAATGCTAAAGTATGTCCTTTGTGTACTAGATTTCGATTAATGATACGAGGTGAAAGTAATTGACAATATTAATATTTGTCAGAAGAATCCAAAGTCGAAACAATTGAAGCATTTCCAGTAATACAAGACTATTATATGATATTTTGAGAAAATGTATACAATATATATAGACAAACCGATATCCATATAAATCTAAATATAAATGTATGTGTGTGGGTGTGTGGGTGTGTGAAAGAGGGTGACAGAGATGGACTGAATAATTGAGACAACCGAAAAGAGAGACAAAACACGAGTACAGATCCTAAACCTCAAGCCCTCGAAGGAAGAAGGAAACAAAAAACGGAAGAGGACAGATATAAGTAAATAAAAGGGCGAACAATTAAAAAGTGGAGAGTGTGAGCAGTGTTTGATAAGTCATGTCCAACAGCCCTCACAGCACCCCCTTCAATCACCAAGGGGGTGGAAAGGGGGCAAACACGCAGAGAGAGAGAGAGAGAGAGAGAGAGAGAGAGAGACAGAGAGACAGAGAGAGAGAGAGGGGGGTTGGGATTTATTACTATGTAGATAGCAAGATGATATATACAGTATGTATGCATGGATTGATAGATAAATATTTATGTATAACTACATATACCGGCTATAAAGTACCGGTAGTTATAGATTGTAAGAGAGAGAGAGAGAGATATTAGAGTTTATTTATTCCCTGGAAATTTAGAAGTGACCCTCTCAACTACAATATTACGTGGGAACCCTGACTCGTGAGAGAGAGAGAGAGAGAGAGAGAGAGAGAGAGAGAGAGAGAGAGAGAGAGAGAGAGAGAGAGAGAGAGAGAGAGAGAGAGAGAGAGAGAGAGAGAGAGAGAGAGAGAGAGAGAGAGAGAGAGAGATAATATGACATTGGTTCTTAAACTTTTTAGTGGATTTTTATTTATTGATCTTTGTCATTCTTGAGTTGGATAGTAAGGTCTATTGCTATGTTTGGCTGTTTGAGGATTCAATTGGTACTCCGAATTTATCTCGAACTGAGTAACTGTCATATATATTTGTCCATATGTTTTAGTGATCCATTTGTGTTCACGAGTGCTTAAATGGATTTTACAGACTATATAATACAATCACATTTTCTTTTTAAAGATGATATGTCTATGTTCTACTTAAAACCGTCTGGAGTGCTGGTAACTAGTTTAATGTAAATTTATTATTGAAATGAAACAGACCAATTAAGCCACCTTTTTTCCGACAGTTCATTCTTAAGCTTAATATTATCGGTTGGAAATAAAATGTATAATAACACAGTTTTCATCCTATTAAAGATTTATCTTATTGGTCAATTTGGCTATAAGTAATAATATGCTGTTCCAATATAAATTGGGGATGCATAGTATTTTCTCCTGATATATTGAATATTCCTTACCAAGTTTCTGGTCCTATTTATTGTAAAATGTTGAATACAAAATGTGAGAAGTACATATACAGATATTTATTACTATTTTGACAAAGGGTCTCATCGCAGGCCATTATAAAAAATAAATTCACTTGGAATTTGTATGGAAGTAACCACTATGATATAATGTTGGCCTGAAGGTAGACAGCAAATACATGTAATCAATGGTGTGTGTGTTATATAATTGTTTCTCAATTAACACCTGTCACTTCTGAACTAACTTCCACAGAGGTTTGTTCTTGACTATTCATCTATCTATCTATCTATCTATCTATATTATAGCCAGACACCTTAACCTCCCAGGGGGTGACTACGATTGAATCACCTCCATGCTCCTTTGTCATCCGTCAGCCGATGCTAGTCCACCTACCCAAAACCACTTTCACTCATATAATTCTCAACTCCATCTTTCCATCTCAATCTCGGTTTGCATTTCCCTCTCTTATACACACTTTTAGTCATTCTATCACTGTCACAGTTTATGGAAGTTAATAGTATTTTGCACACTGCAATTGATGCACTACACTACTATGGTACTTTCTCTTTACTTTTTTCTGTCACACACACCCCCACGCACACACACACCCACATATATATCTATATATATAATATATATATATATATATATATATATATATATATATATATATATATATATATACTGTATATTATATGATAACAAAATATACTTTGAAAAATAGAGAGAATGAAAATAAACACCATGTGAGGAAGAGCACTTTAGAGCCCTCTTCTCCGCCCGAATAGAAATTGTTGACCGGATTTTTTTTTTGGTGTATGGCATTGGCCTGATGAAGCTATATGCGAAACGTTGTCAATAAAGTGCTCTTCCTCACATAGTATATATATATATATATATATATATATATATATATATATATATATATATATATACTGCATATATATCATCCTCCCCTCCCCTGCCCTCCCTCTTCATTCCCCCCTCTTAACCCCTGAAGACAATTTTGGTGGTTTTTATTAAGCTGTGTTTGCAGACGGTGATATTGTGGTCGTGATGGTGGTTCTTGATGTTGTTGTTGTGTTGGTGTTGGTGGTTGTAAATGTTGGTTTTTAGTTGCTGCTGTTGTGGCTTAATTGTTTTTGATGATGATACTGTTGGTAATGCTGTTGTAAATTTATCTTGTTGTTGATGCTGTGGTAGTGATGATGATAGTGATATTCTTATTGTGATTGTCGTTTTTAAATTAAGCTGTGTTTGCAGACGGCGATATTGTGGTCGTGGTGGTGGTTCTTGATGTTGTTGGTTTTGCTTTTTTGTTTGTTGTTCTTGTTGTTGCGATTGTGGTGGTGGTAACGTTTGTAAATGTTGGTTTGTAATTGTTGTTGCTGTTGTGGCTTAGTTGTTTTTGATGGTGGTAGTGTTGTTCTTATTATTATGTTTTGTTTTTCTTAAGCTGCGTTTGCAGATGACAATATTGTGGTCGTGATGTTGTTGTATATTTGCTATTCTTGATTTGTAATTTCTGTTATGGTTGTTGTTGTTGCTGTTGTGGCTTAGTTTTTTATGATGATGGTATTTTTGGTAATGTTGTTGTATTGTTTCCTATTGTTGATGCAGTGTTGGTGATGGTGGTAGTGATGTTCTTGTTTGCATTGGTGGTGTATATATTAAGCTGTGTTTGCAGATGGCAATACTGTGGTCATGATGTTGTTGTTGCGCTGTTGCTCTTGTTGCTGGTGGGACTGTTTGTTTTATTTGTATTATTTATTGTATAGTGGTAGTAGCGGATTAGCCTAGTTGTTGTAGTTGCTAGTGTTGGTGGGAGTGATGATATTTTTGTTTGCTTCTGGTTGTTGTTAGTGGTGGCAAAAGCTAATGTGTTATCTATTTTGTGGTTTAGTTGTTGGTGATGATAGGAAAGTTGGTTTTGCTATGTTGTTCTTAGTTGCCGTTGGTGGTGATCTTGTGTTATTGTTATTTGTATTAAGCTGTGTTTGCAGACGGCCATGTTGTTGTCGTGATGGTGCGTTTTGATGTTGTTGTTGTGGTTGTTGCTGCTGCTATAGGTGTTTGTTGTGATAATAAGCTTAGGGGAGCTTAGTTGGTTTGGCGCGCTTGTATTTGTGGATCAGTTGTTGTAGTTGTTAGTAGTGGTGTTGATGATAGTTGTATTGTTGTTTCTGTTGTAAGTGTGTGTTGTGATAGTAAGGTTAGAGTAACTTGGTTGTTTTTGTGCTTTTTTGTAGTGAGTTAGTTGTTGTAGTTGTTAGTGGTGGTGTGCATGATAGTGTTGTTGTTGTTGTCCTTGTTGTTGTTGGTGGTGGTGATCGTTTATATGTTGTGGTAATTGTGGTTCAGTCTGTTTTTATCATGTTGGATTTGTTGGAATCGATTATATAAGTGTTAGGGCTGTAGAGGTGCAATTTTTGTTGCTATTATTATTTTAGTTTTTATAGGTTGTCTTAGAAGATATCGTTATTGTCTTGATATTGTTGTTGTGGTTGCTGTTATGGTGGTGATGGTCGTGTGATGTTGCTGTAGGTGGTGGTGGTATTGATGTTTTTGTTATGGTAGTGATGTTGGTGCTGGTATTGTTGTTGTTGTGGTGATGTTGTTATGGTAGTGGTGGTGACGTTGTTGGTGGTGGTTATTGATGTTATTGTTGTTGTGTTGATGATGATGCTGGTGGTATTGATGTTGTAAGGGTGATGCTGTTCTTGTTCTTGTTGTTGGTGGTGGTGGTGGTATTGTTTTTGTTAAGGTGGTGATGTTCTTGTTGTTGTTCCCTAAGCTGCCTGGCCGAACAGCCCCGAGTCCCCGAGGAAGGCCATGGCCACGATCGGGCTTTCCAACAGAGCTCTCATTGAGTGTAGTTGTGTTGTTGGCGTAATTGGTTGTGTGAAATGCAGTCTTCTATGATGTGTTTGATGGTATGGGGTGCTGTGTTACATCCCGGGCAGGTGTCGACGACGGAGTCATCCAGTCTCTTCTGATAGCTCAGAAGAGCTGGATGGTGACCGCATCTCAGCCTGGCCAGGTGGACTCTATCCTTGCGAGGAAGGGAGGATTCGGAAGGATGGATTTCGGGAGGTCATGCTTGCAGCTGCGTGTTGTCTATGAGTGAGTGGATGAATCGGCGAGAGATATGAGTATGTATGTACATCTGGAAGTTGGTTTGGGGTGGGCAGGGAGGGAGAGAGGACAGTATTTGTGTGTGATACCGTGTGCTCGGTGTTGTTTTTATATTTCTTGGTGTCTGTGGGGGTGTTGCCATGTAGTGTAGTGGGTGGTTTTGTTTCGTGGAGGCTGCTGCCAGGAATTGAGTGCCTCTCATGTCCAGATGGTCTTTGACTTTGAGGATTTGGGTTTCTTGATGTAGGTGATCTGTGGGTGTAGTAGCTGTGCAGCCTGTAATGATATTTAGGGCTTTGTTTTGAATAGTCTGTAAGGTCTTATGATGTGTGTCAGCTAGGTTAGAAGCCCAGGCTGGGCTTGCTTATTCTATCACTGATCTTATGTATTGTTTATAAACTGTGGTGGTGGTTTCTTTGTTGTGTCCAAATTATGTGTGAGCAAGTGACCTGAGGGCGTTAAGTCTGGGTGTCAGTTTCTTTTTCGTGTTTGTGGTGTGCTGTTTGAATGTCATATGAGTATCATATGTTACTCCTAGGATTTTGGGTGAGTGTGTATGTGTTCTTGTTGTTGGTGGTGGTAGTTGAAATTGGTATTGTTGCTGCCGTTGTTGGTTGCTTTGTTGATGCTGGTAGTGGTGGTGATATTATTATTTGTGTGAGAGTGTTGTTGTTGTTGTTGTTGGTTGGTCTGTTTGTTGTGACCTTATGTTCCTGTGGTGGTTATGGTGTCAATTTTGTGTATATTGGTATTGTTAGCAGTGTTATATTAATACCCGAAAATATGCATTCATTGTTAACATTAATAACTAGAGTCGTTTTATTTCCCGTTCCAACTTATCATGATCTGTTCAGGGGATAACGAATTGGCAAGCACAAATCCCCTGTGGCTCGATTCTTATCCACTAATGTATCCATATGCCAAATTAAAGCATATAGTTATGTCAGGCCTTGGGCTGTTGCAAAGACCATTATATTGGTTTGACTGGCGGAATCACTGTCCAAGTTACCCCTCAACCCCTGAAAGGATACAAAATTACATTGGTTCACAACCCCACCCGAAATGAGGTCGTGAAGAATTGAAAGAAGGTTCCACGCTAATACATCAAAAGAAAACCATTGAACTTCCGTTGTAGCAAGATTGACAAACTTAAGTAGTCAGTGGTTCGATTCGTGGGAAATGATTTACTAATTTACCACCGTATTTATTAAATAGACATATGTATACGGAAGGATAGAGTATTGAAGAGTATTATCTAATAGGTACAGATAAAGGACACAGGAAGATATAGATCAATATTACATACAAATAAATAAAAGAGGAGTAACACTGTGTTGAGAGAGAGAGACAGAGAGAGATTGTAAAGAACAGGAGACAGAGGGAGACATCTTAGCCTCTCCCCCCCTCCCTTACCTTAGACTTAAACAATAGGAAGCTTGGGAAGGGGGTTTAGGTGTTATTAATATTTCGGGGAAGGCTAAATGTGTGTAAATGTGTATGTGGGTGTGCGTGTGTGTGTGAACGGATGCTTGGAAGAGAGTTGCATGTTGATATAACTTTAGAAAAGTTGACAGAATGAATATATAAAGTGCTCCTCATTTGGTGTGTTTATATTAAGAGAGTGGCATGCTGTGCACCATCGTAAGGTAATCGAGTGATTATTTGTTTTTAATTCTAGCTTTCAGCAGATACTGTCTTCAACTCAGGAAAAGACTACATAAAACATTCCTAGAACTGAGTCCCATATACATAGTCTGGTATTATTTAAGGAACACAATTAAAGATATGCTCTGTAGATCGTATTATGGTTGTGAAAATTATATAATGGCAAAGACAATGTAATTAGTTAGTATTCCTGAATGCTATGTAATTTTCATTCCAGTCTGAAAACCAAATGTTCCTGGTTTGACTCCCCATCAGTAAACACTATGCAACATCCGGGGAGTCATTTCCTGCCTCAGTTACAACAAATATGCTTGTCATAATTCATTCAATCCTAGCGTTACTATTATACAGTCATAACATTGTTACCTTTACCTCTGTTCTATATAGGTAGGCCAGACATCTTTAACCCCAACATCTATAACTCAATAAGGGCTAGAGCAAATGGGCTTTACATTTCCACACGTATTTCCTGGCTGAGTGTTTCCAAATGATAGATATTTGAACTCGATTATTCTAGTCGTTTGTGAGTTATAGAGCTTAATGTTCAAAACTGTTGGCCTACTTGTTTGGAACAAAGTTAAATTTTATTTTACAACTACCTTACCATCCCTAACATTTGTTCTACAACTACCTTACCATCCCTAACATTTGTTCTACAACTACCTTACCATCCCTAACATTTGTTCTACAACTACCTTACCATCCCTAACATTTGTTCTACAACTACCTTACCATCCCTAACATTTGTTCTACAACTACCTTACCATGCATACCATTTGTTCTACGACTACCTTACCATGCCTAACATTTGTTGTACAACTACCTTACCACCCCTAACATTTGTTCTACAACTACGTTACCATGCCTAACATTTGTTCTACAACTACCTTACCATCCCTAACATTTGTTCTACAACTACCTTACCATCCCTAACATTTGTTCTACAACTACCTTACCATGCCTAACATTTGTTCTACAACTACCTTACCATCCCTACCATTTATTTGTTCTACAACTACCTTACCATCCCTAACATTTGTTCTACAACTACCTTACCATCCCTAACATTTGTTCTACAACTACCTTACCATCCCTACCATTTGTTCTACAACTACCTTACCATGCATACCATTTGTTCTACAACTACCTTACCATGCATACCATTTGTTCTACAACTACCTTACCATGCATACCATTTGTTCTACAACTACCTTACCATGCATACCATTTGTTCTACAACTACCTTACCAAGCATACCATTTGTTCTACAACTACCTTACCAAGCATACCATTTGTTCTACAACTACCTTACCATGCATACTATTTGTTCTACAACTACCTTACCATGCATACCATTTGTTCTACAACTACCTTACCATGCATACCATTTGTTCTACAACTACCTTACCAAGCATACCATTTGTTCTACAACTACCTTACCATGCATACCATTTGTTCTACAACTACCTTACCATGCATACCATTTGTTCTACAACTACCTTACCATGCATACCATTTGTTCTACAACTACCTTACCATGCATACCATTTGTTCTACAACTACCTTACCATGCATACCATGTGTTGTACAACTACCTTACCATGCATACCATTTGTTCTACAACTACCTTACCATCCCTACCATTTGTTCTACAACTACCTTACCAAGCATACCATTTGTTCTACAACTACCTTACCATGCATACCATTTGTTCTACAACTACCTTACCATGCATACCATTTGTTCTACAACTACCTTACCATGCATACCATTTGTTCTACAACTACCTTACCATGCATACCATTTGTTCTACAACTACCTTACCATGCATACCATTTGTTCTACAACTACCTTACCATTCCTACCATTTGTTCTACAACTACCTTACCATGCATACCATTTGTTCTACAACTACCTTACCATGCATACCATTTGTTCTACAACTACCTTACCATTCCTACCATTTGTTGTACAACTACTTTACCATCCGTACCATGTATTCTACAACTACCTTACCATCCCTACCATTTGTTCTACAACTACCTTACCATTCCTACCATTTGTTCTACAACTACCTTACCATCCCTACCATTTGTTCTACAAGTACCTTACCATTCCTACCATTTGTTCTACAACTACTTTACCATGCATACCATTCATTCTTCAACTACTTAACCATCTCTACCATTTATTCTACAACTACTTTACCATCTCTACCATTTATTCTACAACTACCTAACCATCTCTACCATTTATTCTACAACTACTTTACCATCTCTACAATTTATTCTACAACTACCTGACCATCCATACCATATATTGTATAACTACCACGCCTGGCTAATATAAAAAGTTCTCCCAGACTTCCTTCAAACTAAAAAGAATGCTTACTCAGACCTTCCTTCTAGCTAAATTTATAATTTGTTTTTCAATAGAAACATTTCCTGGTCAAAAGACGATTTCTTCTAAGTTACAGAACAAAACCGAGACCTGGATGGGGTGATGCATCTTATTATCACGAAACTAATGGGTTAAAACGTCTTCAGATCTCCAAACTAGTGGAACGTAAGAGGGGAGGTCCAAGAAGAACCCCTTGAGACCGAACAGTGTTAAAGGGATATATTAAGCCACCATGTCCGCTACTATTTCATCAACCATCAGAGCCCAAATTTGGGCATATTTGTCATAATATTGTTAAACGCCCATATCACCACCGCCACCATCATCTTTATTATTTTTATGACAATAGTAAAAATTACAGCAGTAAAGACCACCACAAATACCTCAACAAAAGGACATAAAGAGCACCAGGAAAGAATATCTGCATGTCCTTAATTTACACACGCAGATGTCCCCACGCGTGCCTACATCAATCAACTATTGATGCTGCCATATGCTCTAGCATATTTAATATCACCATTAACCCATTCAGTACCGGTGTCATCCTTTTCATTATATTCTAGTAACTATTAGTCAATTACATTTAGCTCAGGAAGGGCGTCTACCCATTAAAAGGCTACAGACTATCTCAATCAATCATTTAGCTACCATATAATCTTCCTAAGGTTTATAATATCGTCTAAAAGTAGCTGAAATAAAATACAATTAAGTCACTGGTACTTAAAGGGTTACACGAGTGTCCAACGAGCATTATAGCGGTGGAAGTATCGGAGTCACAGTATCAGAGTAAAAACAAAGCTAAAAATGTAATCTAGTAGTGACAGTATTGACGTATGTGACTGTATTTTGAATCTTGGAGCTCCTAATCATGTTCAGTTCAATTTAGTAGACTAATAAACAACAAAATAAATCAATATCAAGGCAATAACTGGTAATGTATGCAAGGCTCCAATACATGTAGCCTACAAATATACCCGTGTGACCTCCTTCTCCCTCATGTTTAGCTACTTTAGTATGGAGATTTTAAGATGTTCACCCCATTTCTTTGCCAGTATTTAGACTTTTTGTGCCATTTGTGTCGATTTTTTTCCTGGTGAGCGATAGGAGGAACCGGCCTCCGGTTAATACAGTTTACTACCGAAAATGTTACACATTGATATCGTAGGGGTGTCTTCGGGGTATTGATATCGTAGGGGTGTCTTCGGGGTATTTATATCGTAGGGGTGTCTTCGGGGTATTTATATCGTAGGGGTGTCTTCGGGGTATTGATATCGTAGGGGTGTCTTCGGGGTATTTATATCGTAGGGGTGTCTTCGGGGTATTTATATCGTAGGGGTGTCTTCGGGGTAGGCTTCGAGGTATTTATATCGTAGGGGTGTCTTCGAGGTATTTATATCGTAGGGGTGTCTTCGGGGTATTTATATCGTAGGGGTGTCTTCGGGGTATTTATATCGTAGGGGTGTCTTCGAGGTATTTATATCGTAGGGGTGTCTTCGAGGTATTTATATCGTAGGGGTGTCTTCGGGGTATTTTTTGATAACGCTTGCTTGAGGTCTAGGGAAGAAACTTTATAAAAACAAATAAATATATAAATAAATATAAAATAATAATAATAATATATATATTCTAATAATACTATTACCGTCACCAATAAACTAGCACTACACTTAAAACGACCACAGAACTACCTTTATCTATCATCACCCACCTATAGCACTCATACCACCGACACCACTACTATTCTCGCCATCACGGATACTCTCATTTAATATCTACTACCATGGACATCTCTACCTATACCGTCACTATTATCATCACTATCAGTACCACCATCAGCATCTATTGTCACCATCCACACCACCACTATTTTCACCATCACGGATACTCTTATTTAATGACTACCATCTACGAGTACACCTTCACCTTTACCTTCGGTATTATCATCACTATTACCATTATCAGCATCACCATCCATTAAAACCGCACATATCATCTACACCATCACTATTCTCACCATCATTGATACTCTCAATTACTTTCTATTATCTCTTATATTCACTTCAGTCTATATCATCACCACCATCAGTATCATCACACTTCTTACAACCATCATCATCACATCACCATCTTCATCTATATCATCATACTTCCTACAACCATCATCACCAACTATCATCATCATCACATCACCATCATCATCAATATCATCACACTTCCTACAACCATCATCACCAACTATCATTATCATCATATCACCATCACCATCAATATCATCACATTTCCTACAACCACCATCACCAACTGTCATCATCATCACATCACCATCAATATCATCACACTTTTTACAACCATAATCACCAATTATCATCACCATCACCATCACAATCATCACACTCCCTACAACCATCATCACCAACGGGTCCATTACTGTCATTATCCTACCACTAACCCATTTAGTACGGATGGCATCCTTTTCACTATATGCTGAAAACTATTAGACGATTTTATTCAGCTTAGGAAGGACGTCTAACAAGGAAAATGCTACTGAGTACCTCAATCAATCCTTTTAGCTATCATATATATTGCATAACCTTCATAAAATCATATAAATGTTGCTGAAATCAAATAATAAATACAGTATATACGTCATCTGAAAGGGTTAAAGATCCCTATCATTATCCTCTCGCTATCACTATCTCTACCCCCCCCCCCTACCAATATCGTCCCCATCACCATCCATTGTTACTATCTTTACTACTACCACAACACATCACCACTATTACCACCACCACCATCATCATCACTCCCTCGCCACCACCACCACCACCACCAGTCCACCACTCCCACTACCAACAATGCCAACCACTACTGCCACCACCACCACTATCTCCACCAACCCCATCATCCGTACCATCACCACCACCACATCCGTATCATTACCCCTACCACAACCCCAACATCTGCACCATCACCCCTACCACCACATCCACCCCAACATCCACACCATCACCCCTACCACCACCCCAACATCCGCACCATCACCCCTACCACCACATCCACCCCAACATCCACACTATCACCCGTACCACCACATACACATCCACCCCAACATCCGCACCACCACCCCCACATCCACCCCTACAACCACATCCACATTCACCCCCCCATCCGCACCACCACCACATCCACCCCATCATCCGCACCATCAACCCCACCACCACCACCCCATCATCCGCACCATCAACCCCACCACCACCACCCCATCATCCGCACCATCAACCCCACCACCACATCCACCCCATCATCCGCACCATCAACCCCACCACCACCACCACCAAATCCACCCCATCATCCGCACCATCAACCCCACCACCACATCTACCACTATTCATCCACTCCATCACCCCTACCACCACCATCACTGCATCTACCCCCATCAACCCCACCACCATCACCATCATCTTCCTCACCACCAATATCACTCCCTCACCACCAGCACCCAGTTCACTCCCTCATTATACCTAGGGAACATACCTTTTAAGGGGGACAGGTATGCTTATTAACCCCCTTCCTCTCCCACCTCCTCCGACCTCTATTGTCTGGTTGACTTTTGAAGACCTTGCGCCCCCCTCCTCTCCCAACCCCCCTGCTCTCCCTCACGCTCTATCCCTATTTATCTATCTATCTGTATATCGATCTATCTACCTTTGTGTATACTGTTATGTTTGTATATATGTACATTATAATTCTATACAATCTATTTATCTATCCATCTCCAACCAGTACCACATATGCTCAGCACACTTATCCCCTCCCCCTCAAATTTCGTTCCCCTTCTCCCCCATCCCTTACCCCCACTTATTTCCCCTCTTTACAGACCTCTCCGCCACCCACATTACTCCTCCCCTTTTATAGCCTTCCCCTACTCTATCCTCCCACTCTCATTCCTTCTAATAAATTGCTATCTCCCCTTCTCCAATAAATCCTTCCTCTTCCTGCACTATGCCCTTCTCTCCACCTGTCCTTCTTCCCACTAAATCTCCTCACTTCCTATCCATAAAATATATCTTCCTGGGCACCTTTCTCGCCTCCACAAAAACCTTCCTTCTCCCCCAATCCTACCCAACGTATTCCTCTCCCCTCCCTCCCACTCCCTTCTTTCCAGACTTCCCCATCACGCCTATTCCCCCGCTCCTTTCTCCCAAGACCTCCCCATCACATGCCGTACTCCCTTTCACCTCCTCCCTTCCCACCCCCTTCACCTCATCCTCCCTTCTCACCCGTTTCTCCCCATCAGACCCATACATGCTCCCCCCTTCTCCAAATCTCCCCCCCCCCCCCCAACCTTCCCATTACATTCCTAACCCCCCCGTCTTGTTCGGGGGGTAACAGATGAGTCGCGGTGAATAAGAAATGAATCAGCGCGGACTTACTCACGCCTTTGTCTGGAGCCATTAACAGAGAGAGAGAGAAGGGGGGGGGGAGGAGGGTAAGTAATAAGGAAATAAATAGATGTGAGAGAGAGAGAGAGAGAGAAAGAGAGAGGTTTAGAGTGGATGTGATCAACACATAATCGTGCAAAGATAAGTTAGCATTAAGTTGAAAATTAGAGCGATTCTAATTGTTTCAATAAACTTGAAGTAATTATTGAATTGTATTGTTTTTATTAATTTGATTGGTCGCCTATTTGTTCTAAAATAATGTTGCTTGCTATTCTCATTATCATGTCCCTACTGTGGTTCTTATCTATTTATCAATTTATCATTTATCATTTTCTCTCTATATATATATGTATGTTTACTTTGTTAACTCAATATTATCCACATTTTCGTCTCTTTTTCTCATCTATCTTTCTTCGTTATTTTCCCTCTCAATCGCATGCACCCTATATTATCCTCTTCTTCTGTTCCACTTTCTCCTCTCTTTTCTCCCATCACCACCACCCATTCTCTCGTTCACTCCCTTCTTCTCTCCACCACTGTTGTCTTCCTTCAAACGCTGCACATCTCCATCACCCTAGTTTCTTCCTCTATACCGTTTTGCAACCCTTTCAGAGCGATGACGTCATTTCTATCACATTCTGGTTACCATTAGACGATTTAATTAGCTTATAATCTATTCTCTAGGACTCAAAGGAGTTAATATGATCTCAATAAACCCTCTGAATAATATACGTCCTTCTTAAGCTGCATATAATCGTTGATTGATAGCCAGAATCAAAGGTAATGAGGCGTCACCCTCTTTCTCACCTCCATTCTCCGTATCTCCTACTTAACCCATTATTCTTCGCTGATTGACCTTCATCTCCTCGATTTTCTATATGTTCTCTCCTTTTTTAACTCTTTCTGCTCTTCACTCTCCAGCTCAACTCTTACTCTTATCCTTATTCTAAAACTTCTCAACGTCTATGATCTCCTTTCCATACTCTCCTCGTTCCATGCCCTTAAATTGGTGTTTCTATCCCTACTGTATTCCTCGTTCATTGCATCTCTCACTTTTCTCCAATACTTCTCGGGGTACACTTTCATTCTGATCAATCTTTCCGTTCCCTATTCCCTTTCCATAAATACCGCTCCCAGCCCTCCTCTTCATCCTTCTTTCCCTTAATATATATTTGTTAGTATATGTCCACTTCTTACTTTCTCTCTTCAACCCTTCCCGTCACTCTTCCCAAAACATTCTCCCTCAGCCTTCCTTCCCAACCCCTCTTCATTCTCTTCACCCTCCTCCTCTCCACTCTTCTTCCCCTCAAACTTTCTCTCCTCTTTTCCGACTCCCCTTTCATCTCTCTTTCTCTCACTTCAGTTCAGCCTTTCTCCCCATCTCTTCCTTTCATAGCTTTCTCCCCAACCGCTCCTCACTCTCTTCCCTTCAATCACCCCAACCATTATCGTTCCCTTCCCTTTCCCTCCTCCCCTCTTCTTTCTCATGAAATTCCCTCAATATCTCACCCCCACACACTCTCTCCCCAAATCCCCCACCCACTCTCTTCCTTTAATGTTCATGCAATTCAACTTCCCACTATCTTTCCCTCAATCTCTCTCCCCAATCTCTTCCCCTCCTTAAAATCTTCTCCCCGCCCCCCTCCCCCACCCTCCACTCCTAGTCATAAATCAAGTGGGTGGAAGGGGGCGGGGTGAAGCGTGGACAGGTCTAGCAGGTACCCTCACTCTCAGACCTCGTCTTCTTCTTCAGCCCTTACCATTCATTTATTGGCCTTTACCAGCCCTTTCGTGGCCCTTACCATCTCTTTAATAACCTTGATAAGCCCTTTACTAGCCCTGATCAGTTGTTTTAACCTTTTCCAGCTCTATTTTTAGCCAAATAAATACCCTCATTGTTCCCAGGTTAAATAGCACTGTATGAATATTCCCATATTCAAAATATGCCATAGGGGGGCAATGCCTAGTGAGTTGATTGCTCAATAGGTGACGTTCTGAGAGTGAGGGTCCGAGTCTAGGTGGTGAGACAGTGAAGCACGAAGGCGGAGCAGCTTCATAGATGGGGCTGCTTCGAGCTGTGAGTGGAACTCTAAGTGCTTCACATGTCTCACTCCCTAGCTTGGAACAAGGCCTCACGGGCTTCACCGTGTTGAGCTGTTGAATGTGCAGGCTCTCAGCCTATGCCCGAGAGGGAATAGTTAGAATATAGAAACAACAAATAAAAAAATTATTAGCCGTTTCCAGCCTCTAAGTCATTACCTTCCATATATTAGCCCTTACCAGTTCACTATTATCCCTCATCGGTTGTTTACTGACCCTTACCAGTTCATAATTAGCCCTTACCATCCTTTATTAGACCTTACCAGTTATTTATTGGCCCTTACCAACCATGTATTAAGTGTTTTTATCCTATTAGCTCTAGCCATCCATTGATTAGCCCTTACCGGTTCTTTATTAGATCCTACATGTTCTTTGTTAGCCCTTACCATCCATTTCGTAGAATAAGAAACAAAGTCACTCAAACCATTAGAATCGCAAAACCAAATTACTATAAAAACAAACTTGAACAATGCTCGGGAGATTGCCGGACCCATGGAACAGACTAAATGCTAGGAAACTTAGCGATACGATACGTTCTTGTGAATAACAAATTACAACAAATTCCAACGACATTGCAAATAGTTTAAAACTCTATTTTGTTAATAGCAGTAACACACTAGCAGAACATATTGACATTGCCAACAATAATGTTTAGATAATACTTAAATAATAAATCAGTAATATCATTCATCGCATCACCTATCACACACAGTGAACTAATGGATGTAATCAAACAGCAGAATGATACTTCACCAGGCATTGATGGAATATCAATGACAATTATCAAGGAATTAGCCACTGCAATTTCCCGAGTTCTCTTACATTTATGTGGGACTCTCAGCTGGAATGTTCCCGATTATTTAAATATTGCTAAGGTAAGACCTATTTATATGTCTGGTGATAATCTAATTTATTTATTTCACTCCCAACACCAAACACCTCCCAATGATATTAATGAAAGTATGTTATCCTACCGGGATTCGAACCGGGGTTACCACATACAGATCTTAAACACTAACCATTTCACCATCAAGACAGTTAAGGGGAGATGGGTCGTTTTTCTGGTCCCCCTTCTTCCCCATGCTTTAGCCTCATTAGTGTTTATATTTGAACGCCCATTAGTTTGGCGATTTTAAGATCTTTCGCCCAATTTATTTGTCAATATTAAGACTTTCCGTGTCATTTAGGTGTCGATTTTTTTCTTGGCGAGCGATAGCGAGCCTATAGTTATAAGAGAAACGGCCTTCGGCTGGGACATGTTTTATCGAAAACTGTACAAAATGATCTTCAAGGGGGGTCTATGGGGTGTGTTTTTTTTTAAGCTTGATGGAGGTCTAGCGAGGAAAATAACAAATATATGAAAACTTAATAAATAGACCATAAAATAGCCACTAGCCCCTTAAAGGTCAAGTACATATCTACGATTATATCCATTTATCGAATACTGGATATCAATCTAATCATGCACTCAAGCCCAACTGCACACTGAATATTCTAATGTTTTAATCGTACTATCTCGGTGTTACCAGCCATGAGTAAAATTGTTGAAAACTTATGTTTATTAGTCTAGAACTCTAGAATAGAATATATAGTTTTGTAAACTATGATAATCTTGTCCACTGTCCAGTTTGGATTCAGAAGGGGGCTATCAACAGAGTTAGCAATAACATATTTTACAAGTGATATTTTAAAATCCTCTGACAGAATTACACTATTAGCATATTTTTAGAATTATCGATAGCCTTCGATATTGTAGACCATGAAATACTGTTAACTAAATTAGATAATAACGGAGTTAGAGGTACTGAATGTCTTTGGTTTCAATCATAACTTACCCATAGAAAGCAATATGTTTACTATAATGGATGCCAATCAATACTAGGAAACATATCACATGGTGTTCCTCAAGAATCCATACTGGGACCACTACTTTCTCTAGTTTGTACTAATGATATTGTAATTTCTTGTAAAGTATTCAAATGTATTTTGTTTGTGGATGATAGTACCCTATATGTTAGTCATCCTAACCTTGACTCCTTTATAGCTAAAGTAAACAATGACACAAATAATGTAAGAAACTGGATAATAAGTAATAAACTTGCCTTAAACCTATAGATAACTCATTAGATAGTATTTAATAGAAACAAAGTGATGCCTGTAAACAGATAACCATTACAAATAGGAAAGACAATACTAAATGAAGTGAACAAAACAAATTTTTGGGTGTCATCGTGGATAAACGGCTTTCATGTGGAGATCATACATTATATTTACAAAACAAGCTTAATAAGCATTGCGGCATACTCTACTTAAAACGAAATTACCTAAACTGAGGAGTAACAAAACAAATGTATTATTCCTTAATATATTCTAATACATTTTACTACAATATAGTATGGGGTGCTGCAGCAAAAAATATATATATATATATATACTGTATATACAAAACAAAAATGGTAGTAACTCTAAAGAAAATAATGCGAACACATGAACACAAAAATAAGTACGATCACACTAACGAATTGTTCTTAGAATGTGGATTACTAAAATTAGAAGATATTAAATAAAAAGTGTGAAATCTAGTTTCAACCATATAGCCATAGGCATATTGTTCTGCATTGATTGATCAAAGTACATACATTTGGTATACACAAATGGATGATTATATAAATATCCCGGGTTTGTCACACATGAATCTGAAGGAACGTTGCTCTTAAATACCAACATGATCAAGTTTACAGATATACACACTTCATTCGCAAACTGCTTGTGATTCATTAAAAAGAGTTACTCATATGTATAGGCCTTGAAGAGTTGTCTCGGTCTATTGTTTCAATCAGTTTCCATACAATCTACGTTAGAATGACTGAATAATTGTGTCTTGCCAATTATACATTTGTTCTTAATAATTTTGCATTGCCATGTCTAGACTTAAATAAGTTTTTTCTTCAGAAAGATCAATTATTAATATCACATTTAATTTTAAGTATATTATTCTAGCTTATCTTATATATTTATATTGATATACTGTACAATGTACATCTATATCAACTGTTAATATATATGTCCATACATCCTCAAACCAGCCTTGAAAACTAATGAAAGCAGGTCTGTAATATTTTACAACATTGAATTAATACACCGTAGTACAGTAACTGTTATTTGGTATTATTAACAGTATGAATTTCTGAATTTTGATTTAACTATATTTTGAAATTGATATTTGATTACCGAATACGTCGTATTTATAGTTCCCCGTATGTGATCATATATTGTACACCTGTGAATGCTAAACAAATGACATATAACATTATTGACATCCTACAACGTTGTCATTATATCTAAATCAGCATAGTTTTATGTATATGTTCTCGTCCTACTCTCCTCCAGCTTCATTATATCGATGCTATAATTTAAAACACACTCCGTCCGCTTTCCCTCTTTAGATTTATTCGTCCCTGTCCTCTCTCTATCTCTCTTCCTATCTTCCCTCTCCCTCCTCCTTTCCACACACACTCTCTCACCATCTCTCTCACACACACACACACACCATCTGCCACCCTCCCAGCGCCACCTCACCCCAAACACTGTCACCTAATTGTTTACCGAGTGGACACGCCTCAGATTGCTCACACGCCACCATTACATACACACACACACACACACACACACACACGCACGCACACACACACACACACACACTAACACAGATGTTTAAACTAAGCACACAAAGGATCTAGTAACAGAAGTAGAAGCTGATACTAATTTGAAGGTAACACGTAAAATACTTCAATTTATATATATACAGTACATACAAAAAAAAAATCATACACACGAACGTACATATTCATACATATACTTATACGTACCTATTTTATTATAGTACATATGTATACAATGCGTCTTTATAGTGAACACATAATGTATACTGTACATACATATTGTTTGAGCTGATATCATACAATACTGCATTAAAGAGAATAGCTGTTTTGTCCAACTCTTTAACCTAAGATTGAAACGATTTTTCGACTCAACAAACAATCTCTGGAAATCTCTCCCTCAATCTATCCCTCATTGTGTACAGGTAGCTGCTTACACATAGAACAAAATAAAACTCTAACATAAGTTATAATAACAGTGCGGTGATTATATAAATAAATATTAACAGGAGGACGCAGCCATTAAGTAGATAAGTTACTATGATCACAAGCAGTATTGACAGCAGTGTACCCGTATCTCCCACAGTCAGAAGTGTACCACATTGTAGTACAGGAACCAGGAATACACTGTTAATATGGCTGTTAAAAGGCTATATATAGTGTCCATAATTATACCCTTATTAATTAACTATATTGACATTAATATACCCGTTATATATAAATATAGAAAGGTATATCACTTTTAGTTTATCCAATTTTCTTACATACTGTTGGTATAACTTTCTAGATCTTACAGTGTAGGCAGAAACACGCGAACACTTTTGTTAGTGCAATCTATATCAGCAATAATAGTTTGTCAGCTTCTGAATTATTTAGTTTTTTTTTAACACAGACTCAGACGCCTAAATGTAATCTTTCTTTAGTCTAGTTGTCGATATCAATATAATTGTAGTAAAGGGTCTAACCCGAGATCAGCTGTTTGATAACGAGTTCAAGACGATAAAAATAGGTACATTTCGCTGCAGAAACTATTACATATATTTGTCAGTATGTTAAAATAACGGGGCGTATATGGTTCAGGTGGTGTTTTAGAATTTGTATTTAATCTTAAGTAGAATCGTTAATCTTTTAGCGAATCCTTTATGGTGGTATGATGCCGGAAGGAATTCTTATAGTCATATGATAATAATCTAATCAAATTACAAGACCTACTTCAGCATGGCAATAAATTTGATAATAGAAATGTATTAATTGGTCGTATATCATTCATATAAATGTAAACAAAATTAAGCAACTGCTGTTGACCATAATGAGAGAGAAAGAAAGTGTGTGTGTTTGTGTGTGTTAGAGAAAGAGGGTGTGTGTAGTAAGGAGAGAGAGAGAGAGAGAGAGAGAGAGAGAGAGAGAGAGAGAGAGAGAGAGAGAGAGAGAGAGAGAGCAATGAGCAAGACACGTTAACAGGGGTAATATTTATCGAGACACATGGCGCACGTCTGATGGGGAAAAAGAGGGAGAGAGATAACTGGGTGGTGGAGGAGGAGGAAGAGGAGGAAGAGAAAGGGTGGGAGGGGGAAGGAATGAAGAGAAAGAAAAGGAGGGAAGGAGGAATTCGAGCATGAGAGAATGTGATGGAGTAAGAAACTTAAGAACAAGGACAAAATAAAAACATATGGTGAATATTAATGATAAAAATTAATAAATGGGAAGGTGTAATGAGCCTGTGGTAGTTTGGGTCTAAATTAAACACCAATATACAGTGGGTTATGAAATTAACGTTGATACAGACAGGCAAAAGGATAGAGAACGTATATAGATTGATGATTATAGAGAGGTAAATATATAAATATATATATAAACCACGAGAGAGAAATAATGAGAAACGAGATTAGAGATAGATAGAGAGAGAGAGAGAGAGAGAGAGAGAGAGAGAGAGAGAGAGAGAGAGAGAGAGAGAGAGAGAGAGAGTATAAAGGCATCAGATGGTATCATGTTAACAACGTGAGAGATAATAAGACTCCTTGCTTGTTACTTATCTTGAGGACCATAAGGGAAGCCAGACAAAAGTGCACTCCCACACACACACACACACACACTCACTTTCAGTCTCACACACACACTCTCACTCTCAGTCACACACCTACACACACACACACACACCACACACACACACAAAGCCAATTTTGCAAGTTTCTGGGTTCACGAATATGTATATTAAGCATTACTGCTAGATGGCGGCACTCATAATTCATCCATATCACAAATATTGGAATTGGCTTTAACCCGTACTGTACCGGCGACGTCTTATGATTTTATTCTAGCTAAATTTAGACGATTGTGTGCAGTTTAAGAACGATCTGTGGAAGTAAAAAGGGTTAAGCGAGATAGTTCGAAGCCTCTTAGTTTCTGGAGGCCCTTTTTAAACTGATTGAAATAGTCTAATGGTAACAAGAATGAAGTTAAAGAGACGTACAGAAGGGGTTAACAGATAGCCTGTGTGGTTACAAATGCCAACTACCCTAACATCATTAAATACAATGAAAGGAGTCAACAATTGTTCTGGCTGCTGGAAGGTGATAATATACTTTCAGAGAGATCAAACTTAGGTATACGTATTAACCCGTTCACATCTGATCATCCTAGACGCTAGGAAGGGATTGTGTTACAATCTTGACCAATCGTTAGTTGTAATTCAAATAATAATTTCTGAATCTTCCAACAACTTTCGTACAGTGCCACATCAACAACGTACGGAACAAATTGCCTAGAAGTGTTGTAGAGTGCCATACAGTCCGAACATTCAAATATCGCCTTGACAAATATCTTGCCATGAACCACCGACTGACTGTGTTTGTGCCCAAGTAATGTATTGCATTGAATTGAATTGATAAGATTTAGGCACAAAGGCCAAGCACTGGGACCCGTAGAGATCATTCAGCGCTGCCCAAGTAATGTGACCGTTTCAGTATCGTATATAGTACTATAATTTTGTTTTCTGACCACAGTCTTTCTGGAGCTGAAGCCCCTGAGTTGATGGCACTGTTGTTTTTTTTCACAAGCAGCCTAGTAAGGACCATGAGGTCTGTTGTTGCATGCCTTACTTTGTATGCCTTTGTATTCCTTTGTATACGGGAGGTTATACGTGTGTGTGTGTGTGTGTGAGTGTTAGGGGGGGGGGGGGGGAGCGGTTTGCGTGTGTATATGTGTTTTTTCAGTTTGCTACGTTACTGTTCTCCTATGGACACGATAATTAGAGATAAAATAAACAAACATTTTGAGATAAACTATATCATTAAAGGTTCATAACATGGTTTTCGAAATAGTTGTCCATGCCCTAGCAATGTGCATGATTTGTTATGATACCTTCAATATGTGTGATGAAAGCAAAGCTGTAGATTTCATTTACCATGAATTTATAAAAGTATTTGACAAGCGCCCACACAAGCGGTTACTCACGGAATAAAAGTGAATATACTGCAGTGAATTAGCGAATGGCTCACAGATTGAAAGCAGCAAGTAGTCATAAATGGAAGCGAATCCAATTGGCAGGATGTACACTCACGCGTACTAAAAGTTGCTCAGGGGTGGGGCCTTCTTTCCCCTACTCCACCCTGGGCAGGTGAAAGGGTCAGGTCCTAGTCTACCCCCAAACAATCCCAAACTCCCCCACCTTCCTTCTCTAGCTAGCAGTTAGTGATTAGCGACGATTGTTCTCATGAATTGCAAATAAACCATCAATGCACATGCTTACAATGGCCAACATTTAATATCTATTAGGAATTTATTAATACAATATACTGCATAATTGCATTCTCAAAATGAGTTTCTATACACAACGTGGGTTACACGAATCTTGGCTGTCGTGGTCTTGTGCTTCCCTCTCTCTTTCTTTGCGTGTTTGTCTCTCATTGCACTACTTAGAACCAAAGTTTATATGCATACATAGTGTATAATACTTTGCTTTCTATGATGAAGACTTATTGTGATTTGAATATAATAATACCGTAGTTGAATCTAATCTCGTACAGTTTTCAGGATATTATGTTCACCATTATTGCAATACACATCAACGTGCCTTCTACGATCTACTCCTAGGTTCTCAAATTACTTACACAGTCGGGCTTTTATATCATAAAAGGAAAGGAGTAAAGGCAAAAATTGGCTGGAATAGTGTTGTGACTGTTATTGATTGTTTCGTTTATCATTTCAATCAGTTTTTCCCATTTATTCAATACCATACACACTATAAACGGTCTGAAGTTAATTATATGTGGCCTATGCACTTTTGTTTAATCAATTAAATGTAGAACTCGATACAACTTACGATCAAAGTCGGTGATATTTTGTTGGTAAGGTTTGAGTATCGAGCCCTTGAGTATCAGGGCTCGCCTTCTCACTTCCCTATTCTCTGTCTCTATCTGTGATCCTAGCCTATCGCCTCTACAAGCCCCCAAATAATGAATAGGTTTAATAGACAGTTTTACCATCAACTCTCCTCTATGTGTATCGAATGCAGGCAACATTCATCACACACTAATATAGGGAAATATACCCCATTGAGACCCGTTATATCTTGGTTGTAGACAGTGTGCTATGAGAGAGTTACAGGGAATAATTAGTATCTCAAAGCCCTTGCGGTCAATTTCGGGGAAATATTCGAAGTAGAAGGAGAGATATTGTTCAGTGCACTACACTCATTACAGTGCAAAATACTATCTACTGACCACTGTCTTCTTGAACTGCTCAACTGAGGAAATTTTTACAACTTCTGAGGAAAGTTTGTTCCAGGTAGAGCAGATCTTAAATGGGAAATAGTTTTCACAAATACTAGTGCTGAACCTTTTCAATTCTAACTGCCAGCCATGGTTGCGTACTGCATATTGGGGCTAAACATTTTGCTATGATCCACATTGTCAAAACCATTACATATTTTAAAAACTTAAATGAACTGACCTCGTAGTCTGCGTGTTGAGAGAGAGAGAGAGAGCAGATCACTACAGCTGAGATTCTTGTAGCCCACGTTTTGTATAGAGACTAATTTTTTTAAATACAATTATACAGTATATTTTATCAATAAATGATATATGTTGGCCATTGTAAGCAAGTGCAATGATGGTTTAATAATAATTTGCAATGCATGAGAACAATCGTCGCTAATCACTAACTGCCAGCTAGAGAAGGAAGGTGGGGGAGTTGGGGATAGTTTGGGGGTGGAAGGTGGGGGTAGACGTGGACCCGACTCCCCCCTTCCACCTGCCAAGGGTGGAGTAGGGGAAGGAAGTACCCAGCCCTGAGCAACTTTTAGTACGTGCGAGTGTACTTACTGGTATACCACAGGGTTCGGTGCTGGATACTGTCTTGTTTTAAATATACATTATTGATATTGACACTTACAAAATGTCTAAGTTTGCCGATGATACAAAAATAAGAAGTAAATTTAACACAACTTTTGAATTACAAACATTCCAGCGAGACTTAAATGGACTTGTAAACTGGTTCCCATACGATAGAAAGGAAATAAATAAATTGGAGAGTTCTGAGAAGGATTACACAAATTATACAGATGCTGATAAATGTACCGTATGAGGAGTGTCTTAACAGTATGAACCTGTTTAGCTTTACATAACGCAGAATGTGTGGTGATTTAACTGAAGTGTATACAATCGTAAAGGACCATGATAATGTAGATGATCACAAGTATTTCGCAGTTGAATTTTCTAACTACACGAGAGGAAATGGCTTCAAAATGGTTAGAAAATAATTAAAGTCATATCAAACAAATAATTTATTTTTCAACCGCTTTGTGAACGTCTAAAATAAGATACCATGTGACATAATATATTGTGAGACTGTAGCGACCTTCAAAGTACGCTGAGATAGATTAATGCAAACTGACTCTCATCTAGTGTATTGTTGTAGCTGAGTAAGCCCAAGGGGAGGTGTGGCAGACTGTTCTTGCCACTGGACTGGTAATCCAATGGACCCGGGTTCGAATCCCAATGTGTCGATGGGAAGATATTATTGGGATGGAATTTGTACTGTACCTAGTTTCAGTGCATTACCACAGCACACCGAAATGCCAAATAAAATACCCTCATTGTTCCCTGATTATATAACACTCTATGAATACTCTCATATTCAAAATATGCTAAAGGGGGGCAATGCCTGGTGAGTTAATTGCTCAATAGGTGGCGTCTGAGAGTGAGGGTCCGAGTCTGGGGAGTGAGACTGTGAAGCGCGGAGGCGGAGCAGCTTCAGAGATGGGATTGCTTCGAGCCGGGGTGCTTCGCATGTATCACTCCCTCGACTGGAACAAGACCTCACGGGTCTCACCGTGTTCAGCGGTTAAGTGTGCAGGCTCTCAGCCTATGCCCGAGAGGGAGCAGTTGGAATATAGAAAAAGAAAACAAATTAGTCATGCACATACCGGTACATGTGCTACTTTTCCTTGGAAATAATGTACTAAAGGAGGAGGAACATATACAGTGTCTTGGTGTTATGGTGGATAACAGGCTGTCGTGGGGCATACATATACATGATTTGAAAAACAAACTTAATAAGCAATGTGGCATACTCTACCTTACACGACACTGCTTTAATATTAGTGCTCTAAAACAATTATATTATAGCCTTATCTATCCACAGTTGTTATATTGCCAAACAATTTGGGGTGCAACTAGTAAAACCAAATTATTAACTATTGAAATTCACAAAAAAGAATAATTAGAACTATATCACATAAATCAAGATATGCCCACACAAATGAACTGTTTAGTAAACTTGAATTATTTAAATTTAAGGATATCAATACTTACTGCAGTGCGCTCTTCGTATTTAAATGTCTGCATAACCTTGATAACACTGATTTTTTTACACCTAGTAACAATGAAAGGTACAATTTAAGGGCTGATCTATTAAGAATTCCTCTCATGACTTCTAGTCATGCTCAGACATGTATAAAATATCATGGAGTTAAGGCGTGGAACGGATTACCTCAAAATTTAAGAAATATACAGGAAATATCTCGGTTTAAGAGACAATTAAAATCTTTTCTATTGACACAATATCAACAGTGACTACTAAAATAGGTATATCACCAATTATACTACCAATAATTACAACATCCCTATCACCTAGATCGACAAATGTATAACCTTTAACAATATTTACGCTGACTGTGCGTGTATATATGTGTAGAGTCACGTAAAGGGTTGAATGAGCTTGAATACTATTTTGTAATAAACATGCTTCTATTTTTGTTGTAAAGGTGTATATAATGTATGTGTAGTTGGCATTTGTATACAAAATTTGTGTGTTTTTTTGTTATAGAAATGGATATGTAGTCTACGGTAAATGATTCACCATGTTCTCTTATATAGGTCTAAGTGAATGGTGTAAGTGTGTACTCCATGCACAACAAAGTTTATGTCCTTTACTAATTAGGCATATACTGTTAGGGAAGCGTATGTGTCTTTGTGTCGAATTGTGGGTATAATTGCGAGTATGGCCTTTGAACATCAAGTCAATAGTTGTACAATGTATATTATATATATTCAATTTTGTAAATGGTATTACATAGGTAATTGTGATAAAAACAACCAGCTGTGAGCTCTGGGAAGTGAGTGTAACCTCAATGTTAATCACCACTAATTTACTTTATTTTATTTTATTATATTTTGCCCACATACATCCCTTTTTCGAAATTAATACATTCTTTACAACACGTAGTTCCCAGGGCACATCGCTGTGACTAAGTATATTATATACAATTGAATGTTGATAGATCGAGTTATAGCCAGGTGCCTTTAAGAGAGACATCTCTCAAAAGGCTCAACCTTATTTTAGTTTGTATTATTATTATATATTTTTGTTTTTAACAAATCATTTTTAAGAAAAATTGTGTTGTATACTAAAGGCTAAATAAAAAGAGTTCAATTCAATTCAATTCTGGCTTAAAATCGAACAGCTTCGTTAGGAGTAGTTGGTCTGTTGCTGTCCGCATTCCTTTGTATTTGTGTGCATGCTTCCGTTATCAATCCCTTTATATTTCAATCTTCAATTTCGGTACGGCTTTCCTCCTACTCAGCTATATGAATTACAAATATCCCCAGCTTTCTGCAGGATTTTTACAATTGTCTGATTTGGTTTTGTCTAATTTTTCATCCTAGGTTCGAATCCCCGGACTGCCACATGTGTTTGTTAATTTCATTAATCGAGTTTAGGAGTAAAGTTGGTTGGTGGAGAGAACATAATAATTCATTTAATGATTCAGATGCTTATAATATTCGCTTAGCAATTATTTAAAAGTTACAGACGTACCCAACTTGCTTCTTCACTTTCCCTCTCCTCTATCTCCCCCTCATCCTCTCCCAGTTTCACTCCCACTACCCTCTTCTATTCCCCCATAACTCCCCCACTTTCACCCCTCCTCCCTCCTCCCCCTGACCACTCCCCACCCTGCCACCTCGTAAACCTGGCGTGAGAGAGAACAATATTCAGAGCGTCTAGGCATAAAGGAATTATAAGGGGGGCTCTGGGGGGCAGGCTGAGAGGACGAGAGGGGTAGGGGGGGGGGGGGAGGGGGGGGACTTTCACAGAGTTATGTCCCAGCAGAGACATTGTTTTTTATTCAGGCAAAGTTGAACAGTTGATACAATCCCCTGCACACTATTATCTGGTTGAGTACATTGTGTATCATCGATGTCGAAGAAGAAGAAGAATATGGTCGATACACTTCTATATGTTTCACTTAAATTAAATCTACAAAATTAACAATATATCAGCTGAAATTACCACTTTCGAAAACCCTATTCAATGTCTGTATTTATTCTTACTTTTATTTGACCATTAAGTTACTTAGTTGAAACCGTAAACAACTGGTACTATCGGTTAGGTAGGATTGCACCCGATGAAATTACGGTTTTAAGTTGACAATAATGCTGCCTTTCCTGTTATCGTAAATATTAGGGAGCATCTTTCACAGTGTAGTTTGGGTCAACACTGAACATTTATTGAGGGAAAATGTTTACTCGAAGATATTTTACAAATAGTTTTAAATTATATAGTTTGTGTTTTTATTAATATTTTTCTTTCAAAATTAATCAGCTTGTCAAAATCGTTAAATAAAAAAAAAATCACCAATTATTGTATTGAACGAAACTTATTAAAATTATCAAAATAATGGGGCGAAATAGGGGGATCCAAAAAGGACTCTCCCCCCCCATTTTTTTTGTTGTTTAGATTGGATTACAAAGTAACCTGGTGAAGAAGCCTGAAATAACATTTTCTGTCCTAAATTACCTAGAGCAGTTAGTTCAGCACCCCACCCGTATTCCGGACCGCCTTGGAGATCGGTCCAACATTCATGACTTTATTTCTAACCTATAATCCTTCTGCTTACACTGTAAATCTTCTCCCTCCATTGGGCTCCTCCGATCAAAACCATATATCTGTTACCTGTTAAGTCTCTCCAGTACGGCCTTTTGACCCCCCCCCCCCCCCTTAGCCAGAGGCACTTGTGGCATTTTGGCTTTGCCGACTGGGAGGCTCTTCGGCAGTTCATCTTTGATATTCAAAGAAATTACTTTTGCTTCCATAGCCGGAAAACATCAGAGTGCCGAGCACATTACTGAGGTTATCCTTTTGGACATGGAAGCAAACATCTTATTTTCTTACTCTCAAACTAACTCACAAAAATCTTGGTTTACTCACGCTTGTTCTACTGTTGTCCGCAATAAGTAGGAAGCATTCAAACAGTACCATTGCCTTCAAACTAAAGAATCTTGTACTTAATATGTTTCCTCCCGGAATCAAGCCAAATCTGTTGTTCGACTAGCCATAAACTCTTTCATTAATAACAAATGCTCTGAACTTTCCAATTCTAGCTCTCCCTCCCGAACCATTTTTGCATCTAGCCAAAAACCTCTCCAACAATTTTCCTTCTTCGTCTTTCCTGAGTTTAAGTTACACATTCTAAAAGAACGTCAAAATGAAAGGAGCAATGGTCGAAACCCTGCCTTTTCTGTATTATATTATTTATCAGATTAAATTACTCTGACCCTTGTATCGGATACATGCCATCGTGTGACACAGGCTACAGTCTGAAATTAATCTGGAACGGTCATCATCATCACTGTCAGCCAGATGTAGTCCCCTAGAATACAAAGGCATCTCCCAAACGTTTCCTCTGTAACCTCCAAACGTTTTATCTCTAACCCTCAAATGTTTCCTCTCTAATTCCCAAACGTTTCCTCCCTAACCTCCAAACGGTTCCTCCCTAATCCCCAAACCTTTCCTCCCTAACTCTCAAACGTTTCCTCCTTAACCCCAAAGCGTTTTTCCTGTAACCCCCAAACGTTTCCTCTCCAGTCCTCAACCGTTTCCTCTCTAACCCCCAAACGTTTCCTCTCTATAACTCCCAAATGTTTCCTCTCCAACCACAAACGTTTCCTATCTAACACCCAAACGTTTCTTCTCTAACTCCCAAACGTTTCCTGTCTAACCCCCAAACCTTTCCTCTCTAACCGCAAACGTTTTCTCTCTAACCCTCAAACGTTTCCTGTCTAATCCCCAAACGTTTCCTCTCTAACCCACAAACGTTTCCTTTCTAACCCCCAAACGTTTTCTCTCTAACCCACTAACGTATCCTCTCTAACCCCCGAACATTTCCTGTCTAACCCCGAAGCCTTTCCTCTCTAACCCCAAACGTTTTCTCTCTAACCCCCAAAAGTGTCCTCTCCAACCGCCAAACGTTTTCTCTCTAACCCCCAAATGTTTCCTCTCTAACCCTCAAACGTTTCCTCTCTACACCCCAAACGTTTCTTCTCTAACTCCCAAACGTTTCCTGTCTAACCCCCAAGCCTTTCCTCCTTAACCCCCAAACGTTTCCTCTCTAACCCCCAAACGTTTCCTCTCTAACCCCCAAACATTTCCTTTCTAACCCCCAAACGTTTTCTCTCTAACCCCCAAACGTTTCCTCTCTAACCCTCAAATGTTTCCTGTCTTATCCTCAAATTTTACCTCTCTAACCCCGAAACGTTTCCTGTCTAACCCCCGAACGTTTCCTGTCTAATCCCCTAACGTTTCCTCTCTAACCCACAAACGTTTCCTTTCTAACCCCCAAACGTTTTCTCTCTAACCCACTAACGTATCCTCTCTAACCCCCGAACATTTCCTGTCTAACCCCGAAGCCTTTCCTCTCTAACCCCAAACGTTTTCTCTCTAACCCCCAAAAGTGTCCTCTCTAACCCCCAAACGTTTTCTCTCTAACCCCCAAATGTTTCCTCTCTAACCCTCAAACGTTTCCTCTCTAACCCCCAAACGTTTCATCTCTAACCCTCAAACGTTTCCTCTCTAACCCCCAAACGTTTTCTCTCTAACCCCCAAATGTTTCCTCTCTAACCCTCAAACGTTTCCTCTCTAACCCCCAAACGTTTCCTCTCTAGCCCCCAACCGTTTCCTCTCTAACCCCCAAACGTTAACTGTCTAATCCCCAAAACTTTCCTCTCTAACCCCCAAACCTTTCCTCTCTAACCCCCAAACGTTTCCTGTCTAACCCCAAAACGTTTCCTCTCTAACCCCCAAAAGTTTCCTGTCTAACCCCCAAATGTTTTCTCTCTAATCCCAATCGTTTCCTCTCTAACCCTCAAACGTTTCCTCTCTAACCCCCAAACGTTTTCTCTCTAACCCCCAAACGTTTCCTCTCTAACCCTCAAACATTTCCTCCCTAACCCCCAAACGTTTCCTCCTTAACCCCTAAGCGTTTTTTCAACCCCCAAATGTTTCCACTCTAGCCCCCACCCGTTTCCTCTCTAACCCCCAAACGTTTACTGTCTAATCCCCAAACCTTTCCTCTCTAACCCCCAAACGTTTCCCCTCTAACTACCAAACGTTTCCTGTCTAACCCTCAACTGTTTTCTCTCTAGCTCCCATCCGTTTCCTCCCTAACCCCAACCGTTTTCTCTCTAACCCCCAAACGTTTTATCTCTAACCGGGTTCTATGGTAGTTTGTTCCACCTCGCACCGACAAACTTTCGGTTCTCAGCCCACCTCCTGTTCTAGCTCCTTATCTAGGTTTACAATCTATCGCTCTAGTAGTCCATCTATTATCATCTGTTCGAAATATTTGTCCTGACCAAGATCATTTTATTTCTTTATACTGTATTAGTGACTATGCTTATTCTCTTATCCAAGTCTCTCTCTCTCTCTCTCATCCCTATTCCATCCATTACATTCGCCCCCACTCCCGAATTCATCCACAATCTATTATCTGTCTTCAGTCCTCCCCATTCCCCTCCCATTGTCCATCTCCACCCCCTCCCAAATCTTTAACTCTTCCCAACCTTGCCTCCCCACTTCTCAACTCTTCACCACCTTTCTTCTCCCACTCCTTCCCTTTTCCTCACCTTTCCTCCCCTCTTCCCCAGCTATCATCCCACTCCTTCCTTCCCCCCCACCCCTCTTTCACAAGCTTCTTCCCCACTCCTCCCTTTTCACCACATTAATGTATTCCCCAACTTTCCTCCCCCACTCCTCAACTCCCCCACATTCCTTCCAAGCCCTCAACCCTATTTCTCCTCCCCCTTCCTCTCTCAACTCGTCCCCGTCTTTCCCCTAGCTCACCCATCTTTCTTCCACTCCTAAAATCCCTTATAACTTTCCAACCACACTTCCCCAGCTCCCCATCCCCAAAAACCCATACTAATCTCCCCACCCACAATCAGTCCAAGGCAGGGACGTTAATATGAAATAAACCACCTCCCAACCCCATTCTCCCCACCTCGTTGAAGGCAAAGATAGGTAGGTACAGTAGGTGGGTAGGGAGGTTGGTAGATATGTAGGTAGGTGGGTAATTAGGTAGGTAGGGAGGTGGGTAGGTAGGTAGGTGGATGGGTAGTTAGGTAGGTAGGGAGGTGGGTAGATAGTTTGATAGGTGGATAGTTAGGTAGGTAGGGAGGTGGATAGTTAGGTAGGTAGGAGAGTTGTTAGGTAGGTAGGGAGGTGGGTAGGTGGGTAGTTAGGTAGGTAGGGAGGCGGGTAGGTAGGTAGGTATCTGGCGCCCCGATCTCCATATTGTCTAGGGAGGAACCTGGAAAATGGTTAAACTGTTTATTATTCAGGATCATAAATACGCTTTGCACCTTCTAATTAGACAAACGCGCCGACCGCCCGCTGGTTTCGTTGGCTTGCGTCCGCGTACAGGAGTGTTTCGCTTTCTTTGTCGGCTGGGGCGTGGGTGGGTTGGGCGGGGGGAAGGGAGGAGGAGTAGGGGGTTGGAAGGATAGTGGGATCCCAGGGGAAGGGTGGGGTACGTGAGAGGAGGGGTAATGGAGGGATGGGTGGGTGGTATTGGTAAGAACATAGGTGAAGAGATGGGAGGGTATGGAATGGGTGGTGAGGAAAGTGTTTATGGATGGGAGTGATTATGGTATGGGGGTTAAAGGAAGGGAGATGGGTGGGTGGGAGGAGGGAAGAGAAGGAGAGGGATGATTGTTGGTTTAGGAGGGAAAAAGGACATGGAATGGGTGGGGATGGTGTGGAGAGGAATGATAGGTGAAGGCTAGGGGGGAGAGTTGATAAGACGGGGAAGGAAGGAATGGAAAAGGTGGTGAATGGAGGGGTGAAAGGTGAGGAGATAAGGACAGGGGTGATGAGAGGGGACGAAATGGAAGGAATGGCAAGGGGTGGTTGGAAGGAGGGAAAAGGGATGAAAGGGGTCATGGCAAAGGTGGTGAAGATACAAGAAGAAAAGTAGAGGGGGTGGGATGAATTTGGTGGTAGAGATAATGGTGATGCGTTGGAAGGGATTGGTGGGTATGGAAGAAGTGAAGAAGACGCTGTTGAAGGGAGGGGAAATATTAGTAGGAGAGGGATGGTAAGAAAGGTTAATGACTGGGAAGCTATTCGTCTGAGAGAGGTGGGAAGAGGGGAGAGGAGGGCATGTAATGGCTAATGTGAGGGAGGGAGCAGAGAGTAGTGAGGTTATATGGAAAGGAAGGGGAGATTAGGGAAGTTTTGTTGAAGAGAATGTTAAAAGGGATGGTAAGAAAATGATGAAGTGGGTTGTGAGAATAGTGGTGAATGGAGGAGAGGTTATGGAAGAGCTTGTGAGGGGATGGAAAGAGTGGTGAGAATATTGGTGAATAGAGAGGAGGTTATGGAAAGAGTGGTGAGAATAGTGGTGAATGGAGGGGAGGTTATGGAAAGAGTGGTGAGAATATTGGTGAATGGAGGGGAGGTTATGGAAAGAGTGGTTAGAATAGTGGTGAATGGAGGGGAGGTTATGGAAAGAGTGGTGAGAATATTGGTGAATGGAGGGGAGGTTATGGAAAGAGTGGTGAGAATAGTGGTGAATGGAGGGGAGGTTATGGAAAGAGTGGTGAGAATATTGGTGAATGGAGGGGAGGTTATGGAAAGCGTGGTGAGAATAGTGGTGAATGGAGGGGAAGTTTTGTAAAGAGTGGTGAGAATAGAGGGGAGGTTATGGAAAGAATGGTGAGAATAGTGGTGAATGGAGGGGAGGTTTTGTAAAGAGTGGTAAGAATAGTGGTGAATGGAGGGGAAGGTATGTATGGGGTATTTAAGAAGAGGGGTTAGGTTAAAATAATGAGTTAGGAGAGGGTTGGAGAGAAGGCAAGGCAATGGAGTGAGTAAGAAGAAGGGTGTGGGCAGGCTAAAATTATAATTGAAATTGAAATTGGACCCATTGCAAAACTAGTTTATTCCGAGCTCCTACGTAGAAGTAGTACTCTGTTACAATAGAACGATTAAATACACAATAGATGAACGATATATATAACAATTAGATTATAATATATAATGCAGAAGTAAATAGCATATAGCTATATTTCCAGGAAGTTAGTACTTAACGCTCAGTTCTGTTCATTGGATGATTGCGAGATTGAGGACAGAAACAGATGATGAGGAAAGATAGTGAAGTGGAGAGAAATGGGGAAGTAACTGGTTCATGTTGAATTATGGACTGATAGGTATGTAGAAAAATACAGGAACAAACTAAATTCCTTTATTTAATCAGGTTTTGGGCTACACAGAATCCACCTTCGGAGGACTAACGTCTATGAAGAGGAGATGTATATAAGTGGAAACAAAAATATATATATACTGTATATATACAGTATATATATATTATATAAACCCTTCTCTGTACTCCCAATCTATCCAAGATAAGAAGTTATTGCAAGATGCAAGGCAGTAACATTGTTTTAATATGTGTATAATTGAAAACAAAGTAGACACCAATAAAATCCTGCATATATATAAAATCCCGTTTTGTTTTCGATAATCAGCAATGAATACACTCAATTAAATGCACTATCACAAATATTCAACACCCCCTTTTGTAAGCGTACGTATTGCAGGTGGTTTCATGGTTTACAGTATATTTGAGTTTATCCCCTCTGGTCTGTCCAACATTGTCTCTAACCTCAATCGCTCTTTGTAGTGAGAATAAGGCCAGGTTTATTACAGTGGCTGACATGTTGTATACCTTGCGTCGCCATGAAACGTGCACAGTTGGGGTAAAAAATCTGTTCTGCATCTCCCTATATTTCGATCTATACTTCTTCGGAAGGAAAATAAAAAGTGCAATGTATCAAGGAATTGTTGTGCCAACAGTGATGTATGGGGCTGAGGCATGGGCTCTGAAGGAAAAGGAGAGAAGAAAGCTGGATGTGATGGAGATGAGCTGCTTGAGAGGTATGTGTGGAGTTACTTGTAGAGACAGATTGAGGAATGAAGAGATACGTAGGAGAGTGGGGCAGCAGGATCATTTGTCGGCCAGAGTGGACAGAAGGGTGCTGAGCTGGTATGGTCATGTAGAACGAATGGAAGATGAAAGGCTTACAAAGAGAAGGTGTGAGTCAGATACAAGGGGAGATAGAAGGGCAGGAAGACCCCCATTGAGATGGAGAGACTGTGTAAGACAAGCTTTATATAATAGAGGAATGACTATAGATCAGGCAAGGGAAGTGGTAATAAACAGGAATGAAAGGAGAATGCTTGTGAATAGATAAGTGAACACGTGGTCATTTGGGGGAAGAGGTCAGGCGAAAGTTGGACTAGATAATAGTCCATCAGGCGCCTGGCCCAGGGAGACGGTTTATATAAAGGGTGCGCCTGGAAGTGTGGTGGGTGGGCGTGTGGTTTTTAGCTCTGATGCATGGCTGCCTGCCGAGATCGGAACCTCTCCGTGTGGTCGGGGGCCGGGGGAGTGCTGGAGGGACCTCGGTGATCCTGGTCTCTGGGTCTTCTCCTGGATGACCTAGATGTGTGTGAATTGTATTTTGTTTGTGTGTGTTCATTGTTTTCTGTTGTGTTGTCCTTATTCTGGCTCTGTCTTGAGTCAACCATCCCCCCCAAAAAAAAAAAAAATAATAAAAATAGGAAAAGTGGGGATTGGGCCTGAGTATATAGAATAGAATAGAACTTCTTTCAAGTGGCCACAAGACGTGCATTCTTAAGTCTTTGCGTATCATGACGCATTTAGCCTTTTGTTGGGGAGCAAGCCTATATATGTATTTACATATGTATGTGTAATTAATACGTTTATTTATTTATTATTATTTATTAATTTTTTGTGTCATTAATTTTATTATTTTTTCTTAAAGTGGCCTATAAGTTGTATTGTTTTCGATGGAAACCCTTTTGTGTCATCTGGGTCGAATATCTTGATTGCACTTTGTTGCTTGTGAATTTATAGGATGGGGAGAATGTAGGCACCAATCGAGCAAGACAGTACCCCTCGGAGGCCACATAGACATTTGATAAGGAAGAGTTGCTGGAACTCCTGTTTCATTTGCCTGGCTGTTCTTGTTTGTGCCTTACTTACACAGAAAGGAAACCAGTTAACTCTCACAACACCTCCTCCTCCTATTCATTTCACTATACTTACAAGCACACACTTCTTTCCAATACACGTAGATAAATAAAAACATTTTGAATTTGGATATCTTGCAGTCTTTCAACTTTGAGAGGGGACACTTGTTACGTGCCGTTTATCTCCTTCATACACATGGAACAAAAATACTTCTTTCAATTGATGACGCCTTTCTTCTCTTTATTCCGGCTATCAGTAGACGATCGTATTAAGTCTAGGAAGAACCTGATTTCCAGAGGTCCTATCAAAATTTAATACAGTGAAAACAAAGATTCCGCCAATGTATTGCAGTGTTGTACACGTGGCTTAAAAAGGTTAATTAATGTAAATTGAACTTCGAAAACCTGACATAATGAATAGAAACACCTTTTCTGTATGTGTATGAAGAAGACAAAAGGCAGGTTGCCTGTAACAAGTGTCTTCCCAAAATTCAAAAGAGAGCCAAATTCAAGGAACGTTCAGGTCAAACTGACTGGACACACGAAGTCTAAAGCAGTCTAGGTCATAGGAGGAAGGAAAGATTGATTGAGGGAGAGATTTCCAGAGTTCACTTGTTGAGTAGAAACAAAATTTGCTTAATTCTTGGGTTTGAGAGTTGGACAAAGTAGGAGTGGGACTATGTTGAAAGATGGGTGCCTCGCACTTGCCGCAAGGGAGGTGGTGTGCACTGCAAGAGCTCTGAAATATAATGATTGTTGTAATAGAGGTAGATGAGAGAAATATATGCAACATTGCGGCGTGTAGGAAGAGATTGTAGGGTACTAGTAAGAGGAAGTGAGTTGATGAGGCGAAATGCTTTTGACTCTACTTTTTCGAGAAGTGCAGTATGGGTGGAGCTTCCCCACATATGGGAACAATACTCGATACATGGGCGCACTGTGCCCCTTTACAGAGCTAGAAGCTGTGTGGGGGTGAAGAACCCACAGAGATGGTTGACCACTCCTAACTTCTGGGAAGCTATTTCAGCAAGAGTGGTAATATTATCTTTTCAAGAAAGGTCGGATGAAAAGATACACCAAGAATATTAAGAGAAGATGAAGGGCCGATTTGTGTATTGTTGAAGAGTAATTGATAGTCTTCTGGAAGATTGCAACGGGTAGATAGAAGGAGAAATTGAGTCTTGGAGCATAGAAAGTAACAAGATTTTTTCAGCCCCAATCAAAAATAATTAATAGCTAAGAAGATAGGCATTCAATGGCTTTGTCACATGATTTTTGAAGTGATTGCATACTGGGTTGTTGTGAAAACTAGTTGAATGATGAGTGAATAGGACTAGAGGTACAGTTGAGGAGATCATTAATGAGTATTACATAGATAACTGGAGACAGGTCAGAACCCTGAGGAACATCGGAGTTGATAGGTTGAGGAAATGAGCCATGGCTATCCACAATTTCAGCTATGGAATGGTCAGAAAGGAAATTAAAGACAAAGGCACAGATACTGTAGAGGGATAGAAACCGAAGGAGGGTAGTTTGGAAATTAGAGATTTGTGCCAGACTCTATCGAAAGTTTTCGATATGTGTAGCGCAATAGAAAAGGTCTCGCTGAAGTCCCGAAGGGAGGATAACTAAGAGTTAGTAAGATAAGTTAGATCACCAGTAGAGCCATACTGGCGATCTGAAAGTAGACTATGGGAAGATAAATGCTTAAGAAGTTTTGAATTCAGAAGGGTGTCAAAATCTTTAGAGATGCAAGAGATGAGACCAATTGGACAATATTTGGAGGGTTGAGAGCAGTCACCCTTCTTTGGGACAGGTTGAATGAGAGCAAACTTCCAGTAAGAAAGTAAGACGTTAGACGAAATACAGAGACGGAAGAGTTTGCCCAGGCAGGGAGTCAACACGGAAGAACAGTTTTTAAGTACAACAGGAGGAACACCATCTGGTCCATACGCCTTCTTAGTATTAAGCCCAGAGAGGGTAGAAAGTACATCCTTAGAAGAGATAATGATATTAGGCACAAGTAAGTGAGAGAGGGGTGGAGAGGGAGGAATAGCACCGGAATCATCCAAGGTGGATTGTTAAGAGAAAGTTTGAGCGAAGAATTCAGCTTTGTCAGTGGAAGAGGTGATGGTGTTAACGTCAGAGTGGAAAAGAGGAGGGAAAGTTGAGGAAATGAAATAGTTGGAGAGGTTTTTGGCTAGATGCCAGAAAGCTTGGGAAGAGCTAGATTTGGAAAGTTCAGAACATTTAGTTTTGATGAAAGACTTTTTGGTGAGTCGAAGAACATATTTGACTTGATTCCAGGCAGAAACATAAAATGAGCGAGATTCTTGCGTTTGAAGGCAACGGTACCAATTCAATTCAATAACTTTATTTCGTAATATACTTAAGATTATAATTATACATTACATATATATTTGAAATAGATAAGTTTTAACAGTGTGATTATACAACCAATAATAATTCATCTCTTTATAATATAGAATTTGTAATTTTAAAATAATTGCTTAACTCAATTCTGGTACTGCTCAATAAATTGATTTGTATTAATATTAACTTCAATAAGCATTTACGCGTTTTTACAGTAGCTTAAATTTAGTCGAAAGTAAAATATACATAATCAATAAAAAAGATCACTAGTATTATAAAGCTGTAAAATAATCGTATATACTGTACAGTAAAAGATGCTTACTCCTAAATATAAAAGCAATCTCTAATAATCAAATAATACTTCAGTGGGTTGGCAGAGGAGAGGTGGTGTTCCACAGAGTGAAGTTAGAGGAAAGACCAATAATGTTGCAGAACTTGATAGTAAGAGCAGAAGGTATCGGTCCAGAGCATTTTGATAAGCCATTTCCTAGGGACCAAACCACCAATCAATCGTCTTTTACAAACACTTTAAGATATATATATTGGACTTATACAGATGGAAATGGTGAATTATTGTGTTTAATCTATTAAGTTACAGACATTGAGTTTAGCGTAGTCAGCATGCCTCATCGATATGAAAAAGCATGTTCTCTATAGTCACTCAACTATAGTCTAATTATAGTGACACTGGATGATAGTAATTAACTAAATGGAAGTCATTAATATTGAGTGTGCGTGGCCACGGGTGTTGAATATTTTTTTTGTAAATTCCCTATTATTTGATATATTATTTTACGTTGGTACTGGAATGTCCAATCGTAATTTTAGAATATTGAAATAGTGGAACAGCAAGGACAGTGTGTGTGTTTTGTATTCCTGATGGGTTATAGAATATGCTACAGCAATTAAGGGACTCTAAAATTAGAGACGCACTACGGATTATTTATTTCAGTGACTTCCCTAGTGTCGAGGGGGGGACTTAATTATGTTTCGCATTCTATGGGTGATGGGCTTCTCGGATGGCTCTCGTCTTTTCTTGGTATTCAGCCAGGCCTCAACTTATAGACTGGGCAAGCTGCAGAGTTTCTTCTCTCGCCTTTGCCTGTGCTCGGTCCCGTACCTCTAGCTTTGCAAGGTATCGAACCGCAAGCAAGTAAAGCTGCAGAGGTGTCTCTTCTTCTGTAAATCCAGTCTATGACCTGGAAATTGAGCGTCGGGCTTCACAGTTATGTCTCATTGCACTGATGTTGGTGTTGTACACAACTGGTAGCCATTTTTCCCTTACCCCTCAACTTTCTCTTCATAATTGCTGAAGGGCACAGGGCCTTGGGTGGGGCTTTGGTTTCCCGGGCGTTTCCGCACCCTCCTCAGCTCCCTGCCTTGGAGTGGCTTCGGTCACCCGGGCTTTGTTAGTGGTAAGCAGGGAGGATTTTGTGGGGGCGCTCATTTATGGCCTTGGCCTTGCTCGAGACCTTGGGGCTGTTTGGCCAGACAGCCTGGGGAACAACAACAACAACAACAACTGGTAGCCAGAACAATTGGCAGGATTCAGTCTATGGACCTGAGTTGCTATTTTCGAATCTAGCAGAACTACAAGAACATTTGGTAGGGTCAGTCTTTAGACCTGAATGGCTAGTGTGGAGTTTAGCAAAATTACCAGAACACTTAGCAAAGTCATTTTTAGACCAGACAGGCTAGTATCGAACCTAGCAATAATAGTCTCATACCTAGTACTGGAACAGTCTTTAGACCTGAACAGGCTAGTATCGTACCAAGCAGAATTACTGCTGCCAGGTTGGTACACATAGTCTGTCTTACTTCTGCATTGTTTGAATGCTGACATGTGTGGGCTAGAAAGGCTCGCTCTGGTGTTCTGGTGATTTTGACAGCTTCTGACGGCATGTGGTTTTGATGTTGGCTGGCGCGGGAGCATTTGCACGCGAGAAAGGCATACCGGAAATCTCTCTTGGTGTTGGTTGTGCCTTTTTGTTTCGGTGGTTGGTGTGGTGTGGACGGAAGCGATTTTTATAGTCAGCATTACAATACAATATATAAATATGTATCCCAGAGAGAGAGTGAAAGTGTGTATGTGTGTGTGTGTGTGTGTGTGTGTGTGTGTGTGTGTGTGTGTGTGTGTGTGTGTGTGTGTGTGTTTGTGAGTGTGTATGTGTGTGTGTGTGGTTGTGTGTGTGTGAGTGCTCTAGAGATTAGTTTACATTATATGATAGATATGACATTACAATTAATGTTTATATAGTTAACAAAATATATTAGTTTCTATTAATATAATTGCACTGTAAATTACTAGTGCTCGTCAATTTCTATGAGTGACTGAACATGTTACCTATCACATTTCGTGAATTGTAGCCTGTGCCATGTCAAATCAGGGCTACTTGTTCCATTAAAATATAGTTATTGTGACTTAGAAACTTAATACTTTATTAAATGAGCGTTCCACTTTTACTATGCCATGACAATATAAGTAGTAATTTATGAAATCATCAACCCCTTATCTCATCTTGAACATTTATGTGTGGTTAGTTGGGTCTGGTTTAATCTCCTGGTTTTTATTTGATTAGTCGCAAACTTGCATTATGCCACAAGAACGTGAGGTCACCAACCGAAGGTATTAAACGCCATACTAATGTTCTAAACATTATTCCAGTGAAATTAATTGTCTTTAAATGGAAGAAACTCGAATAAACAGGTTAATTGATTATATTTTTATTTGAGTTACAAATGAAGCTTTTTTTCAAGTTTGTTATAGAAATCCTGCTGATATATAACCACAAACTAACGGACAATTCAAAAGACACAATACTGATCTTATAATTTCCACAACAGCTAAGCAACATGGCGAATACGAATTTCAAAATAAAGAAAGCAAACTCCCCTATAAACGATATATCACACTCCATTCCACCCCCACCCCCACTTCCACACCCCCACCATCACACCCCCACCCCCACCATCACACCCCCATCCCCCGCCCCTACCCCTTTTCGCTTGTTGTACACAGATTCACAATTTTTTTCCCACTGGCGATATATACTTCACCCGGAAACACAGGCGATATTTATTCATTCTTTCTTTTATCTCTGTCTCTTTGTCACGCCCTCGCTCTAAAAATGTATATATGAAATGTAATAAAAGAAATGGTAAAACAATAAACAAAAATGGAGAGTGGGGTGGTCGCTGTGTGCGCATTCGTGTATGCGTGTGTTTGTGGGTGGGTGTTTGTGTGGGTGTCTGTGTGGGTGTGTGTTATGTATGATGTTATATACCGGCATGTATATATAGTTGTAGTACATGTATTTGTCAGTCTGCATATCTTTATTGTAGCTTGTGTGTGTGTATCAGTTGTTGTATGTATAATTTGTGTACTGGGTAAGTGTAAACTTATTGTATGTCATTATGAGCTTTTTCTGAATAATTATAGATTATGTGTATATGACTGTATGTGTGTTAATGTGACTATATGCACGCATTTATGTATGTGAGTGTGCGATTGCATACATGTATGTGCGTGTGAGCGTGCGCCCGTGTGTGTGTGTGTGTGATCCGTCTAAAGCCTCTGTGTCAGACATGTTGAAAAACACTATAGAGGATTAACTAGGAAAAGCTGAGCCAGGTGTACATATGTGGTTGATGTACAGTCACGAGCATAAATACTGCGACGCCAACCAGATAATGTTCGCCCCTTCATCTCCAAAGGTATTGCTAAACTTTGTATTCAAACTCACAATAATTTCTACATTTCATTCTAGCTACCGTCAGACGATTTTATTCAGCTTAGTATAAACCACTCAAGATGAAGGTGTTGACGTTTTCTGGTTGATGTCGCAGCATTTATGCTCGTGATTGTACATATGTGATCGTGTACTATCAACGACACAGTTCGTTCCCCCAATCAGCCAGTGAGTGAATCCGAAAGATCTGGGGTCGATAAAAGAAGCATCTGAAAGAAGTGCCATTTACACTCAATAAATACTTCGTTTTTCGACCCCAAGGTGATTCGGATTCACACAGTGGCAGGTTGGGGGAACGAAGTTTTGTCGTTGATAGCACATACTCTGGTGTTTATATTTCACTATTGTACATTTGTGACTGGTGTACATAATTGACATTTGTACATATGTGACTGACGTACAGTACATATCTGACTAGCGTACGTGTGTGACTGGTGTACATGTGTGACTGGTTTACATGTTCGATTGGTGTACATAATTATGTGACTGATGTACATGTGTAACTGGTGTACATGTTTGCTTGGTGTACATGTGTGACTGGTGTATATATGTGACTAATGTACATATCTGACTGTTGTACATATGTGATTGATGTACATATGTTACTTGTGTACATATGTGTTGCTGTACTTGTGTGATTGGCGTACTTGTTGACTGATGTACGGTCGCGCTAATAAGTCATGTCCCAGCTGTCATTACATTTGGCTTGCTCTGTGTTGTATTGTATTAATGTCTGTCAGATGTTGTATAGGGTGAGTAAGTGTAGGAACATGTTTGTATATTTCACTCGATATAAACAAATCAAGCTTAGATATTGTTGATACCAATTATTTATCAAAACATACTTGGTACCGAGACATAACTTATTAGTGCGACTGTACATATGTGACTGGTGTACATATTGACTGATGTGCATATGTGATTGGTGTACATTTGTGATTGGTGAACATGTGTGACTGGTGTGCATGTATGACTAGTGTACATATTGACTGGTGTACCTATGTGACTGGTGTACATAGGTGACTGGTGTACATATGTAACTGGTGTATATATGTGACTAGTGTACATTTGAGACTGGTGCACATATGTGACTGTTGTACAAGTATGATTGGTGTACATGTGTGACTGGTGTACATATGAAGCTGATGTACATATTGACTGGTGTACATATGTAACTGGTGTACATGTGTAACTGGAGTACATAATTATGTGACTGGTGTACATGTGTGACTGGTGTACATATTATGTGACTGTTGTACAAGTATGATTGGTGTACATGTGTGACTGGTGTACATATGTGACTGGCGTACATGTGTGACTGGTGTACATATGAGACTGATATACATATTGACTGGTGTACATATGTAACTGGTGTACATATGAGACTGATGTACATATGTGACTTGTGTATTTTTGTGACTGGTGTACATATGTAACTTGTAGAGACATGTGACAGGTGTACATATGTAACATTTGTACATATCTGTCTGGTGTACATATGTGACTGTGTACATGTTTAACTTCTATATATGCAACTGTTTCACATACTGCATTGTTTTAGTGTATATACGAAAACTTCATTAATTGTTTCTTCAATTATATATTTATTTGCTTGCCTCTTTATGCATCTACTTATTTACATCTCATATATATTGATGGAAATATCTCCCTGTATACAGTATATGAATGTATGAATTTGTATGTATCTATCATTAATCTATCTATATATTTATCTATCTAGCTGACTATCTTTTTATCTTTTTTTTTTTTTCTATGTGAATGAGGGAGACAAAAGGCATAACTGCCTGCAGCGAGTGCCTCCCCCAGATTTCAAAGAGTGACAGGGCCGAAACCAAGGGACGTTCGAGCTAAAATGCCTGGACACACAGAGTTTGAAGCAATTTAAGTAATAGGAAGAAGGAAACACTGATTCTGGGATAGAGTTCCAGAGCTCAACAGTTGAATAGAAGAAAGTCTGAGAATAGCGTTTCACTCTTGGGTTGGAGAGTTGCACAGAGTAGGGGTGGCATTGTGTTGCAAGGCGGGTACTACGCACCCTACGTAGAGGAGGTGGTATACACTGGGAAAGCTCCGAGGAACACTGATTATTGTAGTAGCGATAGAATAGTGAGAGAGATGCAACATTGCGGCGAAGAGAGAGAAAGATTGCAGAGAGTTGGTGAGTGGACGGGATTAATGATACGAAAGGCTTTCCTTTCTACTTTATCTAGGAGTGCGGTGTGAGAGGATCCTCCCCACACATGTGAACAATACTCAATACAAGGACGCACTGTGCCCCTCTACAGAGCAAGAAGCTGCGCAGGGGTAAAGAACCCCTTGAGGCGGTTGAGCACACCCAGCTTCTGGGAGGTTGCCTTAGCGAGACTGGTAATATGGTCTTTCCAAGTGAGAGCAGAAGAAAAAGAGACACCGAGAACATTGAGAGAAGATGAAGGGTTGATTTTTGTATTATTGAAGAATAAGGGATAGTTCTTTGGAGGTTCCTGACTGGTAGTAAGATGGATAAATTGAGTTTTGGAAGCATTAAATGCAACAAGGTTTTCTGTACCCCAATTGGAAATAATAGCTAGATCAGCAGATAAGCATTTCATGGCTTCGTTACGTTTACTTTTGAGGGACTGCTGGCTGGGGCGTTCTGGAAAACTAATTGAGTGGTGTAAGGTTGAGTCGCCTGCATATGAATGGATGGGACTGGATGTACAGTTGAGAAGATAATTTATGAAAATTAGAAAGAGAATAGGAGATAGGACAGAACCCTGAGGAACACCGGAGTTGATAGGATGAAGAAATGAGGGATGGCCGTCCACAACCGCTGCTATGGAACGGCCGGAAAGGAAATTAGAAACAAAGGCACAGATGGAGGGACAGAATCCGAAGGGGGCAGTTTGGAAATTAAAGATTTGTGCCAGACTCTATCGAAGGCCTTCGATATGTCTAGTGCAACAAAAAAAGTCTCACCGAAGTCCCGAAAGTTGGATGACCAAGAGTTAGTAAGATATGAAAGAAGTTCACCAGTAGAGCGACCCTTAAGGAAGCCATACTGGCGATGTGAGAGCAGATTATGAGAAGAGAAATGCTTAAGAAATTTAGAAGTAAGAATAGTTTCAAAAACTTTAGAGATACAAGAGATGAGAGCAATTGGACGATAGTTGGAGGGTTGAGAGCGGTCACCTTTCTTTGGGACAGGTTGAATGAGAGCAAACTTCCAGCAAGAAGGAAATATGTTAGAGAAGAGACAGAGACGAAAGAGTCTGCCTAGGCAGGGGGTCAGCACTGAAGCACAGTTTTTAAGAACAACAGGAGGAACACCGTCCGGACCGTACGCCTTCTTAGTATTAAGCCCAGAGAGGGTAGAAAGTACATCTTTAGAAGAGATTATGATTTTAGGCATAAGTAGAAGAGAGTGGGGTGGAGAGGGAGGAATATCAATGGAATCATCCAAGGTAGAGTTTCTGGCAAAAGTTTAAGCAAAGAGTTCAGCTTTGTCAGAGGAAGAAGTGATGGTTGTGCCATCAGAGTGGAAAAGGGGAGGGAAAGGTGAGGAAGAAAAGTTGCTGGAGAGGTTTTTGGTTAGATGCCAGAAAGCTTGGGAAAAGCTAGAGTTGGATAGTTCAGTGCATTTATTATTGATGAAAGAGTGCTTGGCAAGTCGAAGAACAGATTTGGCTTGATTCCGGGCAGAAACATAGGAAGAATGAGATTCTTGAGTTTTAAGGCGTCGGTACCGTTTGAATGCTTCCTCCTTGTTGTGGACAGCAGTAGAACAAGCGTGAGTAAACCAAGAATTTTTTGCATTAGACTGAGAAAAAGAAAATGGAATGTACGCTTTCATGCCCGAGAGGATTACCTCGGTAATGCGTTCAGCACTTTCCGAGGGTCCTCGGCCACGGAAGCAGAAGTCATTCCATGGGAAATCAAAGAAGTACTGCTGGAGAGCCTCCCAGTCGGCATCGCCAAAGTGCCACAAGCGCCGCCGGCTGGGAAGATCGGATGGCCGTACTGAAGAGATAGGACAGGTGACGGAGATAAGTTTATGGTCGGAGGAGCCCAAAGGAGAGAAAAGATTGACAGTATAAGAGGAAGGGTTAAAAGTCAGAAATAAGTCAAGAATGTTGGGCCAATCTCCGAGAAGCGATCCGGGATACGGGTGGGTTGCTGGACCATCTGCTCTAGGTCATTTATGATAGAAAAGACGTAGGCTTGTTCAGCAGGTTGGTCAGTAGAGTGAGAGGAGAGCCATTGGTGGTGGTGAACGTTGAAATCTCCTAAGATGGAGATTTCAGAGAAGGGAGAGATAGATAGAATGTGTTCCACTGTATAGTTTAGATAGTCGAAGAATTTGGGAAAGTCGGTAGAGTTAGGGGAAAGATAGACAGCACAAAAATATTTAGTATGAGACTGACAGGATAGTTTGAGCCATAAAGTTGAGAATTCAGAGGAGTCGAAATCGGGAACACGAGAACAAGTGAGTTTGTTGTGCACGGTTGCACAACATCCGTCTTTGGCTTTGACACTAGGATAGAGAAAGTAGGAGGATACAGAGAAGGGACTGCTGGAAAATTTTTCAGATACCTGGGTTTCGGTGAGGAAAAGAACATCAGGTTTGGAGGAGGAGAGATGGTGGTCGACAGAGTGAAAATTAGAGGAAAAGCCGCGAATATTGCAAAAGTTGATAGTAAGAACGACAGTCCGGGGTCCACAGCATTAGAGGGGTCGTCAGGAGAAGGTCGGGCATATATATTCATCTATTTATCTGACTATCTATCTATCTATATATGTCTATGTATCTATCGAGCTAACTATCTATCTAACTTAAACCTACGCATACATAATACAGTACAGTCCATTACATCTCTATCAATTATATTGCTAATCGTGTAAGGGATTCGCGTCGGTTCCAAGCTTCTCTGGTGTTGTTTGTTACAGTGTTATACAAAGGTCTCTCTGCATCATTACCTGGTTCACACACACACACACACAGATGAGAGAGAGAGAGAGAGAGAGAGAGAGAGAGAGAGAGAGAGAGAGAGAGAGAGAGAGAGAGAGAGAGAGAGAGGGAATACATAAAGCTGCTGTAATAACGCTAAACCCGCCAACCGTATAAATCTCACCGTTCAGTAATCCGCTTGTAGCCTGTAACCCCCTGTAACATGGTGGGGGGGGGGGGGGAGGAGGTATTATGGGGGGAAAGGGGGTACAAAGGAGTACAAAGGAGTACAAAGGAAATCAAGCAACAACAGTCTAGTGACCCCTCTAGGCTGCTAGTCCTTCAAAACACTGAGGATCAAATGTCCAAACAGTGGTTTAGAGTGGGTAATGGAACATTGGAAAGGGAACTACTGCCCTGGAACTAATGTCCGTGGCAGGATTAGGAAATTAGTAGGGGACAGATGGGTTAGTAACATAACACAGTTATAACTGATCTTTCGTATATCTGAGAAAAGGAGAGTAACATCTTAGTAATATATATACGCAATAATCCTTGATGAATTTGAGGGGGGAATAAAATAAAGTTATTAATTTACAAACGCAGTCAGTCGTGGGTTTGATGCAAGATATTTTTCTAGGCGAAGTTTAAAATAATCAACGGTGCTGCAGTCTATAACGTCTCGGGGAAGCCCATTCCGCAAGTTGGCAGCTCGATTGAAGAAGTAATTCTTAGATTCGTGTGAGTTAAAAGATTTACCAATATTTTGCAACCGTTTCCCCGCGTGTAATTAGATTGGTCGATAGTGAAGTACTTACTACAGTTCATATTGTCGATGTCTTTGATGATTTTGAACACTTGAATTAAGTCTCCTCTTAATCTGCGCTGGGTTAAAGGAAATAGATTTAATTCTCTAAGACGTTCCTCGTATGGTGTTTTCTTTAGGCTAGGTATAATTTTGGTAACTCTACGTTGAACTCATTCTAGCTTGTCTATATCTTTTTGGTAATAAGGGCACCCACTCACTATAACTCATCAGAATTGTATCATCCGCAAAAAGTAGTATAGGCGACTTCCACTCATTTCCTTCCCTTATCAGCTTTACACCAACTTCCACTGCTCTTCCTTGTATTTCTTTAATGACTCCATCCATGGGGACACCACACACCCTTGCTACCGTCTTGGTGGTGTAATGGTTAGAGGGTTTAAAAATCTGTGTGTAATAACCCAGGTTTGAATCCCGGTGGATCACATAAATGCTTTCATTGATTTAATTGGAGGTGTTTGGTGTTCTGGTGAAATTAATAAAATATAGTTTAACTCGACATTCAGATCAAAGAACTCGCTCTGTTCATTCTCCACACTCACTGCCGCCTTTGCACCCTCATACATGCTCTTCACCGCTTTCAGCAACTTGCCAGCTACTCCGTATATTCTCAAAACTTTCGACAGACCATCTCTATCAACTGTCATAGGCCTTCTCCAGGTTCATAAAAGCAGCATACAACTTTTGTCCTTTCTCCAGATATTTCTCAACATAATTCAAGGCAAAAATCTGGCCTACACAACCTCTTCCCTTCCTAAACCCGCCCTGCTCCTCACCTAAATGACGAAGAACGGGTGAAATTTGTAGAGCTACGACGCAAAGCCAAAAAGTTAATTAAGCAAAGTAAAAAGACCTTAGAGTTACATATTGCGAATCAAAGTAAAACAAACCCGAAAAAATTCTATAGTTATATCAGAAAGAAAAAAGTAGTTACTTCAACTGTTGGTCGATGAAAATGGAAAATACACCAAAGACGAAGTACAAAATTAATGAGTAATGCCCTCAATACCTTCTTTGCATCAGTTTTTACAACAAAAAACCTCAGTGATATCCCTACACCATCGCCGATTCAGATTGATAATTCAGATGTTCTAAGCAATATCACCGTTTCAAAGAGAGAAGTATGAATTGTTTAGATAAACTCAAGGTAAATAAAACGCCTGGACCTGATACAATCTCGCCTAGAGTTCTAAAGGAAGCTAAGGATGAGCTCTCCAAACCACTGACATTACTATTCAATACATCCTTGCAGTCTGGAACTATGCCTGATCAGTGGAAGCTAGCCAACATAACACACAAAAGGCAGCAAATCCCTACCCAGTAACAATCGTCCAATTAGCTTAACCTCAGTTGTATGTAAAATGCTAGAAACGGTCATAAGAGACAGACTCGTAAATCACTTAGAGGAAAATAACATACTTAAAGATACTCAACACGGCTTTCGTAACAAACGTTCCTGTTTAACAAACCTCTTAGACTTCTTCCACGATATCCTCAACCTCTACGATGAGAGTAAAGCTGTAGATATTATATACCTTGATTTTCAAAAGGCCTTTGACAAAGTTCCCCACAAACGTTTAATGCTAAAACTAAAAGCGCATGGAATACAAGACGGTGTTGAAATGGATAGAAAATTGGCTCAGCGACAGAAAGCAAAGAGTAGTCATAAACGGTAAAGCATCTAAATGGACCAATGTAAGTAGCGGGGTACCCCAGGGATCGGTACTAGGACCAATTATCTTTCTAATTTACATCAACAACATAGATGAGGGTCTCACCTGTACAATCTCAAAATTTGCTGACGATACAAAAATTGCAAATAGCATACTCTCAAAAGAACAAGTTGACGATATGCAACACAATCTAGATAAATTGTCATGTTGGGCCCAAATTTGGCAAATGAGTTTCAATACGGATAAATGTAAAGTACTACATATCGGATACCTAAATGAGAAAGCAAACTATTCGATGAATGGCACTCAGCTTAAGAATGTAAACAGAGAAACCGATCTGGGAGCAACAATATCGAGTAACCTAAAACCGAGTCAACAATGTTCAGAAGTTGTTAAGAAGGCAAACAAAATAATTGGCTTTATAGGCAGGTCATTTGAGCATAAATCCAAAGAAGTTATCCTAACCCTTTACAATTCCTTAGTCCGCCCTCTTCTGGAATACTGCGTTCAATCCTGGTGCCCTTATTATCAAAAATATATAAACAAGCTAGAACGAGTTCAACATAGAATTACCAAAATGATACCTAGCCTAAAGAACAAACCATACGAAGAGCGATCGTCTTAGATAATTAAATCTATTTCCTTTAACCCTGCACAGATTAAGAGGGGACTTAATTCAAATGTTCAAAATCATCAAAGGCATCGACAATGTGAACGGTAGTAAGTGCTTCACTATTGACCAATCTAATTAGGCTACTCGCGGGGAAACGGTTGCAAAATTATTGGTAAATCTTTTAATTCACACAAATCTAAGAATTTCTTCTTCAATCGAGTTGTCAACTTGTGGAATGGGCTTCCCCGAGACGTTATAGACTGCAGCACCGTTGATTCATTTAAACTCCGCCTAGACAAATATCTCGCATCAAACCCGGAACTGACTGCGTTTGTAAATGAATAACTTTATTTTATCCCCCCCTCAGTTACTAACCCATCTGTCCCCTACTAACTTCCTAATCCTGCCACGGACATTAGTTCCAGGGCAGTAATTCCCTTTCCAATGTTCCCTTACCCACTCTAAACCACTGTTTGGACACTTGATCCTCAGTGTTTTGGAGGACAAGCAGCCTAGAAGGGTCACTAGATCTGTTGTGGCTTGATTTCCTTTGTGCTCCTTTGTACTCCTTTGTACCTACCCATTTCTCCATTCTCGCTCTCACTCTCTGAATCACTAGCCCACTGTACATCTTCCCTACTACGCTTAGAAGACATATCACCCAGTGATTATCATACTCTCCTCTCTCTCCCCTTTACCCTTATACAGGGGGACTATTATGCCTGTCTTCCAGTCATCAGGCACACTTTCCTTCTCTTATGCTAGTTTACACACTTTCCATACCCATTGAATCACCATCTCACCACCATACCTCAGCATTTCCCCACACACTTCATCTATTCCTGATGCTTTCCCCATCCTCACTCTTTTCAAGGCCTCACACACTTCCTGATCCCCACCTCCTCCTCCACTACTTCTCTTCTTCTCCCTCCCATACACCATCCAACTATGTTTGCTGACGTTTCTTTCCTTACGTTCAACAATTCGTTGAAGTGCTCTCTCCATTTCTGAACTCTCTCTTGCTTCTCTGCTAGCAGTCGCCCATTCTTATCATTCACACCCTTACTTCTTCCTCTTTCCAGAACAGTTTCTTACGCTCACTCCACTGTACATTCCTTCAAATTCCTCATCTATAGTTAAATAATAAAAAGTGTAGGTGTATTTTTCAGTAAGAATTGGAGATGACTTAGATAAGCTCCAACTTCTTAGTGTCATATTAAATTACGAGATTTTGTGTTATATTACGGTTAGATTGATTACATAAGTGATAGTTTTTTTTTATTAAAATTAAAATTTCAAATTCAAATTCTTCCTTTTGCCTATAAACAATTACAGAGTATAATATTAATACAAGTCGATACAATTTAAAGGCTGAGTTAATTAAATAAAATATTATTTATGAGCTCAATGAACAGTTACACACTAAATACTAAGGGAAAATACTGCACAATTTACATATATAGTCTAATATCTAGTTATTAAAATAGTAACACAACAAGATTGGTATATATTGGATCAGTATATGTTTACAATGCATTGCACATGAATGAGGGTTAGATTGGGGGTATGAGCTAGGGAAAAGGGGCGAGCTTACACAGGCGGAGCTTGTGTTCAAATCATGTGATAAATGGTTTAAAATGTAACACAGATACTTGTTGGCCTCATTCAAAAGCTTACATTTGGTCAGTGACTTTATCCAAGATCATACAGTGGAAACAATAAGAATATTAAATTACATTGATGAGCCCTAGCAAGATTTTTGATAATTGGAGGAACATATATTTGGCAATGCGTATATTTTGTATTATAAGGCAAAACAGCAAGTTGCAATGTTATTTGTAGGAATGCATTAATTATAATGTTGTACCTAATTCGTAATATGCACGTAAATGGAAAGGTATGGACAGATTATCCACATACTTCTTAAGTGTTAGAGCATTCATGTAATGTTCAAAATTAATCTTTCTCGATATCTCCTTATGTTTTGTGCTCCCAAGTATGTGTTTAGATTCAATGGTGCATGTGGAAGAGAAAGAGAGAGAGATAGAGAGAGAGAGAGAGAGAGGAGGGGGGGGGGGGCAGAATGCAGTAGCACCTCCACATAAACAATACTAGCAATAAAGAAAGACATTAATAATGAAGCAACAAAAGCATTACCAAGTTGTTTATGAAGACCCAGACCACCCCTCATGGGTACAAACAAGACAAGGAACATATCTGGGTAGGTCTGGTTGCAATTAAAGATGGTATATTTAAGTGTTTGTGTGTGTGTGGTTTTTGTGTGTGTGTGTGTGTGTGTGTGTGTGTGTGTGTGTGTGTGCAATGCTTGCTTTTACTGCATAATAATAATTCAAATCCTACTGATTATATATTGCTAGTAAACACTCTTTTTGAGACAATTGTCGTTTTCACCCCTACGCAGAAAAAAACTTTATCTATTAATTGTCAGATACCTTGATTCCCGAGGGAGTGGCCATGAATGAATCGTTCTTCTGTCATCGTAGCCGTTAGCCTCCCATTTATATCTGAAACTTAGATCAGAACTTTATCCATCTTGACTAGTTTCAATTCTCCCTACCAACAACAATTCTCTTGAGACCTCTGGTGGACGCTTCTGAACTAGCGCCAGAGCTACGACTGTAGACATCACTATACTCAACACCTAGGATATGCACAGTTTATCTAAATTTTTGTGTGATTCTACACGTTTTTATTATACAGTATACGACTACACTAGTGCTTATGTAGTATAGTAATATAGGGAAAGTCCATATGCAGCTGATAATGACTACAAACATAATGATAAGCTGATTAATTATCATAACAAAAGTGGCGCTCAAATACCTGTTGACTTTGTATTGTAAATATATGTTATTTATGAATATGGGTGATTTTAAAATATATAAAACAACAGTATGCATAAACCAAAGTATGTGTCAGCTACAGACATTTCGACTAACTGCATATATTATAGAATTGTTGAAGGAGAGGGAGGGTGGATAGCTCCGCGATGTCGCCCATTTCCCACAATGCACTGCGGTAAACCTTGCGTTCAGCGCCTCTATCGGCCACTGTAGGCATTTATTGGTAGGGAGAATTGTCAAGGTTTCCAAAGGTCGCCTTACACTGTTAAAGATATTCCCTTGTTTTTACGGTCATATAACAGGCAACGAAATGCGAACATACAGTATTACCGTAATGTTAACGGTCAGAAGCATAACTAACCTTCAGCATTACTAGTTGTTTCCTATTTTATTACTGTAAATTAGAGGTGAAATATTGCTAAGACTCCGCAATATTGAAACATGATTTCGAACGTCATAGTTTACGGTCTTTTACTGTTAATTTTACAGATATAAAGTACAGTGTACCTTCAGAAAAAATGCCCAACTTCCAACTATGAGACACACTCAGTGTTGGGTGTATATAAAGTATGAAATGGATAATTGACCACTTGCGAGTTTCAGGCTATAAGGAAGTTATAACCGTAAACATCGATATAGTGCAGAAATGCAATATTAATGTAGGTTTCTGATGGATAGAAAGTATGATTAATTTGGTTTTACATAATTGTGAATGTACTACGATAGTATTACAGCTGTTAATTCTGCTAAATATCGATGTCTATACTTCTAACTTCCTTATAGCATGAAAGTCGCAAGTGGTCAATTAAAGTGCCCTTAATATAATGCCATTATAAAGGTATATTGGTAGTTATAAACTCATCTAAGAAAAGTATACAAAGGCAAATTGTTCTCAATATACCCAATGATAGTAAATACCTTTTTCATACCCTTGTCTTTTTACAGTGCAGTGGGTAAATGAAGCTTGTGGTTAGAATAATATGGACATCGAGATTAATTATTCGCGTAACTTGACTTGATTGTGATTTATCTGGATTTCCCATTCCTTTCCTACTATGTCCCTCTCTACTATTTCCCTTCTTACTATGTCCCTGCCTATTCATTATTTCCCTTCCTACTATTCCCCTTCTTACTATTTCCCTTCCTATTATTTCCCTGCCCACTTTTTCCTTTCCAACTATTTCCCTTCCTACTATTTCCCTTCTTTCTATTTCCCTTCCTACTATTTCCCTTCCTTCTATTTCCCTTCCTTCTATTTCCCTTCCTTCTATTTCCCTTCCTACCATTTCCCTTCCTTCTATTTCCCTTCCTACTATTTCCCCTCCTACTATTTCCCCTCCTACTATTTCCCTTCCTTCTATTTCCCTTCCTTCTATTTCCCTTCCTACTATTTCCCTTCCTACTATTTCCCTTCCTACTATTTCCCTTCCTACTATTTCCCTTCCTTCTATTTCCCTTCCTTCTATTTCCCTTCCTACTATTTCCCTTCCTACTATTTCCCCTCCTACTATTTCCCTTCCTTCTATTTCCCTTCCTTCTATTTCCCTTCCTACTATTTCCCTTCCTACTATTTCCCTTCCTACTATTTCCCTTCCTTCTATTTCCCTTCCTTCTATTTCCCTTCCTACTATTTCCCTTCCTTCTATTTCCCTTCCTACTATTTCCCTTCCTACTATTTCCCCTCCTACTATTTCCCTTCCTTCTATTTCCCTTCCTACTATTTCCCTTCCTACTATTTCCCTTCCTACTATTTCCCTTCCTTCTATTTCCCTTCCTACTATTTCCCTTCCTACTATTTCCCTTCCTTCTATTTCCCTTCCTACTATTTCCCCTCCTACTATTTCCCTTCCTTCTATTTCCCTTCCTTCTATTTCCCTTCCTACTATTTCCCTTCCTACTATTTCCCTTCCTTCTATTTCCCTTCCTTCTATTTCCCTTCCTACTATTTCCCTTCCTACTATTTATCTTCCTTCTATTTCCCTTCCTATTATTTCCCTTTCCACTATTTCCTTCCTACTATCTCCTTTCTTACTCTTTCCTTTGCTACTTTTTCCCTTCCTACGATTTCCCTTTCTTCTATCCCATTGTTATCCCTCACTTGCATCTTGTGATCACCATCGTTCTTCTCTATTCTTAATACGTGTTTCTTCTCTTCTTTCTATTCGTTTATTCTCTATTTTCATTTATTTTACCCTTCTCTATTATTGTATTAACAATATTACAAAGGAGTCTGCTCTAATAGTCAAAACCTATTGTTTTCCCTTCGTGCTCCTTCTACTCCATCTATTCCTATGTCCTTTATTCCTGTTTTGTTTTCCTAGCCTTCACTATTATTTGTGTAGTTTTTAGTATCTTATTTCATATCCAATTTCTCGCTAGGGTGTTTTGTTTCTTTCATTTTCCCTTTGTTCATCTTTTTCAATTTTAGTTTAGCTTTTCTTTGGCTTACTTCATTTTCTCCCTCTTTGCTTTTCTCTTATTCCTTCTGTCCTGCTTTACAATATTCTCGCTTTTCTCTAGTTCTCCATTATATTCTTCATCTTCCTCCTATTTATCTCCCTCACGTTTGCTGTTTCTACTAGAATTAGGTCATCACCACCTCGCTTGGATCGTAACATTTGTGTGCTCAGTGTATCTTTGCAAATCTATTTAATCCATATTCTTTATTTTCCTCTCCTTCTCTTTCCATTTCTATATTATTCCCTCTCCTACTTCACTCCCTCTCTCTATGACCTTTATCCTTCTCCTTCTCTTTGTTCTATGCCATTTTTCTCTCCTTCTCCTTTTTCTTTATCCACTCTACTCCTCCTCGTCCTCGCCACCATCTTTTTCTTTATCCACTCTACTCCTCGTCCTCGCCACCATCTTTTTCTTTATCCACTCTATTCCTCCTCGTCCTCGCCACCATCTTTTTCTTTATCCACTCTACTCCTCCTCGTCCTCGCCACCACCTTTTTCTTTATCCACTCTACTCCTCCTCGTCCTCGCCACCATCTTTTTCTTTATCCACTCTACTCCTCCTCGTCCTCGCCACCATCTTTTTCTTTATCCACTCTATTCCTCCTCGTCCTCGCCACCATCTTTTTCTGTATCCACTCTACTCCTCCTCGTCCTCGACACCATCTTTTTCTTTATCCACTCTATTCCTCCTCGTCCTCGCCACCATCTCGTCCCCAATTCCATCTGATCCTCTTCCTATCCTCCCTCTCCATCATTTCTTTATTCCTTTTCATCCTTCTTCCCCTCCCCCATATTTGTTTGCTTACTTTATCGCTAATACGCCTCCACATAGTTCTTTATCTCCTCCTTCTCCTACCTGTTCACCATTCTTTCCCTTCTCCCGAATGTCCTCTTCTGTTTCTCCCTCCTACACGGTCTCTCTTATAATAATCTTCCTTCTACTCCTCTTCTTTATCCACGTTTCCTCTTCCTCCCAGTTCTCCTCTCCCAAATATTTTTCCAAATGAGTATAACCTCTTCCTTTAACTCCTTTTACTTACTCATTCCACTTACCATTCTCGCTGTAATATTTGGGTTTTTTCCTCCTCCTCTTCCTCATTTTAAAATTTCACCTTATCTCCCTCTTCTGTGTTATTATTACTCTTCTCTCCCATCTCTCTTTCTTCCTTCTCCATTTCCTTCTCTCCTATTCTGTATTCCCTTTCTTTCTCCTTCACCTCCTCTTCCTCCTGCTTTTCTATATTCCCTCTCCTCCTACTACACCTCTTTCTTCCTCTTCGTCTTCCTCCTGCCTTCCTTCTTTTCTGTATTCCCTTTCCTCTTCCTCCTTCTTTCCCTCTCCTCTTTATTCCCTTTCCTCTTCCTGCTTCTCTTCTTTCGTTTTTGTTATTCCCTTTCCTCCTCCTTTTCCTTCTTTTCTATTTTCCCCTTCCTCCTCTTCCTCCTCTTCTTCTTCCTTCTCTCCCGCTTGTCTATACTCCGTTTCCTCCTCCTCTTCCACCTCCCCCAAATTCGGTTGCTCACTAATACGTCGACATCACTCGGGACAAACAAAGAGCCGTGGCCAGCAAATCTAGTGGAGGAAATGAGAGAGAGAGAGAGAGAGAGCGAGAGCGAGAGCGAGAGAGAGAGAGAGAGATTATGTGAGAGTGAGTGAATGAGTGAGTGTGTGAGCGAGTGAGTGTGTTTGTGTGCATGTGTGTGTGTGTGTCTGTGTGTGTTTGTGTGTGTGTGTGTGATACAAGGATAGAGAGAAAGGATGGTTGGATTAAATTTCTATACTTCCGAATATCGACTGGCATTAGCTGGTATCAGATAGATTATAATCAAGATTATTTCATCGACCCACAGGATAATTTTGTTAGATTCCACCAAGATATGTCATTCGGTAATGTTGCCTGCACTTCTGCATTACTTGGGGCTGTTCAGTTTTAGAGAAACACAGGCATTCTAATTGTGCAGATATTGATTTACTTGATTAAACAATCTCAACAAAGAAAGCTATGTTAGATTATACAACATCAAACATCATTTGCAAACCCAGAATTGATAAATTTTACCAAAGCTGCTGAGCTAGACTATGGCAGAAGTGCAGACAACTGTACAGGTACATGTATGCCAGCACAGCAGATTGACGGACAACTTCATATTCCAGTTTTCTTAATATATAAGTTTATTTGTACTTATTTCGCTCCATAAGTCACAGGAGCTCACTGTAGTAAGGTTCATGATGATAGCATTATATTTTTGTCTATATTCCATTCATTATAGGTAGGCTAGAAATCATGACCCCTAACCTCTGTAACTCAAAAAGGGCTAGAGCAAATGAGCTGTAAATATCCACACCTGTTCCCTGGCTGACTCTATCCAAATGGTAGAATTATTTGCTCGATTACTACAACCGTTTATGAGTTCTAGAGGTTAGTGGTCGCGACTTTTGGCCTACCTATAATTAATGGACTATAGCTATTAAGGTGAAACATGCAGGCCGCCCCGTTTGTACCCTCCTCCTGATGACACCGTACAGTCCTGGGGCCAGATTCACTAAAGCGGGTATCACACTGGGCCAAATTCTCACCATTCTCCGATCTCCAGTCTCCGTTTTCAGCCAGTAGCGCCGGCAAATCCTATCACACACGCCAAGCATCCTGGCTGCGCAAGTGTCTGAGTCTCCGACACAACAATAACAATGTCCGACCTTAGCCTATACTGTGCCGTTTCACCTATACTGTAATATATAGTAATATGGATTTACATCTATAATTATAATGCAATATGACTCAATCTACACGTTAGTGTAATTATTTTTTTATATATGAAGCTCATATGAGAAGGTTTCGGAGGTTTTCGAATGTTTTCGATTCATACCAATCGCCGTGGCGTATAGAACAGTGGTTATTTAGCTGCAAGTGGTATAGCTATTTTAGTATTAATTAACCTTGAAAATTAATTATGTCTACCAGCAGCCCTTCTCACAATCAAAACACTTAATTTTGTAGCAAAATATATATTTCGATCGTTATATTGTGGTGTTTCACTTAAACTAGAATAATATGGATTGATATTGACAAATTTTGTGTAATAGGACCCAATCTATACGCTAATGTTGCTATGTTTTGCGTTTGAAGCTTATATAAGTAGCTATGAGGAAGTTTTTCGCAATATATAGGCTACAGCCTGACGGCGCCCCTGTCGTTACCTCGGCACTAAGCGATCGTTTATATTGTGCTGTTTCACCTATAATTTAGAGTAATATGGATTTATATCGACAATTATATTTCAATATGACTCAATCTACAAGTTTCGTTATTATTTCTTATATTTGGAGCATATATGAGGAAATATTTTGAACTTTTAGGAAGTTGTAGAATGACTGGTATAATCCTGTGTAGCGGGTAGACCTGTATTTATCTCAATAATTTGGTAATGTTACAATATATTTTTACATTTTACATTCATAAATAGTCCACTAATATACTATGTTAGGTTAGGTTAGGCTAGGTTAAATATATTGTTCAATGATTCTTAGTAAATAGGAATCTGAAAAACAGTTCCTCCCGCTACACAGGATCTTACCGAATGTTTTCGCTTCATACCAATCGCCGTTGCGTAGGTAGGAAGTGGTTATTTAGCTGCAAGTGGTGTAACTATTTTAGCATTAATTCAGTTAGTGTATGTCTATCCGCAGGCCTTCTCACAATCAAAACGCACAATTATGTAGCAAAATATATATTTCGATGTCATATACTTGAGATATTAATAAGATTAAATGTGAGCTGTAAAGAGGCTGACAATTTACCTCCGTCAAAAAACGGTGGTTCCCACCCAGTGCGGGCAGCATCCTAGCTCCGTCAAATGGTGAGATTTGTGCCGGAGAATGGCGGTAGCTCCATTTTTTGCGGTAGAATGGCGAGAATTGGCCCAGTGTGATACCCCCTTAACGGTCGTAGCGGGCAATGTCGTACAGGAACCTACGATGATCGTTCCTGAGGCAGTGTGAAAGGTGTATTCACGAACGCATCGTTAGGCTCCCTTACGGCTCCCTTTCGCCGAGGCTTCTCTTGACCAATCAGGCGCTTGGCCACTCACTAAGCTTAAGTCATTTTGTAAATAAAGAATATCTCGCCCACATGACCGAAGCCACCAAGAAGAACCTAATATAATTAAATTTATGAGCCTTCCATTGCTTAGCATGGCTAATCTTTCCCCTAACTCTACCAACTTTTCCAAATTCTTTGACTATCTAAACTCTACAGTGGAACACATTCTATCTATTTCTCCTTTCTCAGAAATCTCCATCTTAGGAGATTTCAACGTTCACCACCGCCAATGGCTCTCCTCTCACATTACTGACCCACCTGGTGAACAAGCCGACGTCTTTTCTATCATAAATGACCTAGAGCAGTTAGTTCAGCAACCCACCCGTATCCCGGATCGCATCGGAGATCGGCCCAACATTCTTGACTTGTTTCTAACTTATAACCCTTCTTCTTATACTGTCGATCTTTTCTCTCCCTTGGGCTCCTCCGACCATAAACTTATCTCTGTCAACTGTCCTATCTCTCCAGTACGGCCACCCGAATCTCCTAGCCGGCGGCGCTTGTAGCACTTTGGCGCGGCCGACTGGAAGGCTCTCCAGCAGTACTTCTTTGATTTCCCATGGAATGATTTCTGCTTCTGTGGCCGGGGACCCTCGGAGAGTCCTGAACGCATTACCGAGGTAATCCTATCAGGCATGGAAGCATACATTCCATTCTCTTTCTCTCAGACTAATGCTAAAAAATCTTGGTTTACTCACGCCTGTTCTACTGCTGTCCGCAATAAGGAGGAAGCATTCAAACAGTACCGACTCCTTAAAACTCAAGACTCTCATTCTTCCTATGTTTCTGCCCGGAATCAAGCCAAATCTGTTCTTCGACTTGCCAAACACTCTTTCATCAATAATAAATGCACTGAACAATCCAACTCTAGCTCTTCCCAAGCTTTCTGGCATCTAGCCAAAAACCTCTCCAATAATTTATCTTCCTCGTCTTTCCCTCCCCTTTCCCACTCTGATGGCACAACCATCACTTCTTCCTCTGACAAAGCTAAACTCTTTGCTCAAACTTTTGCTAGAAACTCCACCTTGGATGATTCCGGTGCTATTCCTCCCTCTCCACCCTCCTCTCTTACTTATGCCTAATATCCTAATCTCTTCTAAAGATGTACTTTCTACCCTCTCTGGGCTTAATACTAATACGGCGTACAGTCCGGACGGTGTTCCTCCTGTTGTTCTCAAAAACTGTGCTTCCGTACCGACTCCCTGCCTAGGCAAACTCTTTCGTCTCTGTCTATCCTCTAACGGCTTCCCTTCATGCTGGAAGTTTGCTCACATTCAACCTGTCCCAAAGAAGAGTGGCCGCTCTCAACCCTCCAACTATCGTCCAATTGCTCTCATCTCTTGTCTTTCTAAAGTTTTTGTGACTATTCTTACTACCAAATTTCTTAAGCATTTCTCTTCTCATAATCTGCTCTCAGATCGCCAGTATGGCTTCCTTAAGGGTCGCTCTACTGGTGATCTTCTTTCGTATCTTACTAACTCTTGGTCATCCTCCTTTCGGGACTTCGGTGAGACTTTTTCTATTGCACTAGACATATCGAAAGCCTTCCATAGAGTCTGGCACAAATCTTTAATTTCTAAACTACCCTCCTTCGGTTTCTATCCCTCCATCTGTGCCTTTGTCTCTAATTTCCTTTCCGGCCGTTCCATAGCCGCGGATGTGGACGGCCATCGTTCACTTCCTCACCCTATAAACTCCGGTGTTCCTCAGGGCTCTGTCCTATCTCCTATTCTCTTTCTAATTTTTATAAATCATCTCAACTGTACCTCAATTCCCATCCATTCATACGCAGACAACTCAACCTTACATTACTCCATTAGTTTTTCAGAACGCCCCAGCCAGCAATCCCTCAATGACAAACGTAATGAAGCCATAGAACTCTTAAATTCTGATCTAAATACTATCTCCAATTCGGGCAGAGAAAACCTTGTTGCCTTTAATGCTTCCAAAACCCAATTTCTCCATCTATCTACCCGTAAGGAACTCCCAGCGGACTATCCCTTATTCTTCAACAATACAAAAATCAATCCTTCATCTTCTCTCAATATTCTTGGTGTCTCTTTTTCTTCTGCTCTCAGTTGGAAGGATCATAGTACCAGTCTTGCTAAGGCAGCCTCCCAGAGGCTGGGTGTGCTCAACCGCCTTAGGGGGTTCTTTTCCCCTGCACAGCTTCTTGCTCTGTACAGGGGCATAGTGCGTCCTTGTATTGAGTATTGTTCACATGTGTGGGGAGGTTCCTCTCACACCGCTCTCCTAGACAAAGTTGAAAGGAAGGCCTTTCGTATCATTAACTCCCGTCCACTCACCAACTCTCTGCAATCTCTCTCTCTCCGCCGCAATGTTGCCTCTCTCTCGCTATTCTATCGCTACTATAATAATCAGTGTTCCTCAGAGCTTTCCCAGTGTATACCACCTCCTTTACGTAGGGCACGTGGTACCCGTCTTGCAACTCAATCCCAACCCTACTCTGTGCAACTCTCAAACCCGAGAGTGAAACGTTACTCACAAACTTTCTTCTACTCAACAGCTGAACTCTGGAACTATCTCTCAGAATCAGTCTTTCCCTCTTCCTATGACTTAAATTTCTTCAAACTCCCGTGTGTCCAGGCATTTTGGCTCGAACGTCCCTTAATTTTGGCCCTGTCACTCTTTCAACTATGGGGGAGGCACTCGCTATAGACAGTTCTGCCTTTTGCCTCCCTCAATCACATAGACAAAAAAAACACAAACAAAATCGATCCCCCACAGCCAACAGGAAGAGGATCTTGTCAATTGATGAAATAAGAAATAAGCCTAGCTACACTTATAGGGAAACCTGTTTGTGGCCTAAGTTAAAGGATTTCTGACGGATCAATCATTGACAGTTGGGAAATTAGTGTATTATTTATACCTTAACTAGGCTACAGTATATTGTTCTACTTTACCATGTCTACACTTAGGCAGTGCTAGCAAAATCAAAATGCCAGACACTAGGCCTATGCCTACACTTTGGCAGTTCTAGCCAAGCCAAAATGCCAGACCTAGGCCTAGGCTTGCATATTTTCATTTTTTTTTTTTTTTAGGCTAGCCTAGGGTAATATATTTCTTGATTCACAACACCTCCATTTTTGTTGAGGGGGCAATGCCCCCCTCAACCCAATATTGCATCCCACGGCTGGTAACATAACAATTTACCCAACATCTGGCCGTGGGATACAATAATGTGGTGAAGGGGGCTTTGACCCCCCCTATCCCCCATGACATCGTCATCATCATATACATTACCAGCAGTGGCAAATAACAGCAATCAAATGATATGCGAATAGAACCGAGTGTGCGACTATGTAAACAAAACGGACGGTACGTATGCTAACACCACTCTTACCTTGGTAAGGGTGGTGTTAGCGGGCGTACTGTCCTCCTTCATGTAATGAAGTTGCAGGCTCGGTTACGTTCGTGTCTAATTTGATGGCATTTTTTTACAAAATTATCCAACGGCCAGCTGTTATTTGCCCCCCTGCTGGAAATACATATGGGGATGACAATAAGTCATGAGGGATGAAGGGGGCAAAGCCCCCTTCAACCTATTACCCATCAGTTGGCCGTGGGATATAATCATATGTTGAGGGGGTCTTTTTCCTCCTTACCCCCCAGGACTTATTGCCATAATCATATGTATTACCAGCATGGGACTAATAACAGCTGGCTGTGGGATAATTTAATTTAAAAAAAAACAGTAAATTTAGACACAATCGTAACCGAGCGTGCAACTTATCTTAATAAGGAGGACGGTACGCCTGCAAACACCATCTTTATTTTCTACATTACTTCACTAGCTTACACCAAGGTAGGCATTGCAAGCCAAACCAAAATACCATACTTAGGCTAGGCCTAACTTTAAAAAATAAACCTAGGTTCTAGGCCTAGGCTATTTTGTTTTATTCACAACCATTTATTATTTATTTATTTAGGCTAGGCCTAGGGTAATTCTTTTCATATTTTTTTCCTGTGATACTTTCACATTTGTTGAGGAAATACCCTAATCTAACCCAAAGGAGGTGAGGTGTTGGAATAAAACACATTTACGCAACAAATGAGGATTAAAATCTACTAATGGTAGGATAGCCTACGTGTTGTCACAACACATGCATTTGTGCATCAATTAACCTAGACTAGGCCTAGGCTGGCGTAGGTAGGCTACTCTTAGCTTAATTAGGCCTGTCATAAGACATTAACCCTTTCACGCATTTATGACGCATAAGTTGCCAGATTAGCAATAAGAAATAGAGTTCTCTCACTCTTATAATTACCTCTCCAAAATTAGTTTTCTGCCCACAGCTAACTCAAAGACAACTGCAGAGGTTGAAATAAGTAAACTAAAGGTTTCTAAATACCCCTGATGGTAACAATGGCTTTAAAGTATCCCCAATAGGCTCAAAATCGCGTCATATGTCGGAGAGGGTTAAGGATACAAATATATCATTCTTTGTATTAAATGCCTTAACCTCTCCGTTGCGTACCCCCTATAGTATACAGCCACCCCTGTGCGGAGGTATTTAGACTGTTTCCTTAACTCAAATCATCATCGTACCATAAATATCATTAATACTTATCCATATGCGCCTATTTTACGTTGAATATAAAGGTATTAACCTGTTACAGCAATAAAACAAGTGGAAACAGCGTTTGGATGGTCAAAATCGGCAAATTAGATCGGGAGTTACATAACTTAAGGCTGAGGCAGCCTGCCAGCCTGCCAGCCATCACCCGTGGCTAATTCCCGATATTCACGATTATGTTGCCGATTCGCCGTATCAGGCTGAAATTTCGAGTCGGGAACTCGCCTGGAGGGGCTTTCGTGTCAGTGTGCAATGACCTTAACCCTTATTTAGCGGGCTATGGTCTATTTGACTGTAGCGCCCAGCGGGTTTTTTTTTAACCTAAATAGGGTTGTTTACGTGATCATTTTCATGCCTAAATAAGACCCAGAGCGTAAAACAAGTATCTATCCCTGAAAGGACGTAAACAGAGCTTTCCAATGACACCCGAACCATCCTTGTACGACCACTGGTTCTCTTGCAACGATCGTGCAACACGAGTGCAAAAACCCTGTAATTAGGTAATTTCCCTACATAATTCCCTGTGTAGTGAGTGTGAGAGGGGAGGGAAGGGTGGGATTCAGTTCAGTTGGTCCACCGCGGTGGTGGGGGACGGTCATACAGTTGCTAGGCTCCTCACACCGCTCAGCTCTCTCTCTCAGCAACATTACGTGCTGAAAATGGCGCACGACATAAGTTGTGAATCGCCACATAGTCCAAATTTATTTCACACGACATAAGTTGCGCGCCGACAGTTAAGGGTTAAGGGAACGGTAAAGGTCGTTGCACACTGACACGATTGCCCCTCCAGGCGAGTTCCCTCACTCCAAATTTCAGCCTGATACGGCGAATCGGCAACATAATCGTGGATATCGGGATTTAGCCGTGGGTGACTCTCACGGTCCAAGCGAAGTATCGGGGTCGATACGGGATTTTGAGCTGTTCAAAAGTTCATGGGAATCCCCGAGTCGGAAAAAAAAACACCGGAAAAAACGGCACAGGAAAAAAAGGCACCGGAAAAAATTTCACAAATTACGGACTAGGAAAAAATGGCACATACAACAAAATATTGTATTAAGAAGTAATAGATCAATAAAATGTGATTCGATTCAATATGCAATATTGCATAATGTAATTATATACATCTGGTAGTGTACTCACAACAGGTTAGATTAGGTTAGGTTAGGTTAGAACTTAAGAAACCAGAATTTTGCATAAGGCTGACCGGCCCACACAAAAAAGATCCCATTCACACCCAACCCATATCATTCATAATTATGACTATCAACTTTGCACTTGAAATTTTCTACCGTTCTTGAGCTAACCACACACTTCCACAACTCTGTTCCCAAACCAGTGCTAACCTATATCTTTTCTAAAGCAAAACTTATCCAATTTGAAGCCATTTGAACGGGTAATCTCGCTGTTATTAAGCCTTAATACGTTATTTATATCTCCCTTGTTGACACCTATATCATATATCATATCTCCTATACATCTTCGTCTTTCTAACGAATGCAAGCCAAGGGTTATCAGCCTCTCCTCCTATGATAAATTTCTAACAATGTGGATCATTTGCGTCAATCTTCGTTGGACTGCCTCCAGAGAGTCAATATCCATTCTATAATAAGGACACCTACACTGAACAGCATAGTCCCAGTGAGGTCTCACATTAGGTCAGGTTAGGTTAAATAGAAATATAGTGTAATTAAAGCAAAATATAGAAGTACAATAAATATAACAAATATATTAACATTATTAAATTCTTGAATAATAAATAATTTAGGAATAAATCCTGGATAATAAAGTTGCCTAATTAAACATTTTGATAGATTTTCATAATATGCGATTTTTTCCTACCCCGAAGAATATGCTTTTTTTCCCCCAGTGCCCTTATTTCCAGTGCCTTTTTTTCCTACAATCGGTCCGCATGGCAGGTTTATGCACCAGGCGACGTTTTATACGGGCCATACGGCTTTGATACGGACCATACGATTGTGATACGGCGAATTTGCGATGGAGACCAGACTCGACGAGTGTTTACAGTTGCCGGGGATTCTCGCGATCATTTGAACAGCTCAAAACTTCGTATCGACCCCCAATACGTCGCTTGCTTGGACCGTGCGAGTCACCCACGGCTAATTTACGATACCCACGATTATGTTGCCGATTTGCCGTATCAGGGTGACATTTCGAGTCGGGAACTCGCCTGGAGGGGCAATCGTGTCAGTGTGCAACGACCTTAAGGGAGTTTTCGGATCGTACGACCGTTAGTGAATCCACCCCCTCGGAAGTAAGGGTGTGTAAAGATGGTGTGTGGTCAAGAGAGATGAGAACAAAATAACAAATTAAAAAGGAAAGAAGAATGAAAATATAAGAGAGGAAATTAAAAGGGAGAAGAGGAGAGGAGAGACACGATAAGAGAATAGGAGATACGAAATAAGTAAAGAGAAGAGAGGATAATAAGATGCATAAGAAGATAAAGCACCGGCCTGTGAGATAAGAGGTTTTTAAGATATTGTGGGGCCACAAGAGAACATAACAAAAAGGGAGATACGAAGATAGGATAAAGAGAAGAGAAGAAATAAGAAGATAAAAGAGAAAAAGGAAGAAGATAACAGAAGATGTGTGGAGCCAGAAGAAAACAGGGGAACGAGATGAGAGGATACTATAGAAGATAAAAGAAGAGAAGAAAAGATAATAAAAGAGAAGATAGTAGAGGAAAAAGGAGAAGATAATAGAAAACGTGTAAGGTCAGAAGAGAAGAGAAGAGAAAGGGGGAGGAGATGAGAGGATCAAATAGAAGAGAAAGGAAAAAAAGAGTAAATATAAGAGCAGGTAAACTAGGAAAAGGGAGAAGATAACATGAGACGTGTGGAGCCATAAGAGAAAGGGGGAATGAGATGAGAGGATAGTATTGAAGAGAAGGAAGAGAAGATAAGATGATTAAAAAGAAGATAGGCCTATTAGAGGAAAAGGGAGAACATAACAGACGACGTGTGAGGCCAGAAGAGAAGAAAAGAGAAAGGGGGATTAGATGTAAGGATTGAATAGAAGAGAAGAGGAGAAAAAGGGAAGACAAAAGAAGAAAACAAAAATATTAGAAAGTATAGAACAGAACAGATGATAAAACAGGCCGAGAAGAGAACAGGCAAGCACCGAACGTGAACGATAAAAAAGCTCAACTACTACACCATACCGACCCGTGAGGTAAAGGGGGTCTATCAAGATATTGTGGGGCTAGACGTGATCGTGACCTGGGTACGTCGGTTCTTAGAGTAGCAGTTTCACCAGTGGGGGTTAGGGTGCGCCGCCATGTTGTAGACCAGTAAAAGGAGAAAATAAGGAAAACAGTAGGACGAGAGAAGGTTAATCAAATAGTACAAGTAAGGGCAGGAGAAGAAATTGAAATAGCGTAAAAAATTATAAGATAAGCGAGGAGAAAAGCAGAGCTAGACTAGACTAGAGACTAGAGCTAGACACTAGACTAAAGAACGAGAGAGAGAGAGAGAGATGTATTTCATTAAATTATCTCACCCCAACATGACAATTCACGACGAAAAAAACACAGACTGAAACAAGCAGATGCAACGTAATTTCAAGATTTTGTTGTTTTCCTTTTCAATCAAATAACCAATTTTTATTGATTCTACTTGACCGACCGACAGCCAATTTCGTTCAACTTGGACTTAACTGTTCTATGTCAACAAGTCAACTGAACATAACATAATTGATTGTATTATACAGAGCCATAATAACGAGGGCAAGGGGAGAGGAGCCCCTTCCCAATAGACAAAACTACTACCGTTCAATCTTAAACCGAATAAAGCCGTCTAGTGGTATCTAGAATATAACTACTTATTTGATAGGGAAGTCAATAGAACCAGGGGTGGATCAAATGCAATTGTATTTGTATTTGAATTGTATTTAAATACGATTTTCACTGTATATGTATTTGTAATTGTATTTTGGTACCTAGAAGAAAAAATATTTTGTATTTGTATTTGTATTTCGACACTTGTTAGTGTTACAGGCAGTATGCTAGTTTAAGGCTACTGCCTTTTACCTCTTCCATAAAAGAAGGAAATTTTATAATTTATATTGCTACTTACAGACAATTTGTGAGGACGAAAACACGTAGATTTTTGTTATTTCATATAAATAAATATTTATATTACTGCTATTGTTATCTGCAAGCAGTAACGTTGAACATTATGAATCTGGTGTACATCTTTTCCCGCTTGTTTTTTAATTGAAATCCCGTGCAACCTTTCCGTTGACGCTCGGTCTGACTCGCTGAGTTAGATCAAAGGCTCAGATCAAGCGGCAACGAAAAGTATTTGTATTTGTATTTTTACATCTTAATTTCAGAAGTATTTGTATTTATATTTGCATTTTTGCATTAAGGAATACAAGTATTTGTATTTGTATTTGACCTATACAAAATCAGTATTTGATCAACCCCTGAATAGAACCGACCTGAAGTTGGACCATAAGTTATTAAGATTGTCTATAATGCCTTCAATACAGTAATTTTGTAATGTGAATGTCATGTTTAACAATATGGTCATTATGAAGATAGTGAGTTGGTCGACGATGCTCTGAGTAAAGCCTTTCTCGTAATTGTATAGACACAGTTAACAATATGGTGGGCAAGAAGGCAGTGAGTTAGTCTGCGGTGCCCTCATTAAAGCAGTGTTAGTAATTTGATTGAAAGCGTTACCAAGATGGCCGCCTGGAAGGTGAGATTGTCTATACGGTAACCTCATTGTGTTAACGAGACCTCTGTTTTATGGGGCTCTTCACAGATTAAAGAGAGAAGGGGATTAACGAGAGAGTTATTAACGGGAGAGGGTGCGAGGATGTGCATGTTCTAAAATCATATACACCGCTATTCATGCGTGGTGTTTCATGAGCTTGTACCGACATTTCGCCACTTTTTAGTAACGATAAGAGTTCTTCAAATTCGGTTCAGTCCGATTCTTAATCTATCTTAAATACAGGGTTCCATGCAACCCTCAGCGACTGAAGAGATGCTGAGGTTCTGTACCAATGCAGATGCACTGTCTTTCAGAGACGTGAACGACGTACAAAGGAGTACAAAGGAAATCAAGCAACAACAGATCTAGTGACCCTTCTAGGCTGCTTGTCCTCCAAAACACTGAGGATCAAGTGTCCAAACAGTGGTTTAGAGTGAGTAAGGGAACATTGGAAAGGGAACTACTGCCCTGCCACTAACGTGGCAGGACTAGGAAGTTAGTAGGGGACATATGGGTTAGTAACTGAGGGGAGGATAAAATAAAGTTATTCATTTACAAACGCAGTCAGTCGCGGGTTTGATGCGAGATATTTGTCTAGGCGGAATTTAAATGAATCAACGGTGCTGCAGTCTATAACGTCTCGGGGAAGCCCTTTCCACAAGTTGACAACTCGATTGAAGAAGAAATTCTTAGATTCGTGTGAGTTAAAAGATTTACCAATAATTTTGCAACCGTTTCCCCGCGTGTAATTAGATTGGTCGATAGTGAAGTACTTACTACAGTTCATATTGTCGATGCCTTTGATGATTTTGAACACTTGAATTAAGTCACCTCTTAATCTGCGCTGGGTTAAAGGAAATAGATTTAATTCTCTAAGACGCTCTTCGTATGGTTTGTTCTTTAGGCTAGGTATCATTTTGGTAACTCTACGTTGAACTCGTTCTAGCTTGTTTATGTCTTTTTGGTAATAAGGGCACCAGCATTGAACGCAGTATTCCAGAAGAGGGCGGACTAAGGAATTGTATAGGGTTAGGATTACGTCTTTGGATTTATGCTCAAATGATCTGCCTATAAAGCCAATTATTTTGTTTGCCTTCTTAACAACTTCTGAACATTGTTGACTCGGTTTTGGGTTACTCGATATTGTTACTCCCAGATCGGTTTCTCTGTTTACATTCTTAAGCTGAGTGCCATTCATCGAATAGTTTGCTTTCTCATTTAGGTATCCGATATGTAGTACTTTACATTTATCCGCATTGAAACTCATTTGCCAAATTTGGGCCCAATGTGACAATTAATCTAGATTGTGTTGCATATCGTCAACTTGATCTTTTGAGAGTAGGCTATTTGCAATTTTTGTATCGTCAGCAAATTTTGAGATTGTACAGGTGAGACCCTCATCTATGTCGTTGATGTAACGTGTGGTACGTGTGGAGTACCACAAGCTGCTTAGCTTGACAGCTTTGCTGTGGAGAGAACACTCCACAACCCCTGAACATGCACTTATGTGGAACACTCTACAACCCCTGAAGATGCAATAATGTGGAACAACTTCGGTCCCAGATATTAACGGATTTGTTTTCTGACTGCTTCTCAAGTAATTGCCTACATGGTGTGTCTATATATGTATTCCAAGCTGAATTAAATTAAACTGCTGCTCCCAGATGCCCTTGGCCTCAGCGCACAAGTATCATTGTCATAAGGGAAAACAAAATATACAAAAATAGGAAAAATGGGGAATGGGCCAGAGTAAATACATACATACATACATACATACATACATACATACATAGCCTACATACATACAGGTTAAACACCAGTCAAGACATAGTGCTTACTGAGCATGAACATCTGTGTTCAGTTCATATACTGTAGCTAATTTTATGGATGAGTCGGGTGCAAACACTTTCCCCTGTGACAGGACTGGTTGCAAAACATAGATGACCTTAATATTATAGAGATTATCAAATAATTCCAACTTATTTGAATGGAGTAAACATATTACCTGGAATTAGGACAAATCCACGTTAAATTACCCAAGCGAATTATTAATGATACCTGACAAACATTAATGTTGAGTGGAGCTCTTCATTATTTAACTCGTGAGATTAAGTTAAAGGTGATTACCATTTTCCAACAATAACTATTGGAATATGTTTTAAAACGCCACAAAAAAGGAAGGCATCATCCTGAGAAGAGAAATATAGCTAGCCAATGTATTTTGTAAATGTACTTAGAAAATTAATCCTAGTAATCTGTTGTGAAATCTAGAAGACAGCATGAACAAAGAAAGCCTTTTCTTCTTTAAAAAATAATATAATCAACATAGATATTAATACTAAAATGTATTACCGTATATAAATTGTTTGGCTATGTTTACTTTATTTGTTTTGGCTACATTTCCATTTAGCTAATAATCACCCCGAGAAGATATATTCAACCTCCCCCCCCCCCCCCCCCCCTAAAATAATGCTAATAAACTATATAGGCACGCTAACAACATTATGAAATCAGCTATCAGGGAAATAACTATGCAAGCCTGAACCAATAAATATGTCGCCCTCTTCCCCCCCCCCCCCAACCCCCACACACAGAAACATGCACACGCACACATGCACTCACGAAGATAAATTGTATCTAACCTAACTATAACATAAAATATAGGAATGGGTTTGAGCCAAGAAAGATATCACTTTAAGAAGCATATACATGCTAAAAGAGAATATAAGTCAAACTAATACATGTATGCAATGTAGAAGAGAACATAATTAAGGAGACTATCATCTTGATACTATAATATAGCTATCCTAACTATATATGCAAAGGAATATATAGCCAATTCACTAATATATACTGCAGGGAAATATATATAAATAAACTATACTTGCTAACATATGATATAACCGAACCAAACCCAAGTAACTATTATATGAAACCCAAACTAGAGCACAACATAAGACAACCCTCTTAGGAAAATACAACCGAACTATGCTAAGACACCTAGACGAGATTAGGAACCACTATGTGAAGAAAATATAGCCAAAGTTTCTGCACATGCTATGAACAATTTTAGCCAAACAACTATGAGTACTAAATGGAAATGTAGCCAAGCTAATTATAATATTAAACAAGGACGAAAGTACGAAGCATGGAAGCTATCATACGAAGAAGTAAACATTATACTATATACGGTACTGTATAATTATATGAAGCAAAGAGGAGGATCTGATAGAGAGAGAGTTACATATATTTACATAGATATACAGTCTACACAGACCTTACGGTCCCTACTAGGTAGTCCGGATTTAATGCTAAAATAGAATTTGCTACAAAGTGAAAGGCAAGGATAGCAAAACAGAAGGCTCTCTCCCCACCCACCTCTCCCTCCGACCGTTTGTCGGCATGAAATAAGTTGGGGAAAGAAGTCCCCAAGCAGAATGAGAAAAACATCTACTGGGAAATTTATAGTAAAGAACGAAGTTGAGAAATATTATATACTACTGATGCTTAACCTTATTTTTATTTTATTTTATTTGTTTTACCTATATTATTCCCACCTCCTTAAAATGAATGTCTAGACTTCTTTTGAATGTGTCATTTGTCTTACATTGTACCACTTTCTTTGCCAATTTGTTCCACTCGATGACCACACTGTAGGTGAAGAAGTGCTTTGTGACTTCGAGATTCGCCCTCCTGGTTTATAATTTCATTCCATTTCCCCGAGTTAATGAACTATTATCTATTTTGAAAAGGGAATCTACATCAATTTTGTCAAATCCCTTTAGTATCTGAAACACTCGATTAATTGACCTCGCAATCTTCTTTTCTTAAGTGAAAACAAATTAATTTGTTTAGTCTTTCATAAGAGAGAGAGAGAGAGAGAGAGAGAGAGAGAGAGAGAGAGAGAGAGAGAGAGAGAGAGAGAGAGAGAGAGAGAGAGAGAGAGAGAGAACGCACCCGTACCGTAAGCTGGCGATGGAAGGTGAACGCAGGGCAAGGAGGCTCGGGTGAACGCTTGTCTGCGGGTCCCGGCCGATGTTAACTCCCGAGGGGCGGGGTCGGTACTCGTGTTCACCTCGTCCAGGTAATGAACTCAAGGGGCCCGCCGCTGATACCGTCGGCCCGGGAACGATTATTTATGTGCCAAACACTTCGACATTTGTTTTGCCCCGCTCGATGCTGACCCGGGATGGCTGGGGAGGGGGTGGGGGTAGAGGGAGAGGTGGGTGTTGGGGTGGAAGGGAGGATGGGAATTGGAAGGGTTATTGTGGTGGGGGTGTTGTTGGGTGGGGAGTAGATGGTTGGGGTGGGGTAGGTTTAGGAGATGGTGGGAGAGGAGAGGTGGGAATTGGGGTGGAAGGAAGATAGGGGATTGAGAAGATGTGTTATGGGGAGGTTGTTGGGTGAGGAGTGTAGGGGAGGGTTGGTGGAACTGGGTGGAGGAAGGGGGGATGGTGTGTTGTGGTGGGGGTGTTGTTGGGTGGGTCTGGGTGGAGGGAGGGGGATGGTGTGTTGTGGTGTGGGTGTTGTTGGGTGGGACTGGGTGGAAGGTGGGGGATGGTGTGTTGTGGTGGGGGTGTTGTTGGGTGGAGGGAGGGGGATGGTGTGTTGTGGTGGGGGTGTTGTTGGGTGGAGGGAGGGGGATGGTGTGTTGTGGTGGTGATGTTTTGGGTTGGGTGGGGAAGAGAGGCAGGAGGGAGATTGTAATGGTTGAGAGTAGGAGATGAAAGGTAGGTATTGGGGTGGCAGGGAGGGGGCTGATTAGGGAGGTTTTGTTGGGGTTAGAATGAATGTGGAAAAGAGGGAAGATGGAGTAGAATGGTGGTGATTGAGAGAGGGTGTTGTGCGTGATGAAGACTAGGGAGCATGATACGGAAAAGGGTGTTGTTTTTGGTGGGGTTGTAATGGAATAAATGGAATAGGTGCGGAAGAAAGGAATGGCAGGGGGAAAGAAGATAGAGGGTTGGGAGATGGAAAGGAGAATGGTAGGAAGGGTTGGGGTAACAGGGAGGGTTTGTTGTGGTAGGTGGGTGTAATGGGATGGATGTGGAAGAGAGGAAAGGTGGAGTGGAATAGTGGGAGGCTGTGATAGGCGAGAGGAGGAAAGGAGAGGGAAGCGAATATTGTTTTATAGGTGAAATGGGATGGGTGGGGAAAAGATGAAGGTGAATTGGAATGGTAGGGAGTGGGGCGAGTGAGTTGTTGTTGATGGACGGAAGGAGGGTGTGTTGTGGCAGGGGTGACGTGGGATGGGTGTCGGGGAGAATGTATTAGGGGAGAGGAGTGGGGTGTAAGAGTGGGAGGATGAGAGTAGAGGATTTTGTGGTGGGTAGGAGTAATGGGTATGGGTGTGGAAGAGAGAGAAGGTGAGTTGGAATGAAAGGGAGAATGATGGGTGCTGTTGTGAGTGACGGGGTAATGGCAATGGGTGTGCAAAAGAAGGAAGGGTGGATTGGAATGACTGGTGAAAGTAGTAAACAAGACGAGTGAGGCTAGGGTGATATAGGTGGATGAAAGACAGGATATAATATGATCGAGGGGGATGTAGAATGGATGTGTTAAGAAGGAAGGTGGATTAGAATGACGGGTGAGGGTGGTGAAAGAGATATGGGTGAGGGTGAGGCTAGGATGATGGGGGGGAGGGTGTGATGTGGTGTAGGTGATGGAAGAATGATGAGAATGGATGTGGTAAAGAAAAAAGCTAGATTAGAATGACGGATGAAGATGATGTTAAGGAAGAAACAACAGCGTGTGGTGTGTGGATGCGAATGAGTGTGGAAAGAAAGGAATGAAGTTGATTAATTGGAGAGATGAAATAAGGTTAAAGTGGGAATTAGGGTAAAGTAAAGGCTAGAGAAAAATAGGGAATGGGTGAATGAGGGAGGGACAATTACCTGGAATTGTGTGTCGCATATAAAGAGAGTGAGAGTGGGTTGGGTGATTCTGGATATTATACAGTATAGGATTATGTGGGAATAGAATTAGATTTTTGGATACATGGATGAGTAAGTGAGCCAAGGTGGATTAAATTGACGGATGATGATTATATAACTGATATAGTGTGGTTTGTAGGTTTTAGTAGGTTATAATAGGTAAGATTAATTGAAATTACGAATGGAGGACATAAAATAGTTAAGATAAGGTTAGAGATGGACATATGTGGCTGGATGGATAGAGTACTGGAAATGGAAGCGTCTATTTGGCTAAATACAAATATATTTAATTTAATTCAATTCAATTCAATTCTATCAACACCACACATTCTCATCATTGCTTCACCCATTACCATCCACCTCATCACTCATCAGTCCAATTAATTCTTCATAATTCACCACCCATCTTTATCATCCATCCCATCACTGTTATTATTTCACCACCCACCATTATCATCCATCTCACCACTGTTATTTTTTCACAACCCACCATTATCATCCATCTCATCACTGTTATTATTTCACCACCCACCATTATCATCCATCTCATCACTGTTATTATTTCACCACCCACCATTATCATCCATCTCACCACTGTTAGTTTTTCACCACCCACCATTATCATCCATCTCATCACTGTTATTATTTCACCACCCACCATTATCATCCATCTCATCACTGTTATTATTTTACCACCGACCTTTATCATCCATCTCATCACTGTTATTATTTCACCACCCACCATTATCATCCATCTCATCACTGTTATTATTTCACCACCCACCATTATCATCCATCTCATCACTGTTATTATTTCACCACCCACCATTATCATCCATCTCATCACTGTCATTATTTCACCACCCACCTATATCATCCTAGTTATACCCTTCCCGTTCTACCCCCATAATTATCCATTCGAGAACTCATCAATCACCTTCCCATCTGTCGCCTTTCCCACTAACTGTTTACCCATATTCCCCACCCCACTACTTCCATCACCATAACATTAAACTTCTCCCCATGCCTGTGTCACTTAAGCCGGTATCACATGCGAGTTTTTATAGTCCACATTCGATGATCAATATTTGTCTAGCAACATTTCTGGAATATTTTGCACCGGTATCGGAAACTAGACTGAATTTAGATGAATGTAAGTGACACATATAATTTGGCTATTTACTTCATAAGCAGCCAGACCAGCGTTGAGAATACATATTGAGGAACAAAAAGTTCGTGTGATACCCGCTTTAGGCCCATCATTTACCCTACACTGTAAACATTGTATGTGCACATTTTGAACACAGAACTAATACAAGTTATTTAAATTTTAATCGAATTAATTTGAACACAGTTTAGACAGTTGCACTCATTTGGCATTCATAATTGAGCACATTTATGAAAATAATCATGTTCCAAAAGTCTGAAATAAGCTCTCGAATTGTAGCGCAAAACGATTATTGTACACTGTCAATATGTGCCGTTTTGTTGCATGTATGTGTTATATTCTGCACACACATTTTTGACAACGTACCCCGCATCTATACCCTGTTCCAAATAGATAGACCAAAAATCGTAATCCTTTAGCTCTATAGCTCAAAATGGGCTAGAGCAAATGGGCTGTAAATGTCCACACCTATTCCCTGGCCGAAATTTCCCAACGGGTAAAAATATTAGCTGGATTACTCTAGTCGTTTTTTAGTTATAGAGGTTACTAATCAAGAGTTCTAGCCCACTTATTTGGAATAGGCTATATTATAGTTTCCCCTGCAAACCTCATCGACTATAGACTACTCATTATAATTAGCCCGAATATCTTGACCAATAACTTCTATTACTCAAAAACTATAATCAATCTAATATTTCTAACATTTGGGAAGAGTCAGCCAGGGAATAAATGTAGAAATTTACAGCCCATTTTTGCTAGCCCTTTTTGAGCTACAGAGGTTAGGAGTCACGATATCAGGCCTACTTAATATTGAATGGACTATAGTACCTGCCCTTTTCCACACTTCCCATATACCCATCACTATCATATCACCTATTTCCTTCCTCACACTTATCTCCATCCTTACTCACAGCCAAACACCAACATACTTCTCTACCTACCCCTCCCCATCTCGTCTCGATAACTATTCTAAACTTATTACCACCACAATCCCAATCCTTCCACCACTAATCTCCGATATTACCTCCACCCCATCCACCTCGTCTAAGGCCCCACAAACCATCGCCTTCCTCACTCCATCACCCATCTCTAACAACCACCCTCTTCCCATCACCACTCCCCACCCATCGCCTCTCCCAGTCCATGACCCATCTCTAACAACCGCCCTCTTCCCATCACCACTCCCCACCCATCGCCTCTCCCACTCCATCACCCATCTCTAACAACCGCCCTCTTCCCATCACCACTCCCCACCCATCGCCTCTCCCACTCTATCACCCATCTCTAACAACCACCCTCTTCCCATCACCACTCTCCACCCATCGCCTCTCCCAGTCCATGACCCATCTCTAACAACCACGCTCTTCCCATCACCACTCCCCACCCATCGCCTCTCCCAGTCCATGACCCATCTCTAACAACCGCCCTCTTCACATCACCACTCCCCACCCATCGCCTCTCCCACTCCATGACCCATCTCTAACAATCGCCCTCTTCCCATCACCACTCCCCACCCATCGCCTCTCCCAGTGCATCACCCATCTCTAACAACCGCCCTCTTCAAATCACCACTCACTATCCATCGCCTACTGCCACGTAACACCCGATTACCCGTTCCAATATCAATCTTTTCCTACACCCCATTCCATCAACTCTCCCCATCCAAGCACCAATATAATTACCTTCGTCTACCCCATCTTTCACCCCTCTCACTACATCCCCTTCACCCCATCTCTCACCCCTCTCACTACCTCCCCTTCATCCCATCTTCCACCTCTCTCACTACCTCTCCTTCACCCCATATATCACCCGTCTCACTACCTCCCCTTCACCCCATCTCCCACCCCTCTCACCACCTCCCTTCACCCCATACCCTCTCACTACCTCCCTTCACCCCATCTCTCACCCCTCTCACTACCTCCCCTTCACCCAATCTCCCACCCCTCTCACTACCTCCCTTCACCCCATCTCTCACCCCTCTCACTACCTCCCCTTCGTCCCAACCCCCTCTATTCCCCATCATCTCCCAACACCCCATAACCCATCTCCTCATAGTGTCTCTCAAGCCCCCATCCAAGACCTCTAGCCAAGGCATTTCCCCAACCTACCCCTACCATCTTCCTTCCCACTACCCTTCCCCTTTCATGACTTCTACCATTATGGTTCATTGTGTTTATTTTCAGATGTTTTTCGTTTGTTCACTATATATATATATATATATATATATATATATATATATATATATATATATATATATACGGTATATATAGAAAAGAGATATATAGTGCAAACTTTGTGGGAAAAATATAAATGGTCTGTGATATAGTTTTAGATATGCTTGATGCCAAAATAATACAAAATGCACATACAAGACTGAGCTCAAGTATGCTGCGTATTGTTGCGAAAATTAAAAGGTTTGTGGCTCAAGATGTCTTATTAGACGTTCTTTATGCCAAATCTGGAATGCAATTATACAACTAAGCTCAACTTATGCTGGCTGTACATAAACATTTAAAACATTTATTCATGCAAAATGCTTAATAAAGTTTAAAAAGTATGCTTCACTTTGTTGCAGGTAATTAAAAAGATTTGTGACTCAAGATGTCTTCGTTCTTTATGTAAATAAAAGATCGAAGCTCAACTATGCGGAGTCTACTTAAAAAGGATAAACATTTATTCATGCCATATGCTTAATCATTTATAAAAAAAAAATGTCAAGAAAAAGGACAATATATGTTAAAAATATGCCAATAAGATATTTGCAAAGACAATAGGAAGAAATATGTTCAAATTATGCCAAATGCATTTCTCCACTGTCGTGGATCCTCAGTGGCTAGTGTTTACTATGCGGTGTCTAAGAGATATATATATATATATATATATATATATATATATATATATATATATATATATATATATACAGTATATATATATATATATATATATATATATATATATATATATATATATATACAGAGAGAGAGAGAGAGAGAGAGAGAGTTCTAAAGGAAGCTAAGTATGAGCTCTCCAAACCACTGACATAGCTCTTTAATAAATCCTTACAGTCTGGGACTATGCCTGATCAGTGGAAGCTCGCCAATGTAACACCGATATTAAAATAAGGCAGCAAATCCTTACCTAGTAAATATCGTCCAATTAGCTTAACCTCATGTGTATGTATAATGCTAGAGACACTCATAAGAGACAAACTCGTAAATCACTTTGAGGAAAACAACATACTTAAAGATACTCAACACGGTTTTCATAATAAACGCTCCTGCTTAACAAACCTCTTAGACTTCTTCCACGATATCCTCACTCTATATGATGAGAGTAAAGCTGTAGATAATATATACATTGATTTTCAAAAGGCCTTTGACAAACTTCCCCACAAACGTTTATTGATAAAACTAAAAACGCATGGAATACAAGACGGTGTGTTGAAATGGATAGAAAATTGGCTCAGTAACAGAAAGCAAACGGTAGAGCATCCAAATGGATCAATATAAGTAGCGGGGTACCCCAGGGATCGGTACTGGGGCCAGTTATCTTCCTAGTTTACATTAACAACATAGATGAGGGTCTCACCTGTACAATCTCAAAGTTTACTGATGATACACAAATTACAAGTAGCGTATTCTCAAATGAACATGTTCAAGATATGCAAAATAATCTAGATAAGTTGTCACATTGGGCTAAAATTTGGCAAATGTGTTTCACTGCGGATTAATGTAAAATACTCCATATCGGAAACCGAAATGAGAAAGCAAACTATTCAGTGAATGGCACCCACCTTAAGAGTGTAGACAGTGAAACTGATTTGGGAGTAACAATATCGAGTAGCCTAAAACCTAGACAACAATGTTCAGAAGTTGTTAAGAAGGCAAACAAAATAATTGGATTTATAGGCAGGTCACATGACCTTAAATCCAAAGATATAATCCAAACTCTTTACAATTCCTTAGTCCACTCTTTCTTGGAAAATTGCATTTAATCCTGGTGCCCTTACTACCAAAAATATATAGACAAGCTAGAACGAGTTCAACGTAGAGTTACCAAAATGATACCTTGCCTAAAGAACAAACCAAACGAGGAGAATCTTGGAGAATTCAATCTATTTTCACTAACCCAGTGCATATTAAGATGCGACTTAATTCAAGTGTTCAAAATCATCAAACGCATAGACAATATGAACTGTAATTATTATAGCACTATCGATCGATCAAATTACACGCGGGGGAACGGTTGCAAAGTTAGTGGTAAATCTTTAAACTCCCACGAGTCTAAGAATTTCTACTTCAATCGAGTTGTTAACTTGTGGAATTGGCTTCCCCGAGATGTCATAGACTGCAGTACCGTTGATTCTTCTAAACTTCGCCTAGACAAGCACTTTGCCCTAAATCCACGACTAACTGCATATGTAAATGAATATAGTGTGTGTTTTTTCCCCTCTATTATATTACTAACAACTGTCCCCTACTAACATTTCCTAATCCTGCCACGGACGTATGTCCCAGTGCAGTCTTCCCTTTCCATTTTTCCTTACCCACTCTAAACTACTGTTTGGACACTTGACAATCAGTGTTTTGGAGGGCAAGCAGCTTTGAGGGGTCGCTGGACTGTTGTTGCTTAATTTCCTTTATACTCCGTTGTACTTTCTCTCTCTCTCTCTCCGCACCTCATCACCCATCTCATCATGGCTTACCTCTCAAACCGCCAATTACACTTAAAGCGCAATCTCTCTCTCTCTCTCTCTCTCTGGCTCACTCATCTTCCTCCTCTCCCACCTCATTTATTTTCACCTTTCCGTCCGCATTTTTCCCTCTTTCTATTCATTTTACTCCCCCTCCCTCCTTTATTCTGCCTTTCTCTCTCTTTCTCCTCTTATTCTTTTTGTTGCTCTGTTGCTCGTTTTATTGTCCTCTCTCCTTTTTTCCTCTCCGTTGATTTCCTCCTCCTCTGTTTCATTTTCCTCCTCTATTAATCTTTTAATGGTCCTCCCCATAGAAGGCCGTGGCCTCCCTCCATTTCCCTTCCTGTTGATTTCTTCCTCCTCCTCCTCTTTCTCCTCTTCCTCCTTTTCCCGTTTATCTTTCTCTCTCTATTTCTCCTCCTCCTCCTCATTGGTCCTATAAATTCATCTTTCTCCTATTTTTCTTTCTGCTCCTCTTCTTCTTCCTCCTTATCATCCTTTTATCTCATTTCGTATCTTTTTTTTTTACTCCTCTCGTCTTAATTGCTCTTTCCTCTCTCCTTTGCTTCTCTATCTATTTCCTTATTCTCTCCATCTATACGTCCCTCCTTCTCAATCTTCGTCTCCTCTCTCTATTCCCTTCGTTTCTCTTCCATCCCTTTCTCTGTCTCTGTCTTCGTAGTATAGTATGTATGTCTACTCCTTATAATTTCAATATCTCATCATCACATTTCAATATCTCATCATCACATTTCAATATCTCATCATCACATTTCAATATCTCATCATCACATTTCAATATCTCATCATCACATTTCAAGATCTCATCATCACATTTCCCCCTTTTCTTTTTGGATCACTTGTCTGGTTAATTTAGTGTTTCTGTTATAATTATATTTGTTTAGCTTCATATAATTTAACCGTCTTTCCTCTTCCCTTTCTTATTAACAGCATCCATAATGTATCTATCCATCTATCTATCTATGTATCTATCTATCTGACTGTCTACCTATCTGTATGTCTGCTTGTGTATCTAAATATTTTCTATCTATCTTTCTATTCATCTATATGTATATCTTCATATTAATGTATCTATCCACCTATATATCTGCCTGCTTGTCTATATATCTTTATATATGTATATATCTATCTATCTATCTATCTATCTCCACTTTGCCTTCCTCCGCCGGCCCAATAAGTGATAACAATCTTTTCAAAGTTGGCGTTGCTCTCACACACACACACACACACACACACACACACACACACACACACACACACACACACACATGCAAATAGACATACACAAACCCACGTCTTGTAATTTCTTCATTTAACCTATTTTCTTTTTCTCCTACTAACCTCACATATACTTCCTAGTCTTCAATTTGTTCACCTTCCCTATTATTCCTCTCTCCTTCCATCCATCCATCTTCATTCTAGCCATCCCTGCTCTTCTATATCCCTATCTTCCACTCCACTACACCACCATTCCAAGCAATACCAATACTTCACCGGGCTAACCTTAAAAATCACCTAGCTAAATATCTTTCCCTCATTCCGTGACTGATTGTATGTGTATCTGAGTAACTGGTGGCAATAATGTGTATGGTAGAGTGAAATACTATATACTATATACTATATATATGCTTGTACCTTTATAATTATTAGGTACAGTAGGGGTGCAACCTGTACAGTGTACACGTTAAGTGAGGGAATGGTCCTTAAATCGACTGGGGCTGCTAAGACTAGAACTGAGTACACGAACAGGGTATGCAGAGTTCTATTGACTAAGGAACAAAGAAGGGTGACATTATACGGTATATACTCGTAGATAGGTTTATGGGTTACTGGAGGAAATAATTAGTTAACATCATTTTAAAAATTGAATGGCAAAGTATTCGTCTCAAATGCCACTAGAGAATAAATATTATATGCAAGAGATGGGTAAAACCTGTGAAATACAATAAGATAATATGGTGTGATGAAACTGCTAAGTATTATGCATGAGTAGCGTAGTGTTGTACATAATTATGTGGTCTACGGTATTCAAATATATTTACATTTCAATCACGTCAATGGAATCAATGATGAGACTATAAATTATAGATATATCCGGTCAATAGAGCAAAAGGGATAGAGTGTGGATTGTATGACTTTGAATGAGCTAGAAGGGTTTCTGAAAGTCAGGAATGGAATGACTTTGTATTTTACTCTAATATTCTATATTCATTCCCGGGCTCGCAGGTATCTTATAATCTGGGATTTGAGCCTTCACGGGGGTGTCTCGCTAAGTTACCTTTGTCCTTTGGTTGGGGACGCAGGCCTATTATCAAGTATTGCGAGTGCCTCAAGAATAGAGTTCTTCGAGTCTGTTCTTTTGGTGTCAGGGTACCTCAACACCTGGGCTCATATTTGTGAGTTTTCCCCACCCACAGGATGCCTCTGGGGTCCAATAGGATACCTCAACAGAAGCTTGACAGGATGCCTCATCATGGATCTTGCCTACTGGATCTTCCTCACACAACCCACCCGGGATTCGAACCCTGGACCTTGCGATCAACAGGCACTCGCCTACAGGATTCCTCGTAGAGTGAGCATGTCCTGGTTAAGGTGGGCTGACAAGTATTGGTTCGGTGGAGGTATATCTACCATTTTGTATCCTCTTGCCGGTCTTGTAGCTGTGGGCATGAAGGTCCTCTTGGTCCCTCACCTGCGACTTTCTCTTGTGTCCTTTTGATTCTGACAATGCAGGTAGGGTTGAGATGAAGGTTAGTTGGACAGATAAGGCTGGGCGAGTATTTCCCGGGGAGATGGCGGGTGGGGCAAATAAAGTAGTAGCTGGGGGTGGAGCTTGTGACGTTTATCATACCGGCATTATATTCAAAGGCTACAGCGGGCTGTTAGCATCTCTCTTTGAAGAGGATGTTGTTTCAGGGGATGTTTTTCTCTCTAAGTTCGGTGTCGAAGTGATGACAGCGATTTGTGTTGGGGCCTCATTCGGGCATAACAAGAACAGTATTCTCTTCCCTATTGCACTAACATTAATTGAAATATCCGCCCAGGATGCTTAGGTACCAAAGTCCTGTTAAATTATGGCTGCCGAGGGTCGGCTTTAGTGGGAGAGTTATGTAAAAATTGTACTGTTCTCTCTTTCAGTATTCGGTGATGCAATTCTTAATGTTATTCTGGGAATTAGTAGACAATTTTATTCAAATTAGGAAAAACTTGTGGGAGGTAGAGAGTTAATTGAGATGGTATTTGCCTCGTTCCTTCTCACAGATCCATCCAAAGCTGGAATGATCTAATGGTAGGTCAAATCAACTTTTAATACGCATCAAGGGGTTAATGCCTAACTCAGAGAGGCCCTCACAAGTGTAGTGTCCTGAGCAGCCATGGCCATCCTGGGATTGTACAATCTGTTTGTGGGAAAGTGCCAGTTATGCCATACTCGGGCCGAGTATGGCATAACTGGCACTCTAAAGTTACAGGTAAACTTTATTCTACTACTAACCTCCCATCCTCTTTCTAGGTTTTCTAGTTTTTCATCTTCCCTATTCATTCTCTCTACTTCATTCCATTCATCCATCTTCATTCTACCTATCCCCGTTCTTTTCTATCCAGTCAACCTGTGGGCGGCTTGTGATCACCACATGTCTAATCGCTTGCCATCAGTCATTACGTACAATCATTACTTTCCTACCACAAGCAGCTTCATGAGGATTGCCGTTTTATTATTTCTTTAAATCTCTCTCCAGACAGATTGTATATAGCCTGTGCTTTCAAGAGTTGGACCCACCTAAGCCTGGAGATCCTACATTAGATATGAGTTACAGTTTGCTTGTTGCTTATGTGGTTCCAAACTAACGGAACAGTACCAAGCTATCTAGCCACCTCAGTCTCATATACTCTCCACTCCACTAGGTACTGTCTCCCACTGCATATTTTGAATGTGGGAATACTCCTACAATAGTAATGTATTGGAATCAACAAGTTAGTTTATGGCGTGTCGGTGGGCTTTGTGGTGAAGTAAAGAAACCACATATTTTATCCTGATAATATTATCCCTTAAAATATCACAATTTGAATCCACAAACTTGTAGTCACTAGCTCAGTAACAGGACCACTCAGCCACACCTCTCCTGTTATTGTTTGGTTTACTTTTGTTATCCTTTATACAAATCCCCTGCAGCGGCAATCTTTTCACCCCACCTTCGACTCTTTCTCCTCCACCAGGTATAGCTTATTGGAGAGCATCTTGAAGTACCACCCAGTAATACCGAAATCGCGCCCAGCTCAAAACGTTGAAGGATTTTCACAAGCACTACTTGTTTGCATGGTCGCCCTTGAGTAAGGTGATTGGGGAGTTGGGTTGGCACATAGGTCGTCCTACTTAGCAGCCACAGCCTGGCTGGGTCAAGGCCTGGGTGTCTGTCCCCATGTGGACCCATGGATATGTAGTATGTTGCATCTTTGCACTCGTGGGCACAACTTCGCTAGGATTGTTAAACCTTCAATCCTCTATAGTCTATACCCTTATATTATTAACCCCCCTCAATTGTCACCAATATATCATTCCCTGACCCTCCTTCTCCTCTGTACCTCCCCCCCCCCCCCCCCTTCCCACCCAACTTGTCCTGGTAATGTAAGAGAGCCACCGCAGGACACCCTCTTATTACCGGGACCTACCCTGCTTCCCTATGTCCTCCCATTACCTACTGTATAATTCAATGTTTGTGTATGTGTGTGTGTTTGTGTAAGGAAATGTGTTTGTAGCTCTGTTAGTATATATATATATATATATATATATATATATATATATATATATATATATATATATATATACAGTATATATGTATATATATATATATATATATATATATATATATATATATATATATATATTATATTATATGTAATTTTCATTAAGTTGTTTAGCATGTAGATGTGTATGTGTGTGCACACGCGTGTGTGTTGTATGCACGCGCTCGAATAATGTTAATATGATAACCATAATAATTTCGGTTTATCGATTAATCGTGGTCTACAGACTTAGAATCGACGACAACACTGTAACAGATGAACACTTAATTATAACAACAATGGTACACAGTATTACTCGGTATATCTGTTCATGTTTGAACAAGTAAACAATTGAAACACTGGGATCTGTATTAGGTCTTCTGTTGTTTATTATATACATAAATGACCTTGATTTAGGTATAACTAGTAGGATAAGTAAATTTGCAGACGATACCAAAATGGGGAGAACAATTGATTCAGATAGAGATATAGAGTGTCTCCAAAGGGATCTAGATACCTTACACGAATGGTCAGTAAATTGGCAGATGAAGTTTAACAATGACAAATGTAAGGTATTAAAGATAGGGAAGATGCATACAAATTTTAAATATAAACTAGCTAATATGGAATTAGAAAACTCAGACTGTGAGAAAGATCTAGGTGTGTTTGTTAGCAATGATTTGAAGCCTAGAAAACAATGTATAAGCGTTCGTAACAAGGCAAACAGGATTCTCGGGTTCATATCTAGGAGTGTGAGTAACAGAACTGCTGATCTGCGTAATCTTTCTCACAATTCGAGTTTTCTAATTCGATATTAGCTAGTTTATATTTAACATTTGTATGCATCTTCCCTATCTTTAATACCTTGCATTTGTCAATTTTAAACTTCATCTGCCAATTTACTGACCATTCGTGTAAGGTATCTAAGCGTTTTGGTAAGATGATCCTCAGGGTATTAGAGTGTTGAGCCTATAATTGGGCTATGTAATTGGGGTTGTGTGGGACAGGGATCTGCCTTGCTTAGGCCAATCGGCTTTCTGCAGACTCCCATTTTCTTATGTTCTTATGTTCTAACCTGCTAAGTACGAAACTAGCTCTTCAGGTCTAAAAACTGAATGCACCAAGTGCTCTGGTTAACCTGCTAGGTTCGATACTAACAAATCAGGTCCTAAGACTGACTGGTTGTGTACAGCACCAACGAAAGTGCAACTTAACGTAATAGTGAGGCTCGATGTTCACTCTCTATGTCATCGACTGGAGCTGCGTAAGCAGAGACTCTCCTCTACCCTTTCACTTGCACGTGGTACGAATCTTTGCACCGCTACCGGTTCGAGACCTAGCATCTACGAAGTGGAGAAGAGAGAATCTGCAAGTTGCACCCTGAGGAAGTCTAGGCCTAACCAGATGCCCAAGATAGACGAGTGTCGTAACAAGAGTCCAGCACGCCAAGTTAATGAAAGTTCACTAAGTCGCCCTCCGACACCAGAGACATGCTAAAGTAAATGGTAGTAGTGCATCTCTAACTGTTAGAGTCCCTTCTTGATAAACAGGGTACAACACTTGAGGAAAACAAAGCACATAAAATATGCTATTCTTGTTATTTCCTGAAACTTATGATTGAGCACTCCCGTATCAACGTAATATGGGATATATAATGGAAGAAATTTAATTTTGAAAACACCTCAATAACCAATCACGAACACTTTATTTTATTGATCCCTATTAGTTAATTATTCATCTCATATGCAAATTAAATAAAACTATGGTCAAACGAATAGAGAAAACGCGACTGTGACAATAAGAAAGACTGACTTCGCTAAACTCAACTCATATAATTTAATTACTGGAAACACATAATTCATCATTTCCATTTGTACAAACCTAAACTATATACTTTAACTTATATACTGTATAACAGAAGTTTGATTTGATAAAAAAGCCTGCACCAGTAAATACTTGCATAATTAAATCACGAACGTGTTCCCTTTGTATTTAGGGCACAAGTTCAGAGCCCACGTGTCAACTACCGCTAACTCAAGTTAAGTTAATTATATATTTATAATTGTGAATTGTGTACATATATGTTTGATATGTGAACATATGTACATCAGTGAATCTGTTTACCCCTTAGTGTGGTGCTAGTGAACATATTTTTAGTGAAACATGGCTTGTGTTGATGAGATTGCTACCTCCTCCCATGTTCTCCAGCTTTGTCTTGCTTTGCAGGAAAGGCTGGACAATGTGGAGCAGGAGATTCAATGTCTAAAAGATGAAAACTTGGCCTTGAAACTAGCCATGGTGGAGAAGAAGAGTGAGGCTAGTTTTCCTAGGGATCGTGAAACTCCCTGGAAAGTTGTTACGACAAGTGCAACGACCTGCAAGCTGAAAAGGGACCCACTCAAGACCAGCAACAAGTTCATCACCTTACCTGATGAGTGTGATGGAGAACAAGTGAAGGATAGCGAGGCTGGGAGTGATAGCGAGGCTGGGAGTGTTTCCAGGGGCGAGGAAAACACGAGTAAGGGAGGTAAGGAAACTACAAATAAAGGTAAGTGTAAGCTTATCAATGTTGTTGGAGACTCTATGGTTAGGTATTTAGGTGACAATCTCTCCACCAAAGTTAGGAAGCTGGAGTGTCTCCCCGGGGCAGGTATAGGTAGAGTTTGTGAGAGATTGGAGGACGTCATTGACGACTTTGGAGATAAACCCATAGTCGTACTTAGTGCAGGTAGCAATGACGTGGGAAAGCTTACCAGTGTTGAACTGCGTAAGTTGTATAGGGTAGCCTTAGATAAGATTAGGATGAAGGGTGGGATACCCATTGCTTGCTCTATCTTGCCAAGAAGAGGTGTCAGACGTGAATGGTTGTCCAGAGCAATTGGTTTTATTTGCTGGCTGGCAAAGCTGTGCAAAGAGTTGTCATTACCATTCATAGACAACTGGAGCCTCTAGTACGGTAACGATAGCTTGTACGCAAGGGACGGGGTGCATTTAAGTAGGAAAGGGATAGGGATGCTAGGAAAGTTAGTTGATAGCGCAGTTGAGGTGGGGGTTTAAATTGGAAATGCCCCATCAAAAGAAAACAAAATAAATTAGGTGATAGAAAAAATAGTCAGGAAAGGAAATTAGATGTTATTAATAACAGTGCAACAATGGGTAATAATGCAGTAATTGAAGTTAGTCATATAAATAGTGGTACAATACCTACCTTAGTACAAGATAATAACAACAGTCAAATAGATACTAATAGAAGAAAAGAAGGTCCACCAGACACCAGTAAAAGAAATACATTGAGATTATATTACACAAACTGTAGGAGTTTATGTAATAAAATGGACGAACTTAGAGCACTTGTTAGCAATGAAAATATAGACATAATAGCGCTTACTGAAACATGGATTAATACAGAATCCAAGCATTTTTTAGCAGAATTTGATATACCAGGATATAGTTTGTTTAAATATGACCGAACAAGTAGGAGGGGCGGCGGTATAGCAGTGTTTGTCAGGAGTTCATTAACATGCTGTACTAAATCAGGTATTAGGCTAAATAATGATAACGAAAGTGTTTGGGTAGAGGTTAGCGAAGGTAGCGAGACCATAGTTATTGGAGTAATTTATAGACCACCAAATATGAGTAGAAATGAAGGTAAATCTTTATGGCAGGAAGTGAAAATAGCATCAAGGTTTAGCAATGTGTGCATTATGGGGGGATTTTAATTTTCCGAAGATAGATTGGCAGCATCTGATCGGCGACTCAGATTCTGAGGAGTTTATTGAGGCGGTACAAGATAGTTTTTATTTCAATTCATTGACTCGCCGACTAGAGGTAATAATATCCCTGATTTAGTTCTCAGTAATAATGAACATATGATAAATAATGTTGAGATAGGGGACCAACTAGGAAATAGTGATCACAAATCTATTTATTTTAATATACAATGGACAGGAAATGCTAAAGAGAATCCGTCACTTATCCCAGATTTCAGAAAAGCCGATTATGGTGGGATAAGAAGAGCCCTAAGAGTGGACCCTATTGTTAAACAATTAAGTCAGGATAAGCCAGAGTTAAGCTTGACAGCTACATATGAACAGTTTATTTCTTCACTTCACAATGCGCAAAATAAATATATCCCCAAAAGAAGATTTAGATCGATACAGAACCAACCAAAATGGATGAATAATAAACTAATAGATCTTATAGGAAAAAGGAAAGGAATATATAGAAAAATTAAGAAAGGCGAAACTCACCTACTTATTTACTATCAGACTCTATCAAGACAGGTCAAAAAGGAAATTTGGACAGCAAAAAGAAATTATGAAATAAGGATAGCCAACGACTCAAAAAATAACCCTAAAGCTTTTTACCAACTATATAAATCTAAAGTTAGAAATGTAATAGGCCCCCTTAAAACTTCGATAGGAGAAATGACAAATTTTTTTTTTAGAAATGTGCAGTACATTAAATAGTCAGTTTCTATCCGTTTTCACAAATGAAAATAAAGGTATATAGCGATAGTATAGAAAATAAGTTACAGTAAGTACGGTTACTAAGTAGAAATGATGTGCTTAAGGAAATTGACAGACTGAAGCCTCAGAAATCACCTGGTCCTGATGAGGTATATGCTAGAGTATTAAAAGAATGCAGAGATGAGTTAAGTTACCCATTAACATTTATTTTTAACAAGTCATTAGAAACAGGTATAGTTCCAGAAGCTTGGAAGCTTCCAAATGTAGTTCCGATCTTCAAAAAAGGTAATAAATCGATAGCATCAAATTATCGTCCCATTAGTCTCACTTCAATCATAGGAAAGCTACTAGAGTCAATTATTGCTAGGAATATGAGAAACCACTTAGAAACATTTAACTTAATCAATTCTTCTCAGCATGGATTCCATCAGGGACGTTCTTGCCTTACTAATTTGCTTAGCTTTTTCTCAGAGGTATATGAAGCAGTAGATAATGACAAATCATATGATATTATATATTTAGATTTCAGTAAAGCTTTCGACAGAGTCCCTCATGAGAGATTGATGAGAAAGGTTGAGGCGCATGGAATAGGTGGGGCGTTGTTAGGATGGATTAGGTCATGGCTAATTGGTAGGAAGCAGAGAGTCAGCATAAATGGTACTAAGTCAGAGTGGGGATCAGTCAAGAGTGGTGTCCCCCAGGGATCTGTGTTGGGTCCTCTGTTGTTTATCATATACATAAATGACCTTGATTTAGGTATAACTAGTAGGATAAGTAAATTCGCAGACGATACCAAAATAGGGAGACCAATAGATTCAGATAGCGATAATATTTATAGAGTGCCTCCAAAGGGATCTAGATACCTTACACGAATGGTCAGTAAAGTGGCAGATGAATTGTAACATTGACAAATGCAAGGTATTAAAGATAGGGAAGACGAATACTGTGGGGGATAATATGGCCAAAGGTTATCTCTTACCACACCAATCGAAATATTAAATTAATCAACATAAATAAAAATAAAGTCTGAGATCGCCTACCTTATGGTATGAACTATGGTAGCCTATCTCTCAGGATGCCCTAACTAAACATTGTATAAATGGCCATAAATATCAATGACTTAGCTATAACTAGGGTCCTGGTTTATTTCAGAGGATTCCGGCTTCGGTAGATGAGGGTTATAGGTCAGGACTCCGGGCCGGGCGTGGAAATTGTGGTGGAGGAGATCACGGGACACGTCTCTACCGTTCAGATGTTTACTAGCGTCTGATCGGAACTTCAATTTCCGACTCTTAAATAAACTATATATTAATTCGTTACCAAGGGTTCATTCCCTCTTCACGAAATCATATAAATAATTATCAGCATTTAAATTATATAATTATAAAGGTGAACATCGTTTCACAACGATTTAGTGAACATAATATCAAGATATTAACGACCCTAAAGCAAACGGTGGATCGCGTATGCGGTCGCGGGAATATTTAAACTGATCCTCTTTACAGTTCTTCTAAACTTATTTCTACAAGGTTTTATAACTAAATTAACTTGATCAAGGTAATCTTATACAGTACTAAATTACCTAACATTAATTAATATCTACAATATATACAATCACCGGGTTCTGGTAGGAAATTGTTCACTCTAGTGAGGTTACCCTATCGGAAGGTTGTTGCCAACATTCCCCAGATACCGGTGTAGTCAATTTATTTCTCACAAATACTAATGCAAAATATAAACTAGCTAATGCTGAATTAGAAAACTCAGACTGCGAAAAAAAATTGGGTGTGTTTGTTAGCAACGATTTGAAACCTAGAAAACAGTGTATAAGCGTACGTAACAAGGCAAACAGGATTCTGGGGTTCATCTCAAGGAGTGTGAGTAACAGAACTGCCGATGTTATCTTGAAACTTTACTTGTAATTAATGAGACCTCATATGGAATATGCTGTCCAATTTTGGTGTCCTTATTACAGAATGGATATAGATTCCTTGGAGAGAGTACAGCGAAGAATGACAAGAATGATTCATAATATTAGAAATCTACCATATGAAGAAAGGTTGAACAAATTAGGCTTACATTCGTTAGAAAGACGCAGAGTTAGAGGGGATATGATAGAAGTGTTCAAGTGGTCCAGTGGGGTAAATAAAGGTGACATGAAAAATGTACTGAAGCTCAGTGATAGCGAAAGAACTCGAACAAATGGTTATAAATTAGATAAATTTCGTTTCAGAAAAGATATAGGCAAATATTGGTTTGGTAACAGAGTTGTAGATGGGTGGAATAGGCTACCAAGTGATATAGTGGGATCAAGAACGATAGGGAGCTTTAAGATACAATTAGATAGGCATATGGACGAGATGGGTTGGGTGTGAGGGGGATCTACCAGGTGTGGGCCAATCGGCGCTCAGCAGACCCCCGTTATCTTGTGTTAATCTCTGACCGTTTTGGTGGGGTCAGTACTCAAGGTATTAGTGAGTTGGACCTATAATTGGGCCTTGTAATTGGGGTTGGGTGTGACAGGGATCTGCCTTGTATGGGCCGATCGGCTTTTGCAGACTCCCATTTTCTTATGTTCTTATGTTCTTATGTTATTCCTACCATTATTGTGTGAACCTATATTAAATGTTTTATAAATAAAAGTGTCGATCTGTACCTAATGTATAACTTGCCTTTGCATTTGATTGTAGTTATATATAAAATACTTATATCTCCCTGTTAGTAACCAATAACCAGAGTTGCTCTAGCATATTAAGTTGTTTAAAAACTGTGTGTGTGTGTGTGTGTTCCTATCGCTACTCAATAATTAGTATTGTGTATGTGCTGCTTACGCTGTGTGTGTGTGTGTGTTGGTTGCCTACGCTGTGTGGTAATTAGTTTTTTCCTCTCAATAATTGCGCACGTTATTTTCTTTAATTGTAAACGCTGTCATTATTTAAATTGGTAACATTAAACTGTACATACATCCGTTAGTCTTTGAGCATATTCACATTATTCCACATGTATTATAGACTGTGAGTGTGTGTCTGTGTGTGTGTGTGTGTGTGTGTGTGTGTGGGTGTGTGTGTGTTTTCTCTAATTGTATGTTCTGGCATTCTTAAATTGGTAACATTTAACAGTGCAATGTTCATGTCCACCGGAGTATGAGCATATTCATATAAGTCCAAACATATTATCAACTTCGTATGTGTGTGTGTGTGTGTGTATTTTAGTTTGCATGTGTGTGTGTGTGTGTGTAAATGTATGTGCGTGTGTGTGTGTATCAGTTTTGCATGTGTGTGTGTGTGGTTCAGTTTACATGTTTGTGTATATGTGTGTGTCTGTCTGTCTGTATGTGTGTGTGTACGTGTGTTTTTATGTGTGCGAGTGTTTGTGTTTCAGTTTGTATGTTTGTGTGTGTATGTGCGTGTGTTTCAGTTTGCATGTTTGTTTGTGTGAGCGTGTGTGTGCATGTGCGCGCGCGAACGTGCCGACTTGACCCTGCGTTCGGTCTTGCGCAGTAAATTGGCATACAAATTTGCATGCACCTCTTATTAAAGCTGAGAGTTGTGTGACGGACCTATAAATATATATTAAAGATAGCAGCAGTGAAAAAAAAACCTGTATTGCGCGCATCTCATTATATAAACCTGTACCGGGTATACGTATAGTGAGGGAGCTTCCATTGTCAGGGAGGGGGGGGGGGGGGGGCAAACTTTAATTACCACTTCTGGTCCATTAACCCTTCCGCACCTAGAGGTCTTTCTTATAGTTCATTTTCTTGCAGCTTGACGGTAAATTGTCCAAGCCGAAGGTCGACTATGTCTAAGTTACCGGCTCGTGAGAAAAAATCGACACCTGAATGGGGTGAAACGTCTTATTATAGCCAAACTATTGGGGTGACACTTCCTAACCCTTAGGGTACTGGTGACGTCTCTTTTGTTTGATTTCCGCCTCATTTGAAACATTGTATGAAGCTTAGGAAAGATATATGGTGGTTAAAAGGATTAATTGAGATAGTCTGTAGCATTTTAATTGATAAAACCGTCAAATAGTTTCCAGAATATATTGGAATTGTTGTCACCGGTATTAAATGGGTTAATATATCCAAACTAATGGGACAAAACAAGGAAGGTCTAAAAAGACCTCCCTCCGACCAAATACTTTTAATTGCTCAGCTCTTATCAGGATTTGGTTGCGAAATATGTCACTCCTACAACTCTGGGGGAGGCATTCGTTACAGGCAGTTTTGCCTTTTGTCTCCCTCATCCACATTATAAAAAAAAATATATATATATATATATATATATATATATAATATATAATTATACCGGTAATATCTATATATATATTTATATATATATATATATATATATATATATATATATATACTGCATATATAGTGACAGAGAGAGAGAGAGAGAGAGAGAGAGAGAGAGAGAGAGAGAGAGAGAGAGAGAGAGAAACATATTAGGAATAAAACTTGTGGTCACAACAAGCCTGGAAGTGGAATAGTTGTGGTGGTGGTGGTGGTGACGAAGGAATGTCACACACACACTCAATGATCGCAAGGGGTATATGGCTGACTGCAGTATTCATTTGAGCTTGGGACTAACTGTTAGATATTCAGTAAACGGTACTTGTTTTGGGGTCTATACAATAAATATATGGCTGCTTTGACATTCGTAGGTGGTCATTCAATCGACAATTTTAATTTAAGCTAGAGTAGCTTTGGCATTTTTTACTTTCGTGCTGTTAAAAATAAATCGAGGTATGTACAGTCGGCCAAGCGAGTGATGTTTCGGCACCAATTACATGTTGATCAATAATTGGTATCAGCAATATCTAAACATGATCTATTTATTTTGAGTGAGATATACAAATCATGTTCCTACACTTACACACCCTATTCAACATCTGACAGACATTAATGCAGCACAGAGCGAGCCAAACGTAATGACAGCTAAGATATAACGTATTAGCGCTACCGTACTTAACTAACCATCCATATCTCGCAGTTTGCCAATGTATATATAACACACACACACATACACACACACACACACACACACACACATACACATACAAATACACACACAACATTCCCTGAAGACAAAAGAGAATCGCCATGGACTCCTTCGGCCCTAGGAGGTGAGGAGGCAAGGGGAAGAGGGGGGGGGGGGGGGGGGGGAGTGAGTTCCTTGAGACAAAAGAAAAGTTGGGGATGCGTTGTGGGAGGTCCTGGAGAGAGAGAGAGAGAGAGAGAGAGAGAGAGAGAGAGAGAGAGAGAGAGAGAGAGAGAGAGAGAGAGAGAGAGAGAGAGAGAGAGAGAGAGAGAGAGAGAGAGAGAGAGAGAGAGAGAGAGAGAGAGAGAGAGAGAGAGAGAGAGAGAGAGAGAGAGAGAGAGAGAGAGAGGGGGGGTCGGGGAGGGAGGTCTAGGAAATGTTGGGTTATGTTGAAGGAAGTTGTTGAGATAGATCAAAGCTCTGGACGAACATAAAAGGAAAGTATTAGCAGGAGAGCAAGACAAACATATATATTATTTGAGAGACGCAAAAGCTAAAAATGGGAAAAGTGCACATAAATATGCAATCAAGAAAAGAAAACAATCAGTATATAAGGTATGTACGAAAGGACGGAAGATAGAAAATAGAGAAGAGAATGCCAGAGAAAAAGAAAGTTAAGAGCGAATGGATGTGATGTATTAAAACTAGCTCTAAAATCAATAAGGCTAACACTCTTTAATTCACAATTATGTATGCATAGCATTCGCTAACTATCTCTTGCTGGTCCTATCCAGAGTGAGGTTTGGCATCCTCAACCCAACCTTAGCCGTTTCTGTCTGTCTCTCTTACTGTATTACGTTTCCTTCTGGGGTTGAGAGGCTAGGAATCCTCCTCCCCTTGTAGACTTCACCTACTAGACGAGACAGAGAAAGCTGCAAGGGAACGCGATAGTGGTCCCGGACCCTAAGAATTGGAACTTTAAATGTTGTTTCTGTTCGGTCTCTGTCTCGAGTTGGCCACCCCCCGTTATGGGGAATGTGCCTGAGTACATACATACATACATACATACATACATACAAACATAGATACAAAAACAAGAACTAAGTATAATCGATAAAGCATGCAAGCAGTAACAGCAGAAAATCTATGAAAGCAAAACATGTTAATGATAAGATATTTAAATGGACTGGACAAGAATGAGCCATGTCGGGTGTCAGAGGTGAGAAAACTTAAGGATGGTGAAGAATGAGAGGAGAAGGAGGAGGAAGAGGTGGTGGTGAAAAAGGAGGCGGAGGAGAAAAAGGAAGACTAGGAGAAAGAAGACGAAGGGGAGAAATATTAAGATTAAACAGAAGACGAAATGAGGGAAAAGGAGGAGAGTCAAAAGGAGGAAGATGTGGAGAATGATAATGGAAACATTTGGAGTAGGCCAACGAGGACGAGGAAAAAGAAGAAGACGAAGAGGAGGGGGAGGAATAGAAAGAAGACCAAGTGGAGGAAAATGAGGAAGATGTGAAGAATGAAAATGAAGTTTTGAGTTGGAAAAGGAGCAGAATTATAAGAAAGGAGGAAGACAGAGTTTTAGAAAGATAGTGAACATCGGAGAGGAAGCCATGCATGGATATATCGACAAGAAGTCAAGAAAGGAACTGTAGTAAATAGGTCTCAAGAGTAGTTTTAGGATGAAGGTGTAAGAAGGAGACACGCAACTATAGAAAGGAAGCTGAGTACCATGTCAATAATAGGTGAGAGATCTATAGACATTAACCCTTTCAGTACCAGTGACGTTTTCTTTTTAATTTGATTTTAGTTATATTCAGACGATTTTATGAAGCTTAGGAAGGATATATAGTAGCTAAAAGGATTAATTGAGATAGTATGTAGCCTATTAATTGGTGAACGTCCATCCCAAGCCGAATAAAATAGTCTAATAGTTGCCAGAATATTATAAAAAGAATGTCACCGATACTGAATGGGTTAAGACACGAAAGGAGTTAAGAAGGGAACCATAGGATGTGAAGTAATAAAGAAGGTACAGTCATAGGAAACTGTCAGGAAGGGAACCATTGGGCAAGGAGACACACTCACTGTAGGAATGGAACCAGGTAAGGGACGTAGTTTGTGTCTCTCCAGCTGACGGTGAATTGCCATGTCTTCATTTTGATTACTCAACCATTATGCAGATTATGTTGCCAAATATGCTGTTAATTATGAACACTTGGCCTTAGTATGATGCGGAGATATAGTAGTTTCATATTTTTCTATAAAGTATGACGAAATCAGTTGCTAGAGAATTAAATTTACTGTCAGCTGAAATATAACCGGATATAGAGAGAGAGCCACGAATGAATATATGGATGAAAAGTTCGGAGTGAAATCACGAAAGGAGAACCAGTGAAGGAGCCATAGCCATTGGAACAGAGGAGACTATAGAAAGGGAGCTACAAATACTAGGAATTGAGTTTAAGAGAAGGTTCATATTTTGCTCCCTAGTCCTCCACCAAGCTTAAAACAATACCCCCAAGACCCCCCTTTGAGATAAATGTGTACATTTTTCGGTAAACAAAAAATCTCCCGGCCAAAGACGGTTTCTCCTAAATTGCAGGATCGCGATCGCGATCCACGACAAAATATCGACACCTAAATGCCACCAATGTTCTTAAAATTGACAAAGAAATGGGGCGAAAAGTTTTATAATCGCCAAACAAATGGGGAGAACACCTTAAAATCTATACACTAATGAGGTTAAACATGAGGAAGGGGGTAAACAAAAAAAAAAAAAAAATCCCCTTAGGTCAGGAACAACAATTATTGGGTGACAGTTAGGAATTGACCACTTGCGAGTTTCAGGCTATTAGGAAGTTGGTGCCGTAAAAATCGGTATTAAACAGAAATATCAAAATAAAGAAGATGTCTAATGGATAAAACGTAAGTTGAATTTAGTTGTATGTATTTACGAATGTAGTACAGCCGTATTTTAGTTGGTAATTCTGCTAAATATCAATGTAAAAAACTCCAACTTTCTTATAGCCTGAAACTCGCAAGTGGTCAATTGAACTACAAGAAGGAAGTAAAAGCCAGAAAATAATGCAGTAACAGGTAGACTGGATAGAGAAGTGCAGGGATTGGTATAATGAAGATGGATGAATGGAAGGAGAGAAGATAAGGAAGGTGGAAGACTTGAAATAATCTAAGAGGAGACTAAGAAAAGAAACAACTGGCCTAGGAGAGTGGAGCGGCAACACAAGGAAGAATAGAGGAAACAGACACAGAAGGACGAAAAGATAGAGGAAGGGAGAGGGAAAGAAGGAAGAGAAGGACTAAGGGAGCAACAGGAAGATAAGAGGAGACGGGGGATCAGCAGTAGGAAGATGATGAGAAGAAGAAGCAACAGGAGGAGAGGGAGAAGTAGGAGAATGAGAAGAGGAAGGAGGAGAGAAAGGGCCGGAACGGAGGAGAAAAGGAAACAAAAGGAGAGGAGAAGGAAAATAAGAGGAAGGGGGTACAAAAGATCGGAATGGAGGAGAAGAGGAAGCGACAGAAGTAGGAGGAGGAGGATAAACAGAGGAAGGAAGAAAGAAAGGGTCATAACGGAGGAGAAGAGGAAGCAGCAGAAGGAGGAGGAGGAGGAGGAGGAAAAGAAGAAACAGGAGGATAGAAAGGGTCGGAATGGAAGAGAGGAGGATGAAAAGGAAAGAGGGGAAAAGGTTCGAAATGAAGAAGAGGAAGCAACAGGAGGAAGAGGAGAAGAAGAGGAAGGAATGAAGAAGAGGGAGGCATGGGAGAAAAAGAAGAAATAGGACAGGAGAATGGGTCGGAATTCAGGAGAAGAGGAAGCAACAGGAGGAGAGGGAAGAGAAGAAGAAGAGGTAGGAGGGGAGAAAGGGTCGGAATGGATCGAGGAGGAGAGGAAGCAAGATTAGGAAGAGGAAAGAGGGAGGAGGGGAGAAAGGGTAGGAATGGAGGAGCCGTATTTGCCTGCCATCGTGTACTGGCCGATGATCGGCACCCATTACCATATCAATGGTCACTGGGGGAGGAGTGGGCGCAACAGGAGGAGGAAGAGGGAGCAACAGGATAGTGAGGAGGAGGAGGGGGAGGAAGCAACTGGAGAGTGAGGAGGAGGAAGAGAAGATGAATGTTAGAAGGAGGGACCAACAGGAGGGCAAGGAGAAGGGGAAGAAGAGGAAGGGAGGAGAAGCAGTAGCGGAAAGGGAGGAGAAGGAGGAGGAAAAGTGGGTGCAACAGGATAGTGAAGAAGGGGGGGGGGGGGGGAAGCAATTGGAGGGCGAGACGAAGGAATACGATTGGGAGGAAAGGGATTAGAATAAAGGGAGGAGGAGGAGAGAGCGCAACAAGATAGCGAAGAAGAGGTGGAAGAAGCAACTAGAGAGCGAGGAGGAGAAGAGGAAGGGAGGAGAAGCAATAGAGGGAAGGGAGGAGGAGGAGAGGACACAAACACATGAGAAGGAATGGAAGAGAGAGCAACACCAGAAGGATAAGGAAGAGCAGAGGGGGAGGAGAAGGAGAAGGACTAAGAGGAAGGGGGTGGAGGAGAAGGAGAAATGGGAAGCAGGAAGAGTAGTGTAAGGAGTATATATCCCATTATGTGCGTATTTTCACTTAGGAACATTTGCTAAGTAGGCCTACGTAGGGAGAGGACAAAGATGAATTTAAACGAAAGCAAATAAAAGTAAATACCTAGTAGATAATGTTACAAGAGAAATTATGCACCAATTATGTTTTGTGTGAGCGGGGGTTTTCTCAGGGTTGGGTGAGTAGTTTCGGCTGTAATGTGGGCACATGACCTTCGGTGGCCAATATCTGTATACCAAGTATCAACAATATCTAAGAAAATACGGTGAGATACTATAATTGCTATATCCACCCGCCACCTCTGATCCCCAACAAGCAACAGCAACAACATCAATAGCAACAGATTCCATCACTCATACACCTTCGGCGTTCCATTGCAAATCATACAAATTGAACGGCAAATAATTGTTGAGTATATTTACTGGTTTTATGTGTGTACGTGTGTGTGTGTGTGTCATACTGTTATGTGTAGAACAATTTTGTGTATTTGTTTTATGCTATTTGAGCGTGTGTTTTTGTATTGTGTGTGTGTGTGTGAGTTGATTTACTATGTGTATTTGTGCGGGTTGGTGTAACGTGTGTGGGTGAGTTGGGCAGCGGGTTCTGTGTGGGTAGGGTGTGTTAGGTGTGCACGTTGGTGTATTGTGTGGGGGTAGGTGGGGTAGGGGTGTGCGTGTGTTGCTGTACTGTGTGTGTTGATGTAATGTGTGTGTGTGCGTTGGTGTACATTGGATGAGTTGGCGATGGTCTGTGGTGGTGGGGTATGCATGTGTGATGGTCTACTGTGTGTATGTGTGCGACTTCGAATATACTGTGATCGTGGCTGTTGGTAAACTGTGTGTGTGTTGTTGATGTGGCAGGTGTGGGGAAAGTGTATGTGGTACACGTGGAGGTGGTACAGCTTTGGGGGGGGGTATAAGTGGCACAGGTGTAAGTGGTACAGCTGTGGGGGTGGCGTAAGTGAGACAGGTAGAGGTGGTACAGGTGTGGGTGTGGTGTAAGTGGGACAGGTGTGAAGTGGTGTAAGTGGTACAGGTGTGGGTGTGGTGTAAGTGGTACATATGTGGGTGTGGTGTATTGGTACAATTATGGGGGTGATATAAGTGGTACAGGTGTGGGGGGTGTAAGTGGTACAGGTGTGGGGGTGGTGTAAGGAGTAAAGGTGTGGGGAGGGGTGTAGGTGGTACAGGTATGGGGGGGTGAAAGTGGTACAGGTGTAGGGGATGTAAGTGGTACAGGCATCGGGGTGGTGAAGGTGGTATAGGTGTAGAGGTGGTGAAAGTGGTACAGGTGTGGGTGTGGTGTAAGTGGTACAGGTGTAGGGATGATGAAAGTGGTATAGGAGTGGAGGTGGTACAAGTGGGACAGGTGTGGGGGTGGTGTAAGTGGTAGAGGTGTGGGGGTGGTGTAAGTGGTACAGGTGTGGTGGGGTGTAAGTGGTACAAGTGTAGGGGTGGTGCAGGTGTGGGGGTTGTCTAAGTGGGACAGGTGTAGGTGTGGTGTAAGTGGTACAGGTGTGAGTGTGGTGAAAGTGGTATAGTGTGGGGGTGGTGTAAGTGGTACAGGTCTGGGTGTGATGAAAGTGGTACAGTTGTGGGGGTGGTGTAAGTGGTACAGGTGTGGGGGTATAATGGTACAAGTGTGGGTGTGGTAGTGGTACAGGTGTGGGGGTGGTGTAAGTGGTAGAGGTGTGGGGGGGGGTAAAAGTGGTACAGGCGTGGGGGGTGTAAGTGGTACAGGTGTGGGGGGGGGTGTAAGTGGTACAGGTGTGGGGGTGGTGTAAGTGGTACAGGTGTGGGGTGTAAGTGGTACAGGTGTGGTGGGTGTAAGTGACACAGGTGTGGGGGTGGTATACGTGGTACAGGTGTTGGGGTGTAAGTGTACAGGTGTGGGTGATGTAAGTTGTACAGGTGTGGGGGTGGTGTAAGTGGTACAGGTGTGAGGGGTGTAAGTGGTACAGGTGTGGGGGGGTGTAAGTGGCATAGGATTGGGGGGGGTGAAAGTGGTACAGGTGTGGGGGTGTAAGTGGTACAGGTGTGGGGGGGGTGTAAGTGGTACAGATGTGTGGGTGGTGTAAGTGGTACAGGTGTGGGGGTGTAAGTGGCACAGGTGTGGGGGGGGTGTAAGTGGAACAGGTGTGGGGGGGTGTAAGTGGTACAGGTGTGGGGGATATAAGTGGTACAGGTGTGGGTGGTGTAGGTGGAACGTGTGTGGGGGTGTTGAAAGTGGTAAAGGTGTGGGTGTGGTTTAAGTGGTACAGGTATGGGTGTGGTGTAAGTGGTACATGTGTCGGGGTGGTGAAATTGGTACAGGTGTGGGTGTGGTGTACGTGGTACAGGTGTGGGGGTGGTGTAAGTGGTACAAGTGTGGGGTGGTGTAAGTGGTACAGGTGTGGGTGGGGTGTAATTGGTACAGGTGTGGGGGGTGTAAGTGGTACAGGTGTGGGTGGTGTAAGTGTACAGGTGTGGGGGTGGTGTAAGTGGTACAGGTGTGGGTGGTGTAAGTGGTACAAGTGTAGGTGTGGTGTAAGTGGTACAGACGTGGGTGGTGTAAGTGTACAAGTGTGGGGGTGGTGTAAGTGGTACAGGTGTCGGGCGTATAAGTGGTACAGGTGTGGGTGGTGTAGGTGGAATGTGTTGGGGGTGGTGAAAGTGGTAAAGGTGTCGGTGTGGTTTAAGTGGTACAGGTATGGGTGTGGTGTAAGTGGTACAGGTGTGGGGGTGGTGTGAGTGGTACTAATGTGGGTGGTGTAAGTGGTACAGGTGTGCGTGTGGTGTAAGTGGTACAGGTGGGGGTGGTGTACTGTAAGTGGTACAGGTGTGGGTGTGGTGTTAGTGGTACAGGTGTGGGGGTGGTGTAAGTGGTGCAGGTGTGGGGAGTGTAAGTGGTACAGGTGTAGGTGTGGTGTAAGTGATACAGGTGTGGGGGTGGTGTAAGTCATACAGGTGTGGGGGGTGTAAGTGGTACAGGTGTGGGAGGTGTAAGTGGTACAGGTCTGGGTGTGGTGTAAGTGGTACAGGTATGGGGGTGGTGTAAGGGGTAAAGGTGTGGTGGTGTAAGTGGTACAGGTGTGGGTGGGGTGTAAGTGGTACAGGTGTTGGTGTCGTATAAGTGGTACAGGTGTGGTTGGTGTAAGTGGTACAGGTGTGGGGGGGTGTAATTAAGTGGTACAAGTGTGGGGGTGGTGTAAGTGGTACAGGTGTGGGAGTTGTGTAAGTGGTAAAAATGTGGGTGGTGTAAGTGGTACAGGTGGTGGGGGGTGTAAGTGGTACAAGTGTGGGTGTGGTGTAAGTGGTGCAGGTGTGGGGGTGGTGTAGGTGGTGCAGGTGTGCGGGGTGTAAGTGGTACAGGTGTGGGTGTGGTGTAAGTGATAAAGGTGTGGGGGTGGTGTAAGTGGGATCGGTATGGGGGGGGGGGTGTAAGTGGTACAGGTGTGGGGGTGTAAGTGATACAGGTGTGGGTGTGGTGTAAGTGGTACATGTATGGGGGTGGTGTAAGTGGTACAGGTGTGGTGGTGTAAGAGGTACAGGTGTGGGGCGGGTGTAAGTGGTACAGGTGTGGGCGTGGTGTAAGTGGTACAGGTGGGGGTGGTGTAAGTGGTACAGGTGGGTGTGGTTTAAATGGTACAGGTGTGGGGGGGTGTAAGTGGTACAAGTGTGGGTGTGGTGTAGGCGTTACAGGTGTGGGTGGTGTAAGTGGTACAGATGTCGGGGGTGTAAGTGGTACAGATGTGGGACTGGTGTAAGTGGTACAGGTGTGGGGGGTTTAAGTGGTACAGGTATAGAGGTGATGTAAGTGGTGCATCTGTGGGGGATGTAAGTGGTACATATGTGGGTGTGGTGTAAGTGGTACTTGTGTGGGGGTCGTGAAAGTGGTACAGGTGTGGGGGTGGTGTAAGTGGTACAGGTGTGGGTGGTGTAAGTGGTACAAGTGTGGGGGTGGTGTATGTGGTACAGGTGTGGGGGTGATGTAAGTTGTAGAGGTGTGGGGGTGGTGAAAGTGGTACAAGTGTGGGTGTGGTGTAAGTGGTACAGGTGTGGTTGGTGTAAGTGGTAAAGGTGTGGTTGGTGTAAGTGGTACAGGTGTGGGTTTGGTGTAAGTGGTATAGGTGTGGGGGTGGTGTAAGTGGTACAGATGTGGGGGTGGTGTAAGTGGCACAAATGTGGGTGGTGTAAGTGGTACAGGTGTGCGTGTGGTGTAAGTGGTACAGGTGGGGGTGGTGTAAGTGGTACAAATGTGGGTGTGGTGTAGGTGGTACAGGTGTGGGGGGTGTAAGTGGTGCAGGTGTGGGGGGTGTAAGTGGTGCAGGTGTGGGTGTGGTGTAAGTGATACAGGTGTGGGGGTGGTATAAGTCGTACAGGTGTGGGGGGGGGGGCGTAAGTGGTACAGTTGTGGAGGGTGTAAGTGGTACAGGTGTGGGTGTTGTGTAAGTGGTACAGGTATGGCAGTGGTGTAAGTGGTACAGGTGTGGGGGGGTGTAAGTGGTACAGGTGTGGGGGTGTTGTAAGTGGTACAGGTGGGGGTTGTGTAAGTGGTGCAGGTGGGGGTGGTGTAAGTGGTACAGGTGTGGGTGGTGTAAGTGGTACAAGTGTGGGTGTGTTGTAAGTGGTACAGGTGTGGGGGTGGTTTATGTGGTACAAATGTGGGTGGTGTAAGTGGTACAGGTGAGGGTGGTGTAAGTGATACAAGTGTGGGTGTGGTGTAAGTGGCCCAGGTTTGGGTGTGGTGTAAGTGGTGCAGGTATACGGGGTGTAAGTGGTACAGGTGTGGGTGTGGTGTAAGTGATACAGGTGTGGGGGGGTGTAAGTGGTGCAGGTGTGGGGGGGTGTAAGTGGTACAGGTGTGGGGGGTGTAAGTGGTAGAGGTGTGGGTGTGGTGTAAGTGGTACAGGTGTGGGGGGGGTGTAAGTGGTACAGGTGTGGTGGTGTAAGAGTTACAAGTGTGGGGCGGGTGTAAGTGGTATAGGTGTGGGGGAGGTGTAAGTGATACAGGTGGGGGGGGGGGGTGTAAGTGGTACAGGTGGGTGTGGTGTAAGTGGTACAGGTGTGGGGGTGGTGTAAGTGGTACAAGTGTGGGTGTGGTGTAAGTGTTACAGGTGTGGGTGGTTTAAGGGGTACAGGTGTGGGGGGTGTAAGTGGTATAGGTGTGGGAGTGGTGTAATTGGTACAGGTGTGAGGGTGTAAGTGGTACAGGTATAGAGGTGATGTAAGTGGTGATGTGGGGGGGGTGTAAGTGGTACATATGTGGGTGTGGTGTAAATGGTACTTGTGTGGGGGTGGTGTAAGTGATACAGGTGTGGGGGTGGTGTAAGTGGTTCAGGTGTGGGTGGTGTAAGTGGTACAGGTGTGGGGGTGGTGTAAGTGGTACAGGTGTGGGGGTGGTGTAAGTGGTAGAGGTGTGGGGGTGATATAAGTGGTACAGATATGGGGGTGGTGTAAGTGGTACAGGAGTGGGGGTGCTGTAAGTGATACAGGTGTGGGGGTGATGTAAGTGGTATATGTGTGGGGGGGTGTAAGTGGTACAGGTGTGGGGGTTGTAAAAGTGGTACAGGTGTGGGGGTAATGTAAGTGGTACAGGTGTGAGGGTGATGTAAGTGGTACAGGTGTGGGGGGGTGTAAGTGGTACAGGTGTGGGGGTAATGTAGTTGGTACAGGTGTGGGAGGGGGTGCATCAGTGGAGTGGTGGTGTAAGTGGTACAGGTGTGGGGTGGTGTAAGTGGTACAGGTGTGGGGTGGTGTAAGTGGTACAGGTTCCGGGTGGTGTAAGTGGGACAGGTGTGGGTGGTGTAAGTGGGACAGGTGTGGGTGGTGTAAGTGGGAAAGGTAGGGGGTGGTGTAAGTCGGACAGGTGGAGGTGGTACAGGTGTGAGGTGGGTGGTGCAATGGGGACAAGTGGGTGGGAAGGGTTTAATAATAATAATAATAATAATAATAATAATAATAATAATAATAATAATAATAATAATAATAATGATAACAATAATAATACAGATTGGGAGACAGCTGTGAAAGAAATGTGTTACTTCCGTTTACACCCACGACAGGAATTGTGCTGTTAATATGTACCAGCGAGAGAGAGAGAGAGAGAGAGAGAGAGAGAGAGAGAGAGAGAGAGAGAGAGAGAGAGAGAGAGAGAGAGAGAGAGAGAGAGAGAGAGAGAGAGAGAGAGAGAGAGAGAGAGAGAGAGAGAGAGAGAGAGTGTAGGTGTGTGTGTGAGAGTGAGTGAGAGAGAGAGAGAGAGAGAGTAAGAATAATGGGGTAAAGGGTGAGTTAGGGTGCGTTAATTAATAAACACGGTGGGTGGAAACATACACAGATAGATTGTTTGATTGATTTACTGATTGATTTATGGATTCTTCCGCCAGGGGTCCTTTCCGCCCACCTTCCCTATCCGCTATATTTTCCTCATTATTGTCTAGCCTATTCTTCCTCCTGCCTTATCCTTCCTTTTCCTTCTGTGTCCTCCTATTTCTCTTTTCCTCGTTTTAGTATGTCCTTTTCTTCGTATATTCTTATCCGTTTTATTTGTTTTTCAACCCCCTATTTCTTCTTTCCTCTTATTTTCTCGCCTCTTTTGCTATTGATTTTCTGTCCTTTTTGCTCATTGTTATCCTACACTTATATTTACTTATTCATCTTCCTCGTTATTTCTTATAATATTTGCCGTCTCTCGTTCCCTTTCTTCTTCTGCTATTTTCATTGTAAGTGTTTCGTATATTTTCCTTATTATTTTGTATTTTTTATAAATTCTTTCCAATTCATCTTTGAATTAGTTCGATATTGTTTTCCCTTTGCATTTATTTGTCTTTATTCTTGCTTATTTTTGTTCATCTTGTTTGTCCCTTTTATCACTTCTGTCATCGTGTTGTATCGTGTATCATTTTCCCTACTTTTGTGTATAATTTAATTCTCACATTTCGCATGCTAAAGCCAGCTAAGGATAGCCCAATAAGGCCGATTAGGCGTATTTCCATTGGGGTCCTGTACTACTACCCTATCCCCTTGCTCATGAGGGACGGTAACGACTCAGTGCTTGTGAAAAACCTTTACTGCGCCGAGCGTGGGCGCGATCCTGGGCCTTCTGGGTGGAAGTCCAAGACTCGCGTCACTACACCAGCGAGCCCCTGAATACAATGAACCAGCTAATAGAGAAAACTTCAGAGTATAATATACCTCTTTGTTTAGCTTTTGTAGACTATGAAAAGGCCTTCGATTCGGTAGGTATAGCAGCTATAGCAAACTCACTATATGAACAAGGAATAAATTAAACATATTCACAACTCTTAGAGAATATAAATTATATGCAAAAGGCACTACTGTGGTCCGATTACACAAAGCAACAAAGATGATAAAGAATGGGAAGACGAGTGAGGCAGGGAGACACAATCTCACTCAAGCTGTTCACAACTTGTCTCGAAAGTATCTTCAGAAATTTGTTATGGGAATCAAAGGGAATCAATGTAAACGGGGAATACCTTAAGGGAAAGTATTTATATTTTTGAACCCCCTTCTCCCTCATGTTTAGCCCCATTAGTTATGAGATTTCCAGAAGTTCACACCATTAGTTTGTCGAATTTAACACTCAAAGAGCAGCTGATGGAGTATATTTCACCGTGCCGCCCAGCGTTTTTTGTTTACCATAAATGGCGTTGTTTCCGTGCTCTTTTTCATGCATAAACAAGAGCCAGAGCGTAATACAATTATATATCCCTGAAAGGGCGTAAATTGAGCTTTCCAATGACACCAGAACCATCCTTCTATGATTACTGGTTGTCTTGCAACGACCGTGCAACCGAAGGGTAAAATCGCTAAAATACGGTAATTTCGTTACATAATTACGTGTGTAGCAAGGGAGG
>CM064492.1:37679685-37742185 GCA_032716605.1 Paralithodes platypus | reverse complement strand
AAACTATTTACTGTTTTGGTTTGGGTTTCCGTTTTACCCTTGACCTCTTCCGCTTCCATGTTTTTTTTTTAATTCTTACTGTTTACTTATTACTTATTTACTTCTTACTTTGTATTTTTTATGTTCTATTCACTTCTTCTATCTATCTATCTATCTATATGCTCAGGCCCAATCCCCATTTTGGGGGTAGCCGACTCAAGACAGAGCAAGAACAGGGAAAACACAAAAACAACATAAAACAAAAAAATAAACACAGATAAAAAAACACAAACTCACACACATCCAGGTCACCCAGGAGAAGACCCAGAGACCAGGGTTACCAAGGTCGCTCCAGCACTCCCGCGGCCCCTGACCACCCGGAGAGGTTCCGATCTCGGCAGGCAGACATGCAGCGGAGCCAAAGCCACAAGCCCTCCCACCACACTTCCAGGCACACCCTTCATATTAATCGTCTCCCCGGGCCAGGCGCCTGATGGACTATTATCTAGTCGAACTTGCACCCGACCCCTTACTCCAAATGACCACGTGTTCACTCAACTATTCACAAGCATTCTCCATTCACTCCTGTCCACCACCACTTCCCCTGCCTGATCTATAGTCATTCCTCTATCATCCAAAGCCTTTTTTTACACAGTCTCTCCATCTCAATGGGGGTCTTCCTGCCCTTCTATCTCCCCTTGTACCTGACTCACATATTCTCTTTGTAAGCCTTTCATCTCCCATTCGTTCAACATGACCATACCAGCTCAGCACCCTTCTGTCCACTCTGGCTGACAAATGTTCCTGCTGCCCGACTCTCCTACGTATCTCTTCATTCCTCAATCTGTCTCTACGAGTAACTCCACACATACTCCTCAAGCAGCTCATCTCCATCACATCCAGCCCTCTTTTCTCCTTTTTCTTCAGAGCCCATGTCTCAGCCCCATACATCACTGTTGGCACAACAATTCCTTGATACAGTGCACTTTTTACTTTCACTCCAAGATTTCTCGTCTTCCACATACTTCCCATTGCTCCGAAAACCTTCCTTCCTTCACACACTCTCTGTTTACCTCCACTTCCATACCTCCACTCCTGCTTATCGTTCCTCCTAGATATTTAAAACACTCTACTTGTTCCAATATTTCCCCATCCAGCCTCACATCTAGATTCACCCTATGCTCTCCCCTATTACACACCATTACTTTACTTTTATTGATGTTCACCTTCAGTTTCCTCCTTCCACAAACCACACCAAACTCTTTGACTACCCACTGCAGTTTCTCATCAGAATCCGCCACCAATGCTGTGTCATCAGTGAACAGCAACTGATTCAACTCCCAATCTCTACCATTCTTTCCTACTAAACCCAATCCTCTTCCCATAGTTTTCCTTTTCACCTCCCTCACCACACCATCCATAAACATATTAAACAGCCATGGTGACATTACACAACCCTGTCGCAAACCTACCTTTACCTCAAACCATTCACTCAACTCACCATTCACTTCTTACTTTTCCTTATACATCTTGCTTTTTACTTCTTACTTTTCTTTTACTTATTGCATTTGCTGCCAACTTTTCTTTTTACGTATTGCTTTTCTTTGTACTTCTTACTTTTTACTTCTCACTTCCCTTTTTACTTATAACTTTTACTTCATCTGTTCCTTTTACTTCTCATTTTGTTACTTCTTACTTTTTACTTTGTACGTCTTATTTGCTTTACTCTTCATTTCAATCATCGTTAATTCCTTTCTTTTTCTTCCGTTTCCACCTTCATATTATTATATTTGTTTTGTCTGCCTTGCTCTTCCTAACTATTCTAGTAGTATTGTTTATTTGTATTCTTATAACCTCTCCAGTTTTCCATGCTCTTCCTTATCGATTCCTTTCTTATTCTTCTCCATATGTGTTTAATTGTTATTTTATATTTTGTCTTATTAACATATTCATTGATCTTCTATTTGTTCTTTTCTTGACACCCTTTCCCTTCATTTCCTTTTATTTCTCTTCTCTTTTCTTCGATTAATCCATCTCCAAACCCAAGTAATACTTAATCTATTATTCCATATCCATATTTCTCTATTATTTGTTCACATCATTACTAACATCGTCATTCAGCTTTCAATCATTCAGTTCGTCCCGTTACACGTTTGTTATTGATCATTACATACCTTTTTGAAATCAAATGTCGCCTGGTGGTAGCAAAACTAAAATATAGGCTATCCCTATTTCGGTTAAATTTATTATTCTCTCAATTTGGTAGATCAACATTATTCTTCTATTATCTTCTTTTCCTTCTTCTATATGTTTTCTTTTCTTTCAAATGACCGGCTATTTATATATTCCAGCAAACGCAAGATGATTTTATTCAGATTAAGAAGGTCTTCTGGGAATCAGAGAATGAAGGGTCAGTTTAAAGTTCAGTGAGAGAAAACATGAGTAAGTCCCTTCCATGTTTTAAGACTAGGGTTCAAATATCTACAAATGCATCTATAATATCCTCTGCGGAACTATCCTAAATCTGAATTGCAAAGAATAAAATAATATTAGTTCAGCTGAGTTTCAAAGTTAGCCCAGCACTATATTTGTCTTGACTAACTTTGATAAGTCAGAGGTGCTTAAAATCCTTTCAGTTTTCAGAAACATGAACTACTGTAAAGCTAACGGCTAAGTATGAAAATAATGACTAATGTCAGCTATGGAAAGACACACAGATTAGTTATGTTCGATGAAAACCAATCTACATTTAGTTTGAAATTCGTTACTACCAAATTTAGTCAACCAGACGAATTATGTACACTCTGTCCAAGAAGTATCTGCACCCCTACGCTGATCATCTGGTGGGTACAGCTCGGTAGGGTTGGCACCTCTACCTGCAACTATATCCATGTGTCAGAGAGGATCGTCTCTGACACATGGCTATAGTTGCAGGCAGAGGTGCCAACCCTACCGAGCTGTACACACCAGCTAATCAGCGTAGGGGTGCAGATACTTCTTGGAGCAAGTGTACATGGTTTGATTAATTCATGTTCTTTGTGCAATATTGTTTTAATCTTTCTTTCATCAATAATACCTTCACACTTTTCGTCTATTTTGCTGTCACATCGCCTCATTATCACTTCGCCCTAAAACACCAATTATTTCCACAATTTCGATTAGTCATCACTTCGCATCACCACTTGTGTAATGAGTAGCTTCTCTCAACCTCACAAATCATTATAAATGCGGATAAATAATCACCTAATAGTACCATATAACCTATGACTCAATATAATGGCAATGTTCTCAGGTTGTGTATACATTTTGCAGATTAAATAAACATAGAGTAACATACGCGCAGTGACACGCTGGTAAAGCGGCTGAGGTGAAGTGGTCATGGGGTGAAGTGAAGTCGCTATGGGGTGAAGCGGCTGAGGTGAAGTGGTCATGTAATGACGGGTGAAGCGGTTGAGGTGAAGTGGCCATGGGGTGAAGTGACTGATGGGAAGTGGCCATGGGGTGAAGTGGCTGATGTGAAGTGGCCATGGGGTGAAGTGACTGATGTGAAGTGGTCATGTGGTGATGTGACTGATGTGAAGTGATTGACGTGAAGTGACTGATGTGAAGTGGATGATGTGAAGTGACTGATGTGAAGTGGTCATGGAGTGAAGTGACTGATGAGAAGTGGTCATGGAGTGAAGTGACTGATGAGAAGTAGTCATGGGGTGAAGTGACTGATGTGAAGTGGCCATGGGGTGAAGTTATTGATATGAAGTGACCATGGGGTGAAGTGACTGATGTGAAGTAACTGATGTGAAGTGGTCATGGGGTGAAGTGACTGATGTGAAGTGGCCATTGGGTGAAGTGACTGATATGAAGTGGTCATGGAGTGAAGTGGCTTATGTGAAGTGGCCATGGGGTAAAGTGACTTATGTGAAGTGGCCATGGGGTGAAGTGACTGATGTGAAGTGGCCATGGGTGAAGTGAATATGAAGTGGTCATTGGGTGAAGTGACTGAGGTGAAGTGCACATGGGACGAAGTGACTGATGTGAAGTGGTCATGGGGGTGGGGGTGAAGTGACTGATGTGAAGTGACTGAGGTGAAGTGATCATGGGGGGAAGTGACTGATGTGAAGTGACTGATGTGAAGTGGCCATGGGGTGAAGTGACTTATGTGAAGTGGCCATGGGGTGGAGTGACTGATGTGAAGTGACTGAGGTGAAGTGGTCATGGGGTGAAGTGACTGAGGTGAAGTGGTCATGGGGTGAAGTGACTGAGGTGAAGTGGTCATGGGGTGAAGTGGTCATGGGGTGAAGTGACTGATGTGAAGTGGCCATGGGGTGAAGTGACTTATGTGAAGTGATCATGGGGTGAAATGACTGAGGTAAAGTGCTCATGGGGTGAAGGGACTGACGTGGAGTGGTCATGGGGTGAAGTGACAGAGATGAAGTGGTCATGGGGTGAATTGGTTATGGGTGTTTTACCTTCATCTCACCTTCTTTACTCTTCTCTCCTACATCTCATCTATATTTCTTGTATCTCCCATCCGTTGTCTTCTCCTCTCCCCTTCCTCCATAATTTTCGCTGATTTTTCCTTTCTTGCTTCTTTCTTTCTTCCTTCATGTGTCTTAATGTTTACCCTTTTTCCTTTCCCTCCTTCACAATCCAACCATCTCTTCTCCTCTCCTCATCCCCTCTCCCTCCCTCTCATCTTCCATCTTCCCTTTTGTCTTCCTTGCTTCTTCCCTTCCTCCTTCTATTTGTTTATACTGTTTCCTTCCCTCCCTCCTTCCTCTACCTTCGCCCTTCCCTCCCACCTTCCCTTCTCCCTTTCGTCTCACCTTTCTACAATCCTCTCTTCGCCCCTCATTCCCTTCTCCCTTCCATTCACCCGTCTCTCTTTCCTTCCTTCCCTCCCTCCCTTCCTTCTTACCTCTTTAGTATATTTATCATTGCTAACCCTATTCCCTCTCCTCTTCCTGCCTTCCCTCCTTCGTATCCCCGATTTCCTTTATCCCTCTTCTCCTCTTCCTTCCTTCCCTCCTTCGTATCCCATGTGTCCTTTATCCCTCTTCTACTCTTCCTTCCTTCCCTCCTTCGTATCCCCTATTTCCTTGATCCCTCCTTTCCTCTTCCTTTCTTCCCTCCTTCGTATTTCTCACCGCTAGGCATTCTTCCTTCACTCATACCCTCCTCTTTCCCTCCCTCCCCCATCCCTCCTCCCATGGAAAAGAAAAATGTGATGAAGGTTAGTGGAATCTGCTTCAGGTTTTTGATAGAATGTACTGGTGAACTAGAAGAAAGTAGTAGTGACAGTGATATGGGTTAAGTTGCTTGCATTTGTTGCAGATTAGGCGATAACATGTGAGTACCCACCCTCACAAACTCGGCTGGTTCAGAGCGGACTCGAACTTCCGCAGGGATTGGCCAGGACAATGTTCAGAGCACGAAAACCACTCGACCAACCAGTGTTCTTCCTTCTAACCATCCCCACTTCCTTCCTTCCTTCTCATATCCTTCATATATTTCTCACCACTTCCCCTCTACCCTTCCTCCTTCTATCCACCCGTCCTTCCTTCCTTCTCCCCTCCTTCGTATATATCTCACCACTAACCCTCTACCCTCCCTCCCTCCTTCCCTTACATATAAAGCTGCCCATTCACGCAATCCTTTCCCCCCCCCCCCCCCCCCCCCTCCCCCCCCCCCCACTCCATTGTGCCTTTCTTCCCTCCCCTCCCTACATTCCCACACACTGGGGTTGGGGCACCGGAAAAATAAATAAATATGCGAATGTATGAATAAATGAAGTGGAGGTAGAAAATAGGGAGAGAGCAGTGAATAAGTGGGACAAATCAAAGTTATAACTATGACAGTCATAAAACATATTACTTCTACTTGCACTAATAATATTTATCATGATGATGATGATGATGATGACAATAACACAAACAATCATCATAATAACAATTTGTTTATGAAAGCAATTCTTGCTAAGGACCCAAGATCCCTTTATTAAGATATGTATAGATACATGTACACAATGGTTTCATGAATTTGTATGAATTTTATGTAGCAAGGAAAATAGTGCTATTAAAATAGAGAAGTATTATCTTATGCATTAGTAAGTTAATATGATCATGTAACGGTTTTACAGCATTTTTCTTCTTTTCAATCAGTCACACTATTTTTCCTTCTACAAATAAAATAACGGAGTGTATGCAAATTAAAGTGAGCAACTGTACATGCAAGACAGTCATTTCCACTGTTCTGGTTATTTCCACTGTTATGGTTATACAGTTTCTTTTATTAGTTATGGGTTGAACAATTTGTATACAATCACATTGTATTATACTAAACTCGATTCCCTGTTCAATGAGCCCACCCTAGTTATGGAGTGGAAGCTGGGTTACCTGCAGTTGAAGGGTAGGTGACCGACCACATAGCTTGCCGTCCAATTATACCAGTTAACCCCCTCGTATCCAAACTCACTTTAGGCTAGGAGTCTGGTGCAGTTTTGTCATGGTAGCTACTTTCCCGCGAGATCTAGAGGTATTTTCTTCGATTTAGGAGCTAATTTGTACATCTAGTGACATGGATTCTAGCAATATTCTGAAGATTTGAGCCTTTCATAGAGGTATTGTTCAGATGTGTCATTATTCTAGCTACTGTCGGCATTTATTTATTATCTAACGGACTTGATTTGGTAACCCTGGTCTGGTGGCTATCGTTGCTCGAGTTCCTCATGGCGTCGAAACTCTGGAAAAACTTTATGGAATATTAACCCCTTTCAGTATTTGACGACCTATTTCACTTCTATTCTGGCTATCCGTAGCCTATTGTATTTAGCTTGGGAACGTAGTTTGGAAGTCAGAGGGTTAATTGAGATATACTTTATCTCTTTGATTCTTAGAGGGTCTTCCAAAGCTGAATAAAATCGGCTTATAATTGCAAACAGAAAATGAGGAAATGCGTTCGTAAATACTGAAAGTGATTATGTATTAGTACAATATTCTCTGGTTGTGTTGCCATAGATTTTGTTTATATTATATCGCATTTTCCTCTATAATTACTGTGAGTAATTGACTGACCTGCTGAACCTATTGACTAATTGACTGACTTACTGACTGGCTGACTAACTGGCTGGCTAACTTACTGATTGACTGACTGATTAACATACTGACTGATTGACTGACTGACTGACGAACTTACTGACTAATGGACTGGCCTACTTACTAACTGACTTGCTGGCTGACTGGCTAAATGATTGACTGATTAACCTACTGACTGAATTACTGACTCAAGTAACTGGCTGACTGGCTAATTGACTAACTCACTGACTGACTAACTGAATAATTGACTGACTGACAAACTTACTAACTGAATGCCTGACTTACTGACTGACTAATTGACTCACCGACCGACTGAAGTACTGACTGAGTAACTTTATCAAAATATATAACAATTAATATTTGACCAGACTGGATCTAGCATACAACTTGAAAGCGAGTAAGAACTGAATAAAAGTCATGCTGCAGTTAATTGAGATGAGAGAGAGAGAGAGAGAGAGAGAGAGAGAGAGAGAGAGAGAGAGAGAGAGAGAGAGAGAGAGAGAGAGAGATAATGGAAGGAGGGGACATGGAGAGGGTAAAGCGAGAGGGTGAAACATCAGAAAATTTGAGAGAGAGAGAGAGAGAGAGAGAGAGAGAGAGAGAGAGAGAGAGAGAGAGTAATAAAGTAACATACTACTACTACTACTAATACTACTACTACTAATATTAATAATAATAATAATAATAAAAGTTAAAATAATAATAATAATAACAACAACACCAATACCACTACACCAATATTAACAACGAATACCCTTAAATAATGGAATATAGAACAAACTAGAAACAAAACCTAAAGGAACAGGAAGAGAGAGAAAGAGCGCAGCAATAATAGATCCCGCACAGATAATCTAGTAATACTAGGATTTTTTAGTCTATTTTTTTGTAATGTTATTTTTGAATGTCCGGAATCCAATAAAAAAACATTAAATATTGGAGTGAAGGGGAACTGGATTAGCCGCTTTTTACATCTATATTTTGTCATTATATAAAAATACGTATAATTGGTTCAAAATTATTAACGAAGTGGAAATATTAAAAGTTACCGCGAATTATTTGATGGTTTTATTGATAGTGATTATATTTAGGCTGTGCCCTTCATCCTGGCCTTTGCTTTTATTTTAGCTCCCAACAGACGAATTTTCTTAGTTAAGAAGTACATTAGTGAACATTAATAAGGCTACATCCACTTTAATCTCGGAGCCTTTAGAGACAAATTCCAAAGACTTTTGGGTTATTTATAATCATAGAACACCGTACCGTTTCGTTAAAGTTTTATGCAGATTCAAATGGGTGCGTCTTTTTTAAAGTTCAAGTCTGTACTAACGGGATAAGTAGGAAGTGTTAGATATAATGTGGTAAGTTTTAGCAAAACAATTATGTATTAATTTGTGACAATCAAAATAAATTTGTGACAATTCAAAAACTTAAGAAACTTATTTTAATTATGAATGCAATATTGATTTAACTTTCTTTGAAATAAAAAATATAATTTTACTTATGTTGTTCAACAAGGTTGAATCAAGTATAGGTTTCACTGTGATAAGGTGTGTCCTCTCTCGAAGTTACCCCTCTGGAACGAAGGCGTATCTCTTCCTTTTGGAGTGGCTATCATTAGACGATTTTATTCAGATTACGAATTATATTTAAGAATCATAAAGTAAACCGAGATATTGGTTACCATTTTCATTACTAGAGGACATTACTAGGATATATTAAATAGTTTAATGAATCCAGAATATATCGAGAATGCCGCCATCGTGATGAAAGGGTCAACTAACTATACATCAAGAGGTTTACACTGAGAACTAACATTGATATGCCTCATTATTCGCCTTGCTAAGTATATCAATATCCTGGAATATGTACTGACTTGTTCTACTTGCCATTGAGCTGTGGATATCTGAGGCTCGTCACAATATTGAATTAATTATACTTTGATAAACTATTGATCCAATAGTTATTCATTTGTACTGGGCGATGAACTATTAATTATAGAACTTAGCAAATTTGGACAAACTGTTAATAATAAATGAGATTCACAAAAATGTTACAATATGTGTTGTATTTTGTTTGTGTTATGTTATATGTCTAATATTCATATTTTATAACTATCTCGGCTAAACGTCTTCATCTAATATATATTTCCAGCTACCGCCAGACGAAATTATTCCTTGTTAAAAGATCACATTCACAATTAAGCTAATTATGCGGTGAAGTTGAGTGCTGAAATCTGAGATAGGTGACTACATACACGTGAAGCAGTGAAGACATGAACAGGTGATTTGTGTTATGGTTGACCTGAGTTAAGAGGTGGGATATACAGTATATTACAGCAGTATATAAACACAAACGAAAGGAAATACGATCACGTGCAATCCAGCTAAGGACACACACACACACACACATACACACACACACACACACACACACACACACACACACACACTAAATACATGCACACGATTCTCAAGGTGACAAAAAAAAAAAAAAAATGTATACAATCACAGGAACTATGACACAGACGAACCTTAACCACACATATATACTTACACCTATTGTAAACGCAACACAACGCACACACAAATACACCACCTTACACACAGCACGCACACAAAACACACTAACACATAACAATACCCACATTTACAAACACACAAAGACGTGCACACTTACTGTACTCAAGGCGACGATAAAGCCCCCTCTCAAACACTATCACACAAACATAATAAACCACCTTACCCACACACACCACAAGTTCACACACCAAATACACAGCCACTCAATATACTCAAGGGGACAAAAAACCCGCCTTTACACAATCACAAGCCCCATCACACACACACATAACAAATACCTGCCCTACACTCCCTCCCATGCACACAAAGCACACTCTCAAGGCGACAGTTAACACCCTCCTTACACAAACACAAACACACAGAGACATATACTTGCACACACAAAGCCACAGACACAATACCCAAAATAACCCACATTACACACACACACACTCACTCACTCACTCTCACATTATCTCTCTCTCTCTCTCTCTTGCTCTCTGTCTCTCTCTCTCTTTCAAGGCAAAAATCAGCACCCTCCTTAGACAAACACACACACTGTCACACAGACACACAGGATAAAACCGTTTGTTACCCTCTCTACACATACAGAATAATACCCCCCCCCCCCCACACACACACACACACACACAGACAGAGCACAATAACCTATCTTACATACACAAACACATTCACAATAACATCTCCAAAATACACACATACACACACAGAGCACAATAATCTATCTTACATACACAAACGCAAGCACAATAACATCTCCCAAATACACACATACATACACACACACGCACACATACACACACAGAGGACAATAACCTATCTTACATACACAAACACATTCACAATAACATCTCCCAAATTCACACATACACACACACACACACAGAGCACAATAACCTATCTTATATACACAAACACATTCACAATAACATCTCCCAAATACACACATACACACACACAAACACACACACACACATACACACACACACACACACACACACACACAGAGCACAATAACCTATCTTATATACACAAACACATTCACAATAACATCTCCCAAATACATACATACCTGTGGTTCCTGTGGTTGTAGTTGAGGGCTGTCAGTTAGCGCCCTGTGGTCCACGCCGTTGCGGCGCCGCCACTGTACATCCCATCTACCCTCCTCTGTGCCAGCTGGTCAAGAATGTTGTTGCTGGCAGCACGGAGGTAGTAGTGGGGTAGGATTGGTTGGTCTGGCAGTGATGACAGGAAATCATCCAAGTCCTTTTTTAATTTTTCAACGGTTGGGTAGTTTTGGTTTCTTATTTCTTTTGGCAGTGCATTGTAGAGCTTCGGACCCCGTGTAGCGAAGGCATTTTCTTTAAGTGTCTTAACTCTTGTCAGTGCTCTTGAGTTAATTGACCTGATAATACACATACGGCCCAGTCGTTGGTTTTCTTTTATCTCTATCAACTCCTTTTCTTCCTCTCCCAGCAGGTTTGGGGTTAAGTTGTTGAGAATTTTCCAGGTATAAATGATCAAGTATCTTTCTCGGCGTCGTTCTAGAGAGTACAAGTTTAGAGACTTAAGTCTTTGCCAGTAGTCTTCCTCCTTCACAGACACTATTTTACTAGTGAAGGAGCTCTGGATGCCTTCCAATGCTTGTTTCTCTCGTGACTTCCAGGGATTCCATAACTGGCAACAATATTCCAAGAGTGGTATTACCAAGGCCTTATACAGGGTTAACATAGGTTCGCTTTCACTAGTTCTGAAAGTGCGCAATACCCAGCCAACCTGGACTCGTGTCTTTTGTACTACTGCTAGGATATGGGTAGTGAAGGTGGCATCATCACTGATTGTTACCCCTAGGTCTAGCACTTTGTTGTTACACTTTATTCTTTGGCCATCATGTGCCGAATAGTGGACTTCTTCTATTTTGTTTGTACCATATCTAACCAGTTCAAATTTGTTATTATTGAAAGACATATTATTTGTTTCGGCCCATGTATATAGCTTGGTAAGGTCAGATTTTAATTTGTCCACATCTGCCATTGATTTAGTTTCTTTCATTATTCTGGTATCATCGGCAAAAGACGAGACTTTTGAGTAGAGTGTACCTTGGTCAATGTCGGATATGAGTATGAGGAACAGCAGTGGCCCCAGTACAGAACCTTGAGGGACACCACTGTAGACATTTGAGTCATGGGAAATGACACCACCCACAGCAACACATTGCTTTCTCTCGTTCAGGAAGTTATGGATCCATACTCCAAGGCGACCTACTATTCCTAGATTGCGGACTTTATGTAATAGGATTCTGTGGTCCACCTTGTCGAAGGCCTTACTGAAGTCCAAGTAGATTACATCGATGTTGCTGCCATTCTCTAGTGTACTAACAATTTTTTCATGATGGGCAAGGAGCTGGGACAAGCATGATCTACCTTGTCGAAATCCGTGTTGGCTATCATTAATTTTATTGTTTTGTTCAAGGTAGTTTGTAATATTCTTGACAATAATTTTCTCAAAAGTTTTAATGATATGGGATGTGAGGGCAATAGGTCGGTAGTTTTCGGCTTTGCCTCTTGACCCGCCTTTGAATACGGGAGTTACCTTAGCTCTCTTCAGTAATCCAGGAACAATCCCGGAATCCAGTGAAGATCTGTATAGGATTTTGAGAGGTACACACAACTTTTCTGCACATTTCTTCAGTAGTATGGCCGGAAAAACATCAGGGCCAGCTGCAGCATTGGTGGAAATTTCTTTAACTGCTTCTATTATATCATTCTCAGTAAAAGCTATATCTTCTATTGATGGGTCCTTGATCTTGTTGGAGAAAAAGTTGTTGGGTTCTGTGATGATCTAATCTTTAAAAGGAGTACTGAAAACACTCTCGTACTGTTTACAAAGAGCTTCACAAACTTCTGTTGGGTCTTCAATCATTTTACCGTGCTCACTTGTTAAAGGGCCAACAGCGGCCTTAATTGTTGATCGGTTACTTGCATATTTGAAGAAGTATTTAGGGTTTGACTTGATTGCAGATACTGCCTGTTCTTCTCTCAGCTTCATTTCTTTTTCAATAGAGGTTTTCAACTGCTCTTCTAGCGTCAAAATTTTCCGCTGCATCATAGTACGGTTGTGGTCGTTGGTAGAATGGGCAATTTTTACTCGTAGTCTTCTTCGTTTTCTCATTATTATCCTTCGATCACGGGGAATTTTCTTAGTGGTTGAGGGTTGTTTTTTAATAGGGGTGTATTTTTCACAAATCTCTAAGCAATGTTTCAGCAGTAAGTCATATTGGTTATTGGGGTCTGTATCTGTCAACAATTTCTCCCAACATAATTCACCCAATTCTCTATCAATATTCTCCCAGCATGTATTAGTACTGAACAAATTTAGTTCATTTAAACTTAGGTTTCTTTGGGGTGGTATCATTGCTTTGTTGTGTTCTAAAGATTTTATGTTGGTAGTCATTACAATTATTGTGGTCTGATATAGTAGTTGGGTCTACAGTGTACTCGTGGACAAGCTCTTCGTTATTAGTGAAGAATAGGTCTAGGATATTTTTGCCACGTGTAGGGACTCGGATATACTGGTTCATGCAGTAGTTCTCTGCTAGGTCAAGGAGGGCAGCTGCTTGTAATTGTGCATCTGTAGATCCTCCTTGTACCACTTCAGTTTCCTAGTCAATTATTGGTAAGTTGAAATCACCCGTTAGGATGATATTTGGTAAGGGAGCTGACATCTCATTTATTTTGTCTTTAATCAGTGTCAGGATTGGGATAAAATTGTTCTGGGTACAGTCAGGAGGGCGATAGATGACAATAAACATCAGATTTATGTGTTCAATGTTGAGCATTTGTACCTCAGAAACTGAGTTTGAGAATGAAAGTATCACTTTGGTGTACGGGGAGATTGTGTCTTTGAGATAGGTGATAATTCCTCCTTTCTTTCTTCTATTTGCTCTATCAGTTCTGAACGATGTATAGTTGTTTATTTTAACCTCGGCATCTTTAATATTTTCAGAGAGATGTGATTCGGTAAGTGCAACAATAAGGGCTTTCTCTTCAGATGCTAATTCAGAAATTATTTCAAGCTTTGCTTTGAACTTGCGTGGGATTAGCCCCTCAATGTTGCATGAAATTATTTTGTTTAATATGGAAACATAATTATGATCTGGTGAGAGGACTCCTTGAGGATGGCCTATTGGCACACGGGATGGATGCCAATTGATGCTTTGGTCTTGTTGCCATGTTTTTATCTTGAGGATATGGTTCATTTGCATTTGAAGAATTTGCACTTGTTTTATAAGAACATTTTCTATTCCATCACTTGGTCTTGGTTGGTTCTGTACAGGGGGAGCTGCAATAAATGGATGTATAGGCTCAGGAATAACTGGTGGAGTAGCAGTGGGTGTAGTTACTGTAGAAGTAGGTGGGATAGTAGTTGGTCCTGGCCCAACATAAACTGTGGGTCCTGGTCCAGCAGATGGTCTTGGCTCAACCACTGGACCAGGTGGTGGTAAAGTTCCGGGTCCTGGATTGTAAACATTAGTAGGTGGTACCTGGTGAGCAGTCGTTGGTGGTAGTCTGGAGTTCAGAGGTCGACGACGAGTGCCTTTAAGGTGAAGTTTCCTACATCTTTGGTTAAAACACTCGGATGCCTCTGCTGATCCTTTACAGATAATAGGGTGAAAGTTCTCACACTGACGGCCTTTTACACATCCATGTGCAGGGTTAGGGCCATGAGCTTGGTAGGCTGGACAGATCTTAGGGTGATTATATCTGTAATCACGACCTTCTCGGCCGAATTTACAACTATTTTGTTTGTAATAGAAACAGATCTTGTCAACCTTTTCTTTCAATTGTGGTATAGAGGCATTTGCTTCTTGAACACTGGTTTGCGTCTCTTTTTCAGATTCAGAATGATGTAATGTTTTGTCCTCATCTTGTGTAAGGTCAGTCACTGTACTGGTACTGGTAACATCACGCTCGATGATTGATTGTACCCATGCATACTGTTCATCATATTTATCCTTAAACTTTAATTGTACACAACTCTCACAATTGTAGTGGATTCTAGAGTTAAAGTAATTTATTAGGTGGTATGATGGAAGTTCAGAACAGGCAACATGGATAAAACAATTACAGTTTTCACACTTTAAACACTCAATTATGCAAGACTTGGTACACTTTGAGCATGAATTTCCCGGAGGGGGTAGGCTTGTTCTATGAGACATGCTTCTAGGTAGGGGGGGGGGGGGGGGGAGGTTGTTTACAAACGGGTAATTCACTTTACTATTTTCTATTTAGGGTTTCACTTTTTAAATTACCGGTACCTTAATTTAACTTCCACACGATAGATTCATATCACCAATATGGAGAAAGGCGATGGGGGAAGATAGTGGTAGTGGTAGAAATGTTGGTGGAAATGTTGGTGTGGGTGGTTTGTATGGTTGAACAACAGGTGGCGCTGACTGTGGGCGAGAAGGCTGGGTAGAGTATAGTATTTTCGTTAATATTTCATCACCCACTCGCTTAATTTTCTTCCAGATACAATCACAAACGGCGCGAATCCTTAATGCTTAATTGGCATAGGTCACTACACTGTAACGTCAGTATTTCCAGAGATATTGACACAATCTGAGGACCTCTGCTGCACCGTGATTACACCCGGTCACCGGACACACACACACACAAACACACACACACACACACAGAGCACAATAACCTATCTTATATACACAAACGCATGCACAATAACATCTCCCAAATACACACATACACACACACACACACACACAAAACACACATTCAAGTGACAATCAAAAATCCTCCTTAGAAAAATCACTCACACATACGCCACACACAGCACAATAATATATCACACACAAAATGTGCGCACAATTGTCCACCTTACACACACACACACACACACACACACACACACACACACATAATCAAGGCGACAATATAAACTTTCCTTGCACAAACACAAACACCTTCGCACAAGCACTCATGAAAATAAATACGTTATGTATGCCCCTCCCTCAACTAATTCCAGCGATGGAGATTGGGTTAGGGCGCACTATCACCCAGCTTACATACAGCTACAATACATGCGCAATCATACATAAACACAGAGTACACGCTCAATATCCACCTTATACACACACATATAGATAGATAGATATATAGATATATAGTTTATTGACCACCGCTTACAAAACTGTTTAAAACAAATGTTGTTTGCATTATTACAATCATTGCAAATATTTATAATTGCACGAGATAATTCAATAATAATGAGCTGCAGTCCAGTACCAAATACACAGACACACACAATAAATACGCGCACAATAACCCACCTTATACAAACAAACACACACACACACACACACACACACGCACACATTACAAGCACAATCATCCACCTCACACACATACTTTTTGTAAAAGTCTGAGCAAATAAACTTAATTCAATTCAATTCAATTCACACACACACACACACACACACACACACACACACACACATGGCAAAGGCGACAATAAAACCTATCCTTGCACAAACACAAACGCTTTCACACAAGCACGCAAGTAAATAAACACGTTATGTACTGTACTAATTCCAGCGATGGGGAGGGGGTTAGGGCGCTCTTTCCCCTTCTTCCCGGCAGTTGGTTGGAGGGCCCATATATGATGGGCTGTTTTGGAGGGGTGATGTGGGGAACGGGAGGGAGAGGTGGGGTTGGGTGGTTTGGAGGGGTGAGGTGGGGCAAGGGAGGGAGAGGTGGGGTGGGGAGGAAGAGAAGGGGTGAGGTAGGGCAGAGGAAGGAGAAGTTGGGTGGTATGGAGGGGATATGTGGTTGGATTTTTTTTTTTTGTATTGTGTGCCGTCTTGGAGGGGTGAAGTTGGGTAGGGGGGAAGAGGGTATATGGGTGGTGGGGTGGTTTGGAGGGGGGAGGTGGGGGTTGGGGAGGAGAGGATAATTATATGGGGTGGGGTGGTTTCAAATGTGTTGTGGGGTATTTTAGAGGGGTGAGGTGGGGGAGGGGGAGGAGCGGACATGTGGGGTGGGGTGATTTCATGTGTGTTGTTGGGTATTTTGGAGAGGTGAAGTGGGGTAGGGGGAAGAGGGTATGTGTGGGGGGGATGCATTGGAGGGGTGAGGTGGGTTAGGGGGGAAGAGGGTTTGTGTGTGTGTGGTGGGTGGGTCACTTTTGAGTGGTGAGGTGGGTTAGGGGGCAGAGGGTATGTGTGGGGGGATGCTTTGGAGGGGTGAGGTGGGTTAGGGGGCAGAGGGTATGTGTGGGGGTATGTGAGGTGGGGGAGGGGGAATATATGGGGTGGGGTGGTTTCTTGTGTGTTTTGGAAGTGAGAGGTAGGGTAGGGGAGGAGGGGATATGTGAGGTGGGGTGGACTTTAGTGTGTTGTGGGGTGTATTGGAGGGGTGATGTGAAGTAAGGGGAGAGAGGGGAAGGGATGGTGTAGTTTCTTGTGTGTTTGTGTGTGTAAGTTGACCGATTATTTTAGGGGATGATTAGGTTTTTGAGACATTATGGTCTATATGTGTGTGTGTTAGTGTTTGTGTGTGTGTGTTTTGTGGAGAGTGCCGAGTTTTAAATGTGCACCGGTACATGGTTAGCTTAGTGTGTGTGTTTGTGTGTTTGTCAGTTGTATTAATGATTAATCTTGGTAAAAAAAAAATGTTGGTGATGCAATTCCTGTCTATCAAATAATATATTCATTGCGGTATGTTAAATAAGGCGAATACCATCATATATATTTAATATGGTAATACAGGTGAAACAAGTTATTATAATATTTCCCCATGTTTTAAACCATTAACGTGATAGGTACAGTCGCGTTAATAAGTGATGTCCCAGCACCAATTATGTTTTGATCAGTAATTGGTATCAGCAATATTTACACATGCTTTCTTCTTTTTGATTGAGATATACCACCATGTTCCTACACTTACCCACCCTATTCAACATCTGACAGACATTAATACAGCACAGAGCAAGCCAAACTTAATGACAGCTGGGAAATGACTTATTAGCGCGACCGTACAGTCAATAAATAGCATAAATGGCGACGCACCCTTATGAATCAGTATCGAACGGAAACGAGACAGTACAATTCTTTATTATACTAAGATGCCTCATAATTTGCATTACTGGTTCACATATTGGAATAGGTGTAACCTTATACTCGCGACTGTACACTCTAGGACATAAATCGTGGTCTCATGTTTCCGAAGCTATCCCGAGCTGTATTGATTCTTGTCATTAATGTTATACCTAATATTTACATCTCGGAGGCTCGATTTTTTGTTTTTTGTTTAGGGATGATATGGAACCAAGATTAGCGTCTTAGAGTGTACAACCTGAGACTACATAGATTAACAAAATAATATGATGGGATGAAGAATAGTGAAGCTATACTCCATTTTTTTCCAGCTGATACTAAATTGCCATCTCTCCATTCTGATAACTACTGTATTATCATGATTCTGTGGCGAAATATGTTGCTAATTATGAAAACTTGGCAATAATATGACGCACAGACATAGCAGTATCAGATTTGTCCAGTAAGAATCATGAAATCTGATGCTAAAAGATTCAATTTACCATCAGCTTGAACAAAATAGACTATAGTCATTCAGTCTTGAATACAATAGCACAAATATCTGACTACGAAATAGAGTTGTAGGATAACTATAGTTGTTCGGCAGTAGTTGAGGTAATAATTATATAATTAGTCATCATCTACAGTATATAATTAGATAATATATAATTATGTATTCGACTATGCATTGATTTATCATATTTGAATGCCGCTACAGCCAGGAAAATTTCTCCAGGTTAGAGTCGACCTGTCGGAACCCAGATTAGATATAATAATACCCGTTAAATTTACTATATGTAGGTGATCTTAATGAGAGTCACTTGAATTATAGTTTCGTTGGGATTTGATTACGAATTAACTGAGTTGCCGAAGATAACAGATTGATTTGATAGAATTGATTAACCCCTTGGGGATTATGACGCGTTTTAACAGTTTATTCTGACTATCATTAAACAATTGTATACAACTTAGGAAGGATCTGTGGGCGTTAAAAGGGTAAAGACTATCCCAATTAGCTCTCTGACGTCCATATATACTCTACCCTGCCTAAACTAAATAACCTGTCTAATAATAGCCATGAAATATATAGTTAATAAATGCGTCCTCCTATTCTGTAAGGGTTAAGGGAGCCCACCTCGCGTTTTTTCTCTTTCTCTCCCTCTCTCTTTGGTTTGTATCCATTCGGCCCCATTCAGCCTACTGTTTTAAGACGTTTACCCCATCCAGGTGTCAATATTTTCCTGGCGAGCGGTAGCGAGCCAGCATATATTTTTGCCTTGACAGCTAGCTAAATCGGTACCTTTTTGCGATAGAAAAATTTCTCCGGCGAAGCCGGATTTCTCCATACAATGCTGGCTTGCTATCGCTCGCCAGGAAGAAATCGATACCTGGATGGGGATAAACGTCTTAAAACAGTTGGCTGAATGGGGCCGAATGGATACAAGTCAGGGAAAGAGAGAAAAGGAGAGAAAGATAACACAAACCCGGTGATCCCCCTTAAGTTGACGTAGTAGGTGGGCAGCATTGGTTTCACTATTCTGATTGAGTAGGGGGCCATCATGAAATAGATGTTTATTATTATTATACTGCTTAAGTTGATTATATCAATTAGATGATTCAATGGTGATATATATTTGGTTTAGAACAATCTATCGACTTAGTTGAATTGATTTAATAGTTTGAATTGATTTAGTTATTTCCATTTATTTAGTGGAGTTGATTTTCTTAAGTTGTCTTAATTGTTTATTTGACTTAGTTGATTATTTTACTTGTGTTGATGGAATTCGTCTATTTTAATTTGATAATTGGTTTGTTTAGTTAGTTTTATTGATTTATGTATTTAAGTTGATGTGTTCAGTTAGTTGAGCTGAACATACTGTACATGATTACAATGTTCAGACAAATAGTTTCTCCCGGTGACTGATATTGGGTATGCTGCGACCCTAGACTTTATTCTGGATTGACTTAATGTTTACGGTACATGAAACATGAACCTGTATTAAGTATAGATTGCTAGAATAGTTATAGACATAATTAAGGACACAATTATTCATATAGCACCTTTTACTATGTCTTATAAAGAACACTACAGCTTGATTATTAGTTCACTTTAGTTACTTATATAATATTATTTTAGGAGTAATCCTCCCTACAGTTATATCTGCGATACAAATGCAGCACCATGTGAGGATCAACTTGCATTACTTAAAGTCTCCGCTGTGTAGCTTAGGAATATTTTGTACGAGGCGAATTACTAGCCTCGCGTAGAAACCAGCTAGCGAATAATATATATATTATAATATATTCACTATAATTAGGCCAGCAATCTTGACCTCTTACCTCTACTGTAACTCAAAAATAGCAAAAGCAAAATATTAATGGTCGAAGTAATCACGCAATGGTTCTAGTAATTTATATATTATAGAGGTTAGAATTCAGGATGTTATGCCGAATTATAATAAAGTAGACGTGCCGTTTTGCCCAAAATAAAAACGGCATACCCAACTCTGCGATAGGTCACCATCATCACTACTAGTCACTATCACTATCATCAGCACTATATACTATTATAATCATCACTACTACTCTCACCATCATCACTCTTACTTCTCATCATCACTACTACTGTCATCATCACCACAACATCCACCATCATCACTATTATTCACCATCATCACTAATACTGTCACCATCGTCACTACCATAAACGGCTCCAGGTAAGTCAGCAGCTACTCGCAACAAATTACACGTGGGTGTAGTTGAGACATTTGCTTGACGTTAGTGAAGAAATAGTAAATAACTCGTCTTTTCTCGCTGCTATAGTCCATTCACTATAAATTGGCTAGAAATCGGAACCCATAACCTCTGTAACTCAAAAAGTGCCGGAGCAAAAAGGCTGTACATTTCCACACCTATTCTTTGCTCGATTCTTTCCTAACTGGTTGATATAATAAGGTTGATTACTATAGTCATTTTTGGAGTTACAGAGATTAATGGTCAAGATATTTGGCCTAACTAAAATGAAGACTAAAATAACACGGCGTTTGTAAATCCGTCATTTGTCGGGTCAACTATGTATTTCTATATCTTGGGAAAACACAGATTTGCATATAATTCGATATAAATATATTTGTATAACTTTCAAATGATAAAAAGAGACACTCTGGCCTCTCAAAAATGTGATAATCCCAATATGTGACCATACACCATCGGCTGCAATGTGACCATACACCATCGGCTGCAATGTGACCATGCTGCAATGTGACCATACACCATCGGCTGCAATGTGACCATACACCATCGGCTGCAATGTGACCATACACCATCGGCTGCAATGTGACCATACACCATCGGCTGCAATGTGACCATACACCATCGGCTGCAATGTGACCATACACCATCGGCTGCAATGTGACCATACACCATCGGCTGCAATGATATTTGCTGATGAAGAAAATATGTATGGAATGGGGAATAGGTTATGCCAGTTAACCCTATTTGGGCCGAGGGAGGTCTTTTTGGGGTTTCTGTTCCGCTCCATTAATTTGTGGGGATTTTAAGGTGTTTTACTCCAAAAGTTAGACAATAATAACACTCTTTTGCCCCATTCAAGTGTCGATTTGTTGTGGGCGAGTGATAACAAGCCTGTGATTTAGAAGAAATTTGCCTTCGGCCGGGATATTTTTCTATTAAAATAAATTATTATGTTCTCTCCACTAACCAACTTTACTCCTAAACTCAATTAATGAAATTAACAAACACATGTGGCAGTCCGGGGATTCGAACCCAAGACGCTCACACCGAAAATCAACACACTTATGCATTGCACCACGAAGACAGTAAAATAATGTTGCACAAGCCTACGATTTATTATGCAGTTTCGAATCCTGCATACCAATCTTAGCATGTACAATCATTCCAACTGAACTATCGGAGGCTATGAATATGTGAATGGAAATAGTGATTAATGGGGCACTTAACCCTAGGGAAGGCCTCTCGATAAACTACAAATTAAGCTTGAAAGGGGTCTGGGTGGCCATATATTAATTTGAAGGAAGACGGAGAAGGTGTTTTAGATAACCTAGCGGACAAACTGAAATACATTACTCGACAAAGTAAAAACAAGCAAAATCCTCAATAATAATTAATCAAAATGTCATAAAACCCCTCAAGACGTCGGACCAGATAGTGTTAAAAGGTTGCCGATACATACACTTCCTGATCGTTTATAGATACTGTGATTGTTTTTGTTATTTATTTTTGTTTTAAATAATAAATGTATGTATGTTATTTTTGTTTAAAGGCACAGCCATGTGTGTGGGTACTTGTATTTTTGTTGGTGTTATGGGAATTAGTTAGTTTATTGACTATTATGTTCCTTCCAACAACCAACGTTAGAGATATAGTAAGAAGGACTTTCTCTCTTTGTGTGTGTGTGTGTGTGTGTGTGTGTGTGTGTGTGTGTGTGTGTGTGCGCACTGTTTGACTGTTCGGTATGTGTTTTATCCGTCTATGAGTTTTGAGTATCTACTGTATATGTGCGTGTGTATGTGTGTATATCGACCGTTTATGTGAGTTAGGGTATACACTGAACATCCATGCATGTGTCCCGTCTGTGTGCGTATGTGTGTGTGAGTGGGCTAGCATATGTGTGTATGACTAAATCCGGTCAGATTCCAACCATTTCCTTCCCCTCCCGCGCCTCCCTTCACATTCCCTTACATTCCATTCTGTTCCATTCCCAACCATTCCTGTGCCTGTCCATTTGTTGTTCTCTCTCTCTCATTTACCATCAATCCCACTTTTCCATACGGTACTTCCCATCTCTCTCTTTGGCAAGATGATGTAATTTAATATATGTTTATTACGTAGTTGTGATTGATAAGGAGTAACACATAATGTAAGGCAGTGAAGTATCCAGCCAATCTGGATATACATAATGTAGATATATTTTTGGTTACTCTAACAAAATATTGGTGATGTTTCTTTTAATGTCCCATTCTTCAATTTAGTGGAATATCACATCATCTCTTTTCCTTTTCGTCGACCCAGGTATTTCTTCTCGTTATAGTGTCCTAGTTTTCCCTTTTCTCGTTTTGTTGGATAGAACATAATAATTCATATGTTTTCGCTAAGTATTCTGTGCCCATTCCTTCAGACATGACATCTTTGTTTTTAGTTCTTTGCCAGGTCCTCATCCTGTTAGTAAATCTTTTAGGTTAGTCTTGTCCATGCTTCTTTTCGTCCAGTACCCAATATACTTTGTATTAGTGTCATAGTGGTTATTCCATATTGTACTGCTGTGGTCAGTGATTATGTTATCTATATTTATTCAGTGCCTTTTCTTCGTCTAGTCTCCCATCCTTGTTTTGTTTTTTTCCAGTTTCATCTTTGGCAATATTCTTTGCTTAGTGACTCTAGTCCTTCTCCTCGACTAGTGTTTCTCATCTCTCTCATCATTCAGTGCCCAGTCGTTGTTCTTACTTGTCTGGCTTCGCTTCTTACTGGGCAATTGTTCATTCTTAGTGCCTCATCCTTCGCCTTCCTTCTTAGTGTGATTCATCGTTCTTTTCGCCCAGTGTCCTATTTGTTCACCCTTCCTGTCTGTTTATTCAGCAGACGTGTGGTGGTGCTGTCCCATCATTTTCTGTTTCCAGTGTTCTATCGTGGATCGTACTCTTCGTTCAGTGTCCTATCCTTCGCAATTCCTCTCGCTTAGCGTGTCCCAATCCTTCTCCCCGTCGTCCAGAGTCCTATCCTGCGCTCTTCCTGTCTGTCTGTTCGGCCGACGGTGGTAGTAGTGGTGTCCCATATCCTGTCCGCGGCAACCGGCCTGTTCCCTGCCACTTGGTTCCACACAATCAACTAACAAATTCCTCACTCCCAGACACCCAGTGATTACACCACCCATCATAAGATTTAACATTTTAAGTGTGCATTTTATTTACTCACCCCCTAATTAAGTCGGGGGAAAATTGGTGGATGAAATCGGGCACAAGTTTCAGAAATTCAATTTGGAGGCGGAGTCGGACACAGCTCCCCCTCCATTGGCCAGCGCAAAAACTTATTTCGTGACGGCACTAGGCATTGGGGGCGGTGCGGAGAATAGGGGCGGGGTCAGATTCCGGCCGGGGCTGGGAGAGCTGTGGGGGTGGGCAACCGTGGGAGAGAGTCTTCGCTGTAGTTCAGGACTTTACCCCAACTATCGCTCTTGTATTACCTCCAGCCACCCACTCCACACACACCCACCTGTCCACCCTCTCTCGATTCTCTTATCTCGCTCCTCACATACACGGATAAGATATATAAGATAGCAGATACAGATAAAATAAGGATCTTGTCTGGCAGCAAGAGCCTAGTGAGGTTGCCAGGTAGTCCGCTAGGGGTTAGAAGAAGGAGGAGTCAGTGGGTCGCTTAGAGAAGCAGACACAGAGAAAGCAAGGAATACTAGCCTACGAAAATCTCGATAAGCTAGCGGTTATATTTCTGTCTTCCTCTCCTCCTTGGTTCAACTGTAGTAGTGTTGTGAAGTGTAAAAGCTAAATGACCCGCGGGGTAGAACAAAAAAGTAAGAAAATAAAGTAACTTAATCGTCAAAAGGGGTGTGTAGTATACGTCCCTGAGTGCAAGGGTGGTTGAGTGTGTCCGGGTTTACAGTCTCGAGTACAAAATACATAAAGTGTCTGACAGCGACAATCGAGTCATCTCTGTTGGGTCTCAGGAGTGAAGGGAGGCACCCGCAGACGGCCATTTTCGTACCAGCTGATTATCGTGAAGGGTCCGTGGGATGTGGATGGATGGGCATGTGGATGGTGCGGGTATGTGTGTATAGCTATGTGAAGATTCTTGCCCTCATCACGAATTTTGTACAAGTACCTCCTGGGCTGACCCGTCTGCTTCTAATACAAGTAGAAAAATTTGATTGGGCCGCCCATTTCTGTGACGTCACGCGCGGCTTGTGTCTCATTGGTGGAGCGGTACGGAGGGGCGGAGCAAGGCGCGCGCTGATTGGCCAGGCTGCGTGGATGGTGAAGTTTAGTCAATCGATAACACATCCCGAGTCGGAGCCAAATTAAAGGTAAATAATAGACGGCTTTCACAGTGAACGGACGTGTATAGAGCGCGCTCTGTTGTGCCATTCATGTGACCCGGGTTACTGCAGCCACAATACAGTGAATAGTGTAGAGTGGAGACAACAAGTGGTGCTGTACTTGCTAACTAGCTGCCCAGCCCTGCCCGCTAGGTACAAGTGCTGGCCTAGCTATACCACGTGTAAATTTTCAGTGTAAACTTGCCGTCAAGGCACTAAGGAAGTCACCATTGCAGGCGTAGTGTCGTACTGTGCCCTGGCGTCGGGCGCACAGCAGCCAGCGGCGGTGGAGGGAGCAAGGAGCCTGTGGGAGCGTCGGTGGCGAGGCACCGTCAGTCAGGATCCCGGGGGCCACCACCACAAGGAGGCCCGTGACGCCGCCACCCTGGAGTACTACAGCAGCGCCGCTCTCAAGCCCTCCAGCATGCTCACCCTAGATCCACCAGATCTCAAGGGCGGCAGCCTACACTCCCCACACCTTCCCTCGCACACCTCACACTCCCACTCCGTCCCTCATGCCCACCACAATTCCCACTCCCACACCTATTCTCTATCCCACCATTCCTCCCTTACCTCGCTCAACTCCACGCTGAACTCTTCCCTCTCAACACCCTCGCTGGCCTCCGTGGGCAGCATGAGCGCCCACTCCCCGCCCCAGACCCACTTGCCCACGCCAACCAATAACAATACCACCAGTAGCAACAACAATAACACCACGGGGCCTGCCAACAACGGCAGTAACAACAGCAGCAGCAACAGCAAGAATAGTGCCGCTGCCTCTAACTCAGGGCCGGAGCGGGTCAAGCGGCCAATGAACGCCTTCATGGTATGGTCACGAGGCCAGAGGCGCAAAATGGCTCAAGAAAACCCCAAGATGCACAATTCCGAAATCTCAAAACGTCTGGGCGCCGAGTGGAAGCTGCTCTCAGAGACGGAGAAGCGGCCCTTCATCGACGAGGCGAAGAGACTGCGAGCAGTGCACATGAAGGAACATCCAGACTACAAGTACAGGTAGAGCTCCAACCCTAGCCTTGAGACCCCCCTCAGTGGCAAGCCAGAGTAGCCAGCCCACTCACTTAACTCACTCGCTCGTTCTCCCCTGGCCTCTCTCACCACCCCTCAATAGTAACGCTCAGTCTCGCCTCACAAAAAGATTAACTGAAAATAAAAAACAATCCGGTCCATGGGTTAATTTTTATCACTCAAAATTGCATATGGCCTGTGTGTATGTTCCTCGGGTCCCATTATTTTTACTCAAAATTTAATAAGGCCTGTGTGAATTAATTGTCCAAAGTTTTACACACAAAACAGTCCTGTAATATTTTTTGATTGATGTTTCTTTGCCTCAGTTTTGTTTGTTTTTGTTGATGTTGAACGGTCCTATTAGTCGGTGGGGAGGGAGATGTCACTGCCTTGAATTCAGTAGTTTCAGTCAAATACAGTATAAAGTTTTGATTGTTGATGCAAATTTTTTCTGAAGTACGTTCATCCTTAGCAGCGGAGGAAAAAAAAAGAAAATAATTTTATCTGTCACCGTAACGAAGTATTTTTATGATTCATCCCGAAGCTGTTCAGTGTACACATATTTTTTTGAAGTCTCGTTATATAGTGCCTTTACGAGAAAAAAAAACATAGATATTTATTTAATTCAAGCCCTCAGTACCTCATTTTATACGATAGACAATTAAGTGGTTCATTAGCATATATACTTTGGAGGCCTCCCGTCCCCCCACCCCAATCCCCCCTGTTATTATTATGATTTCGATACTGACCCGACCCTCTATATTTTGTTAGTACTTCTTTTGTTTTTTGTTTTTTTTGTTTTTTTTTGTTTTTTCCTGGTGTGTCCGGACTTCAGGAAGTGTGAGGCGGCATCCCAGAGCTGCCACAGAAGGGGATCATCACGGTTAAAGTTGGGCTTCGTCGTTGCCAGTTTAATATCCATTTTTTGAGCCATTGATTAATTATTCATGAGTTTTTTGTTTTTTCTCCTTTTTGGTGTGATGAATTACTGATTTGACTCATGCGTTCTTTTCTTTTTCTTTTTGGTGTGATGATTATTATTGATTAATTTGAGTGGCTTGACATTTTTAAATTAGTGTGACGATGATTTATATTCATTGTTTGTTTTTATTAATTAATATATAATAGCACTTTTTGGCCAATGATTCTTTTACCTGTTATAATTATGATTTCCCTGTGGCTATTTTCTGTCTTAATCTATAACGCTTTTGCTGATTACAGAACAGAAAATTAAGAAGTATCCATGTCTACTTTTGAAACTTTTTGGATCACATGCATCTGCCCGTTGTGAGTGTAAGTGTACGGACAACGCAATAAGAAGCTCCATTATACATTGATCTTTGCTTTAATCTAAGTACTTCATACTCCCACATTCGAGATTAAATAGACGAAGTTATTTTAATCAAGATGTACTTGCGATCGTATTATCTAAACATGGTGGGAGGGTGTCGGCTTTCCTATATCCAATGAAAGCTACGTAACCAATTATTGTTTTTGAAAATATTAAAGGCTTTATATTTCTTCCTTCCGTATGTAATTTAATTCGTCAAAGCGAAGCTATAATAATTCAAAGTGCTAAAAGCTAATCAAATGCCTTGATTCGTCTATCTTTTTAATCCAAGGACGTATTTTTTACCCCTAATTCCAGACAATTATATTCAGCTTAGGAAGAACCCCACTCAACCACAAAGGATTAAAAAAACTACCGGTATCTCAGTGATATCAATCTAGAGTTCTCCAGGCGATATTACTCAGCTTATGGAAGCGGTGTCGGAGCCGAAGAGTTAATTATTTCTCCCCCGTCAAGCCCTTCCCACCATTCGTGACCGTTCGTTCCTCTTCCCCCAATGTTTGATGTTTGCCTATCTTATTAGTTGGTGTTATCGGTTTATGTTGTCGTTTTAAGTGGGGAAACGTCGCTAAACGTAAATTAAGTGCGATGACGTCTCTTTCGCTGTATTTTGCTGGCAAACGTTGGACGATTTGATTTTACTTAGGAAATGCGTCTCTTAATCAAGAGCTGTTTTAAGACTGTGTCAAGAAAGTTCCAGAGCACTTATATATTGTTGCATATGTATGCTGGCCAACACTAGATGATTTTGTAAAGCTCAGAGAAAAACTTATATAGACAAAACGACCTACAACGATATTGTGTAGACTTGTGATTCAGTAACATACAATTGTTATTTATATCTAGATATACTCATTTCCACTCTGAAGAAATATACTAGTTCTTGCGTATAATACTTTTAGTATTTTCATCTTCACTATTATGCAAATTATTGATATAATTGTGTTGTTCAAATACCGTTAATGAACAAATCTGATCGATGTTCTTCGTCATTATCAGAATGTTATTAAATTGAAAGTGTTTCCCATACCAAAGTTAATTATTTAATTCCTTACTGATGTTTAATGTTCTTCTTCGCCATTACTTCATTAATTGCAATCGTGGAGTTCCCGTATCACCTATTTCTTGCTGATATTACATTGAAGTTGTTGGCTGTTCTGTAATAAATTAACCTGGTAAAATTCATAAATGTCCGTTCCCCGTATTTGAAATTGCATTCACCAACCCTGCTTTCTTACATTAATTGTGTTTTATTATATCAATTAAGCATTTAATAATTTCCTTCCATGCAGTATAATGATGTTTTTTCTTGTGGCTACCATTAATTTCCGCATATGTACAGTATATTGTTTTATAGTTTTGTTTTATTCCGTACGTGTCATAATAATCCTTTGCTTATTATAATAGTGACTCTTCCAGTACAGAACCATGACTCATGTATTCCTAATCGATATTTATCCACTAGAAATGAAATTATGAAATATGTGAATTTGTGTTAGGATTTCATAATTTATCCGTCACTTACACTCACACGCGGACAGTATGCACATGTGATTAACAATTTCTTAACATACATAGAAAATACGAAACCTTAATATAATTATGAAGGGAAAGCTAACTTTAAACAATCTTATTCGCTTTGTGTGCCAAATTAAGTTTCCTCTCTTTCTATCGCCAAGCATAAGATATGGATTTTTAAAACAAAAAATCTTTATAAAACGTGTTCTTGCCTTTTTAATTATAATTATTGCCTGTGTATTTTTTATTTATTTATTTTATTTGTTATTTGTGAGTGTTAATGGTATGGGCTTTGGGTGCATCTCACACTTCCTTTAGTGAATGACTCTTCTGCAGTGTGTTTATTGTGTGTGTGCGTGTTATGGTAGTCTTAATTTTTTTAGTTGGCTATATTGATGAAACTTGAGTATATTATGTATTACTGTAAACACCATTTCTTTACATGTATACAATTATTTAGTTTGATAAATAAGTGAACTGTAGTATGTAATTAACAATTAATATTAATTTACACATACATAAGAATAATTGCTTATGAACTACTATGAACATTATTCTTTTATAAGTAAATGAGAATAATTGAGTATAAGATGGTATGAACACGATTCCTTTATACGTTCATGAGAATATATGAGAATACAGTTCATTTTTCGGTAGAAAAATGAACACCATTACATTTTCCGTATGTTTGAATAATTGACTATGCGTACCGGTACCGTACGTAATTGACAATACGAGTGATGTTGGCAACCCTCCTCAATGCGGTGTGTGTTGTAGTTTGAATTACTTAGGGCTAGGCATAGTTGGGATGTGTGTTATCGTTAACAGCGGATCGTGTATGTTTTCAAGTGTTAACCGTGAGTAGTGTTCTGAAGGTACAATTATCGTGTTGAGGATAATTCAAGTGGTAGGAACGAACCAGTTATCCGTCTGTGAGGTGTTGAATGCAAAATAATTATTATATTAGCACTGAATAGGATACATATAATAAACACAATCATAGCATGTTTAAATGGTATAATTCTTTACCGGTATCATTAGTTTGTGTGGTGTACAGTATACTGTATATGAACACTATAGGATTTAATATACTAATTGATATATAACTGTTGTGATATCAATCTTGAAGACAGTAATTAAATGCGTATGATAAAGGCAACTTGCTGGAAGTTTTAGATATACAATATTTTCATTTAGTATGTTTAACTATAATTGTAGGCAAACTTCCGTTGAATATACGTACATACAAAGACTACGTGTAATTTTCGTAATATGTATACTATTTGAAGTAACGTTCGAACCCCGGAGACATGAGCAAATTATGTAAACATACGTCATTGCATGCAAATATTAGTGGATGTTTACGAAACTAACATACTTTCCAACCGATGAGATCAAATTGTCTGTATGTTACTACCACCAACTTAGGAAGGTGGAAAACATTGGGTATTATATAGGGCTGATATTGCTATACGGATAAGGCACCGGCTCACACGCAAACTCTCTTAAATCTTTATACAACTCTGAAATCTCCATAATTTGCAACCTGCCACCGCAAATACAGAGGAAGTACGTCCCTGGGTGAAGTGCGGGTTGCGGGATGGTGACCCGATAACACGCTGATAGTCAGAGATAAGCCCGTGAGAATGCATAACTAATTTGAGATGGAAATAATAAAAAGTACTTGCGGTTGTGGGAAAGAAAGGCCCAGAGTAATGTTGAACCCTTCAGGATATGAAGACAGGTTTTTATATTGTATTTTGGATAATATTGGACGAATTTTAGGCAGTTTAGGAAGGATCTCTAGGAATAAAATGGGTAAAAACTCTAAATTAACCCTTGGACTTTCAAAATTTAATGATAGTCAAAATATAAGGAAGAAGCGCGTCCCCGAACACTAGCAATGTTAGTGGAGGAAGGTAAATGTCGTACCGCGAGAATGCATAACTAATTTGAGATTGGACAAAAACTGACTTGTGGTCGTGAGAACAGGAGGTCTGGAGAAATTTTAATAATCACTGTCAATGGAGGTATATACAATATGTTTGGAAATAGAATAGAGGGAGTTAGGACAGAGTGATATTTAACCACTTGCGGTGTTCGTACAGTTAGGAAGTTGACGCTGCACACTTTAAACATTGAACGCTTAATTGCACTAAATCTGATGTATACAATACGTATTATGTGTTATAATATGAATAGACACACCGAATAACACTCTTTATGTGTACCTTTTTATTGTAGTGTAGGTATTCATGTTTGGCCGAAGTACACACTAAACTACCGGTACGTATATCCTGCACATGATTATGTTAAATTAAGCTCAATTTCCGTTCATTTCAAGCCTACATATAATTGTATTTATGCTAATTATCAATATTTACAGCCTCAACTTCCTTATAGCTCGAAACTCACACTTGCTCAATTGACCACTTGCGAGTTTCAGGCTATAAGAAAGTTGGAGCCGTACTTATCGGTATTAAATAGAAACGTAATATTATCTTAGGATTCTGATGAATCGAGAGTATTTTTAATTTGATTTGATTTATTTATGAATGTGCTACAACCGTATTAAAAGCTTGCAATACTGCTATATGTATCGATTTATACAGCCTCAACTAGCTTATATCCCGAAACTCACACATGTGCAATTACCATACTTATTATACATGTAATAGACCTATGGGTGAAACTGGAGTTACGCTTTGTTGTTCTTTGTAATTAAATATATTAAAACGCATACTAATAAATAATGTAGAGATTCAATTATATATATATATATATATATATATACCGGTGTATATATATATATATATATATATACAGTATATATACTGTGATGGTGAAATTCAATGATATACTGTATACGGTCATTAATTATTTACCATACTGACAGAAGTGAATGGTGACGACAGGTACATATGAAATATAGAAAATCATGTTTAAGCCGACATATTTTGGGATGTTGTACAAGATGATAATATGTAAGATTTTTGCTAAACTGTCGATTGTTCCCTCACTTTTGTATGTTATTGTAATGCCCCTATGCGATTTTATTCAGCTTTAGAAGATCTTTTGGAATATATAAATTTAACCTTCAATGTTGTCTTTGGTACTAATTGTCATGTCATTCGGCGGATTCATTTGGCTTCGGAAACACCTCATATACACCAGAAGTTTAATATTTTCTCCAGTAACTCCTTCCGTTCAGTAACATTTTGCCTGTTATTTCCGCTAACACGCTATCATGTTATATTGTACCTGTTATTTCCGCTAACACGCTATCATGTTATATTGTACCTGTTATTTCCGCTAACACGCTATCATGTTATATTGTACCTGTTATTTCCGCTAACACGCTATCATGTTATATTGTACCTGTTATTTCCGCTAACACGCTATCATGTTATATTGTACCTGTTATTTCCGCTAACACGCTATCATGTTATATTGTACCTGTTATTTCCGCTAACACGCTATCATGTTATATTGTACCTGTTATTTCCGCTAACACGCTATCATGTTATATTTTGCTTAAGTGATACCACTCGCAGTCAAATGGTCGAAGAAGGAAAGGGAGGCGCAGTAAATATATAAACCAAAATTACTTACATCAATTGGTTACGGTTTTACCATATTCCAGTTACCACCTAATAAAGTAGTTTACTATAGTCCAGTTTTGTTTTATATTAAATTTGGTCTCAGTGTTCGCGGGTTTTCTTTTCAGCTACGTTATGATCTCCCACAATTGTGATATCTGGTAGCCAAAGGGTTATAAGCCATTGTCTTTATATACTATTTGTACGTAACTATATCACTCGGACAAAAATAATGATGATTTATTCTAAAGAAGAAAATGCAAAATAATGCATGTGAAACACGTGGAAGTGTTATCACAAAAACAATATATTGGAAACTAAATATGAGTATGATTATATTGTGAGGATAGGCGAAGCGAATCTAAAAATATATAAAGAAGTATTATGTTACATATGATACTAAGAGTTAAAAATAAATATAGGGAATATTTATATTATTGAAAACCGGTTAGAAACTGTAGGGAATATTTTTTTTAAATTAATGATGAAGATAGACAAGGCAAATTAATGAGGTGGATAAGGGAACGATTGTGAACACTAGAACATTAAATAGACGTGTTAAAGCTGAAGTGGGTATAAGACCAGATGTTATAGAAATTATATAACAACGGAAATACAAGTAAACTGCTAGTTGTAAGACGTTAAGTGTTATCAAGTTATCTCTGACATATCATCGTTCTGCTTTATGTTAGTGGTGCGATATACAGTAGATTAGATGACATCCTCCTCACTTGTTTAAGAACACGATCCTAGCAGGTACTACATGCAAGAAATATACCCAACACACACACGCACAAACACACACACATGCCTGTCGCTACCGGAAGTATCACGTTCGGCCGACTCGTTATAGACCGACCGACCGACCAATGCACACTGCACCGACCAATATAGTAACCTGATCCTTCCCCGACCAACCTTCTCTCTAGCTGCGCCAGCCGATCAACGCTCTGCTACGCTCCTATATTTCTTTTGGACAAACCTAGATACAGTTTTAAAGATACTATAATATTTACGATCACAGAGGTGACAAGCTCTGTTGCCAACTTGATACCGTAATGTTGGCGGTCACAAACTTGGCTAACCATCATCAGTATTATGTGTTTACGAAATGGTTACAGTCATTCAGGAATTTGATTAAGCTAAGATACAGGAATATTAAAATGGATTGTCGTAAATGGTATTGCACTTATATTTTATTTACAGATACTTTTTACTCTATTCGTAAGCCGACCGCTAATTATCGATGTATTCCCGACTTACAGCGGCACTGAACCAAGCCCTCCTCCAATTGTGATTAGGCTATTCCCAATCAAATCTTCTGGGCTTGAACTCCATTAATTAATATTTGTATTTCCAGTACCCAACCATCAACGTATATCTCGGCAATATTAATTGTACTTAGTAAGCAGCACAACATGTGAATCGTGATAATCATATGAGACCGTACGGCGCAAATATACATTAATAATATTGATGAAAAACTGAAAATTTAATACATTCATTACAAATAGATATACAAATATTATATATATAGATATATAAATATTATAATACTAATGCTAGTAATAGCGATAGCAACAGCGCTAATTCCCCAACTTATCCCTAGACACCCAAAACTTTCACAAACACTCTCCCTATCACATCAACTACCACCGATTATATTATTCACACATTTCAGAGCAAGTCCCGGAAAAGTTTGTGTAAAGTATCGCACTCCTCCTCTATTACTTGACGCGACTTCCAACTTCCGTGTCGTGATGTCTGCTCAGAAATTCCTCCGGTGCCGAGTTGAACTTTCCCTGCCTCTCTAAGTCTTCTTGGGGAGTGAACTTTAAGGGCCCAGTCACACGAGCGCCCTTATTCCCGCATCTTTTCGGCTACAGGGTAAACATAGAACACCTAATGCTAGCCAAAGAGATACACCTAAATAATATTCTCCGGTTAGTAGTTATTAGAACACGTAATCGATTGAAACACTTATTAAATGTATAATTTTGTGTTTTTACAATTAAGTGTTCGATGTTTACAGTGTAGTTTGTGGTCTGCTAGTATCTGATTCAAGGCTATATAAGATTTCATATACCTGTGATAATCTACCTTCTGTATACATTCCGATTTCTGACACTTATAATTATATACTTTCATTTCATTGGCGATATTGACTCACAAACGCCCTACATTATATAATGTGATCGGTAACAGTATTTTGACAACAATATCGAACTTTTTGTACAGGGACCGACAACTCTAGACTAGCGGAAGACAATCGTAGGGGGTTAAATTGTGATAACAGTTTAATTCAGAAGCCAAGATCAGTCTCTTACAATATTCTAGCTTCAATCTAGTTGACAAAATCACGATAACAAATGTTTCCGTAATGTTGGCAAAATAATAATTTGTCATTCGAAAATCCCCGAAAACAGCGGTAGTGTGTTTCTCCTTATGTTATCGAGGTTGTGGTGATGTGGGTGTAACTTCCTTATGGCTTTCCTCTTTTGGTGGGTATTCTTGCAGTCGACACAAAGACACTGCCAAAGCCGCCTTTAAGACTGAAATTATTAAAGTGGTCTTCCTCATTGCTGCTTCACTATGCTCACCATATGCCGTTGTTTGCCTACCTGAAACATTTATTCGTGGATAGACGTAGTACCATGATTCACCACTATATTGATAACAAGTAGGCTTTCCATGTATATATTTATATATATATATATATATATACTGTATATATATATATATATATATATATATATATATATATATATATATATATATATATATATATATACTGTATATATCGGTATATATATATATATATATATATATATATATATATATATATATATATATATATATATATATATATACCGGTATATATATATTATGATGACCGCTGATTTTTATTTTTTTAATGAGCGATGCCGAGTTTTCAATAGTTATACGCACACAAAGGTGCTTAAATGTATATACCGCTGTCTTCCATAATACTCTCTTATTCTAGTTACCGCCAAATTATTTAGGTTTAGGTACGGTACAGCGGAAAAATATATTTAATTTTAGCTACGGCAGATACGCCATCACGTATCGATAAGTGTTTGCGGACTAACAGAGATTCACGCGAAATTAGTCTGGATTATCGATTTCTTGGCTTAATGGTTTGTGTACTTGGGCGAGAGGCTGACCGGGGTATATGTAGATTAGGGCTCCCGGACGACTCAACCACTACATCATTTCAACCAGTAGTTCTCAACCAAAACCAAAAAAAAATATTATTGTTGATGATGTGAAGGCCTAACTTAACGTAATATAATCTAAACTTCACCACAAACAAATTAATATATACAGTAGATATCCTTCAAATTAACAGGAAATGGTTACTTTCGAAACCCGTGTTCAATATTACGGCTTGTTGACTGTATAATGCTTCTAAATTACGGTAATAAAACAGTAAACCACTTGTAATAATAATGGTTAGGACTGCTTGTGACCGTTTGACATAAAAGTATTATGTCTGTCCTGTGACCGCCATAACATTGGAATATTCTTTAGCAGTGCATCCTAACAGAGTAACAGTTGTGGTTGAGTTAGGACTGGTTGAGATCCACTGGTTGAGTTGTCTGGTTACCGCAGATTAGGCGGAGGGGAAGGGTTCGCAATGAAGAGGAAATAAACACGGACAATATGTATGAGCTTAGCTATGTCTCTATACAGGGTGGCGCACAAGTCGGTTACCCCGTCTAGGCCTCCATTAAGGGGAGGTTATTATTTTCTGGACCCCCCCCCCCCCCTTCTCCCTCATGTTATGCCCCATTAGTTTTTTTAATTTTATGACGCTCATCCCATTAGTTTGGGGATTTAAGACCTTTCGCTCCAATATTAAAACCTTTTGTGCCATTTAGGTTTCGATTTTATCTTGGCGAGCGAGAGCCTGTAATTAAATTAAGGAGATATTTTGCTACCGACAAATGAGAAACAAAATATCTTGAAAGTGGGTGTCGGGGGTGTTTTTTGTTTTCTTCTAACTTGATAGAGGTCTAGGGAGCAAATGGAAAAAAAAAATAGCTTAAGTCAACTGGGTACCCGAAATCTGCGCTAGCCTGTATTAAAGGCTTGTGCTATCTTTGTATTGGTAAGTTTTGCAACATTATACTGCAACATTTATCGGTTCTTTTACACGGATATCGGAAAGTAGATTTCAGCTTAATATGTGTGCATTCATTGTAAGCATTTCATCTCAAGAGGACCTTCTTAGGCTGATTAAAATCGTCAGGAGATAGCGAAAATAATATGCAAAACGTTATTATCTGTTGAAAGGCCTGATTAATAGATAGTTACCCTATCGCAATTATTCGTTCCGATGATTATTGTTTACACGTAGGTAAATTCGGCTGCTTGATTAGCTTTATAACGCCAATCATTCGTCTAGCTAAGTAATTTGGTTGTACTTGAGTTAGACTGAGATGTGCTTATTTACAGTGTTTTGTGACATATCTGGGTTTTGAATAATACAGTTTATGCATATATTTTTTCATTGGCTTTTGAGATCATATACTATTTTTCCGTAATTAGTTGGCTACCAAATATAAAATGCCAGCTATATAATTATATGCTTAAGCGAAATAACTACATAAATATCAATAATAGAGTATATATGAAAAGTCATTAGCTTGCAGTACAGAAGATAAAAACAAGTTAGGTTAAAGTTGCATTATATGCATGCCTCCCTGGTTAGTTTAATAATATGAGGTAGGGCGTCATCAGTCTGGATTGGTTTAATGTTTTGTATCTCAAATTCCCTTTCAAAATATGAGGAAGCATTTTTTCCTTTAATTTTGGTTATTAGTAGACGATTTTCTCAAATTAAGAAGACACTGTGGGGGTCAGAGAGTCAATTGAGATTAACCTGACCTCTTTGATTTCCTGAGTGCCTTCTAAACCTATATAAACCCGTTTAATGTAAGCCAGAATAAAGTGAAAATATGTCATCGAATGCTGAAACGGTTAATTCGCACTGTCCAGGCAGCCGTAAGATAAAAGTTGGTATCAAACGAACTGAATGCTAGCAAAAAATGCTAGCCAAAAAAAAAGAAACAAAATCTCTCTCTCTCTCGCTCTCTCTCTCTCTCTCTCTGTATATATATATATATATATATATATATATATATATATATATATATATATATATATATATATATATATATGGTAAGATTGCATTGAAGAGGTTAACAGTTTGTAGCACAATTTGTAGATGGTACTGCTCTGGTACGAGGAGGTAATGAATTGAAATGATGTGTAGAACCAATGAAACCTAATCAGTGTTCACTCGGCCATGTTCTAGTTCTAAATCCTATTGACTACGAGGACAGTTTTTGTCAATTAAGTTTGCCGATCATTTGGCGATTTTGTTCAATTTAGGAAGGAATTATCTGATTCCAAAGTTCAGTTGATATATCGGCACATAATTGACTTCTAGAGGCCCTTTCTATGCTGAATAGAATCGCCTTGTGTTAGCCAAAAATATACGAAGACGAAGCCCACTCTGTCGCACTTAGTACCATATTCCTAAACATGTGGGAACTGAAGAAAAGTGTTGCTTGTCCCACATGGAATAATGGGACCATCATAATATTCTAATATAGTATATAATAATTATGATATCAGTTTATTTAACTATGTGAAGGTAAAATTATGTGGCTAATGTTAGTGCCAGCAAGATGAGAACATTGCTATATGGGTGATTATTTGATAATGTCAACTACATTCATCGATGCAGTTGCATGTTTGTCTTTTTCGTGCTTAAATATTCTGATGTAGAAGAATATTTCATCATATCATTAGCTTAAATGTGAAATATACGAAAGTAGGTTAATATTTTGTCGTGATAGTGGCGATATGATTAAATATTTTGATGAATCCGAATAGTTAATTTTGTTTGTGGTATCGGTAATGAAATAATCCGATGATTGGAAATATACTATTATGTCATTGTCGATAACCGATTGTACTGCAGTGGAGGTGATTATTCTAGTTCCCGTACACGTACACATTGTATAATTGAAATTATATTTAGTGAGGTTACTTGCATATTATCGCATTTGACGTGAGCAAATATACTAGCAGTAGATGCAAATTTCACATGAATAATTATAAATGTATATGGCAGTAGTTGTGTTTCAGACAAAATAATTGATTAACTAAACCTCTGAACTATAACGACCTGTGGCTCTTGATGACACTCATTGTGGTCAAGGTGTTCATATAATATTATGTTCTATAGTTAACTTTATTTTATCAGGCACTAGACAATTTGATCATCTGGTGAATGCAATTTTGTCTTTATAAAATAGCGCAAGTATAGGCTAAGTTTGAGAAAATAATAGACTAATTTTGAAATTATTTTTCAAACGTTAGCAGACATTAAATGAACTCGAGCAACGATGACAACAACAACACTGTAAATTGTTGCAACTGTAATAACGATGATATTGGCGAAGCAACTAATTATTAAACAGTGATAGTAACAAAACAGCAATAAAGATAGTTACGATAGTGAAAGGGAGAGGGTAGCAAGTAGATACTCATCAGCATTAGTTATTAATGAATAAGTTATTAATGAGTTACACTAGCGGCGGTTTTTCGGCAAATATGTATCGGCAACTTTAACATTTAACGTTTGAGGGCCCATTTGCATTGGTATCAACAACGTACTAGGCTGTAATAAATCATTTCTGGAAGGAGGAATTATTATACAAATATAATTGGCCACTTGCGAGTTTCAGGTTATAAGAAAGTGGGAGCTATAAATATCGATGTTAAACAGAAATGCAATAATAGTTTATGTTTCTGATGGATAAAAACTATGTTGAATTGGATTTTATGTATTTATATACACTGTATATGCTACAACTGTATTCTAGCTGGTTATTTGGTAACTGTTCGATTTCTACAGCTCAAACTTCTTGATAGAACGAAACTAACTCGCAGCCATTCCAGCGTTATGTGTACGGTAATAATAAACTCAATTAATTTAGAAATCTTGCAGAAAATTAATTAAAGCTATTTTGTCTTAGAAATGTGTATCATGTTGAAGAGATTAAGAAAGAGCTCTAATATTACTAGGCTTAAAAACTTTAAGAATCGGTATGTTTATTCATAGACTGTCATAATTGTATACTGCCTAAAATTAGATGATTTCATTCATTTTAGAAAAATTTAGCGCTACACGATTTTACTCAATCCTGGAAAAAAACTACTTGTCGTTCGTGAAGGGGTAGCCTATATAATCCTCTGCCTATACGGTACACACATACATACTACTGGTGCTGGTGCGTGCCCTACCATCGGCCCCGTCTACTTTGCCTATCACCCACCTACTCTTACCATCCACCTGCTGGGTTCTCTGCTCTTACCCTACTTGTTCATAATCTACTTCCCTGCTGTTTGTATTTCTCTTGTTGGCTGTGTATTTATCAAGCTAGCCTACTGTATTTCAGTGATATGACGGTAATTTAACTGTATTTCTTATATTTCCTTACCAACTTAAAAACGTATCAACCGACCTGCCTGTTTACCTATATTTTATTATACATGTTATTACCCACCTACGTACTTATACCTGGCACACTTGTCTACATAGCTACTGATCTAGTTATTCACCCACCCACTCAGCATTTAATCCACCTACCCACTATGCCCACTTACCAACTGTTTCTCTACTTACATACCAATCCACATACCTTATACCTACCTACTTATCAATCCTTGCCATATCCACTCTCTCATTCCCTATACCAAACCCTACAGTATAAACTTTTCAAGCTTCCCACCTGTATATTCCAACCTACCGTACCTTCCTACCTCTATGTAAATCTACTTACTTACCTACTTACCAACCAGCCTACTTACCAACCTTCCATCAAATCTACCTACCGACCTACCTACCAACTAGCCTCCTTACCATGCCCCATCTCATCCCTTCTCCCAAACCTACTGTAAATACACCCACCATATCCTCTCTTCTTACCCGTATTCCAACTTACCTTTCTACCTCTTTGCAATTCTATTTTCCCTGTACCTACTAACCTACCAACTATATACTAACTTCCCTATCAACCAGCCTCCTTACCATGTTCCCCATCTCATCCCCTATGCCCAAACCTAAATATTCCCACCATACCTTCTCCTCTCACCCGTATTTCAACTTAACTTTCTACCTCTTTGCAATATTACTTACCTACCTTACCATTAACATACCTACCAACCAGCCTCCTTGCCATAAACCCCCCATCCCTCTCATCTCCTATGCCCACACATAAATATACCCCAGCCTCTCCTCTTATTCCACCCTATCCTCTCTTCCCACCCTATCCTCTCTTCCCATTCTATCCTCTCTTCCCACCCTATTCTCTCTTCCCACCCTATCCTCTCTTCCCATTCTATCCTCTCTTCCCACCCTATCCTCTCTTCCCAAGCAATCCTCTCTTCCCACCCTATCCTCTCTTCCCATTCTATCCTCTCTTCCCACCCTATCCTCTCTTCCCATTCTATCCTCTCTTCCCACCCTATTCTCTCTTACCACCCTATCCTTTCTTCTTACCCTATTCTATCTTCTTACCCTATCCTCTCGTCCCACCTACTGTATATACTCCAAGGCGACTAACTCGACTCCCACACGTGTTTTTCGCCATCACTTTTGTTTGGTCCCCCCCCCCCCCCCACCCCGGGTAAATGTGCCGGTAATGGATATAAGACAAAGGCTCCCTCGGGTGTCTATGTGTGTGTGTGTGTGTGTGTCTTGCGCTACAGTGGCTAGATGTTTCATAACCTCTTCAGTACGACGTCGCTATTAATTCTGGCTAGTTATATACAATATTATGCTGTCTAAGAAGGACTTATGTTATTTAAATGATTCATTGAGATCGCCTAGTATTTACACCTTTGAACCCTAGAGGTAGAATATAAGCTAAAGAAAATTGTAAATTGGTAAAAATATATATAACGAAAATTGTGCCATCGTGGTGAAAAGGTTAAATAAACCTTTGAGAGTATACGGGATAGTTAGTATTTGTATTTCCACTCTGTCCTTGTTGATGGGATGCGGATGTTTTGGTAAGGAACTATTTATGATAGTTACTTTGCTAGTGTTGTATTTATTAAAGTCCTTTTTTTTTAGTCGTCTTGAGGACTCAGCCATATTGTTTTTACTGTTTTGTTTTATGGGTGTGTGAATAAGCATGATTTGGGGGATTATGGAAAGGTCATTTTTATTGTGCGTGTGCATTTATTTTTTGTATCGAAGCTGAGTTATGGTGTGTTTCCGTTCTTGTGTATGCATGTGGGTAAACTGCAATCAGGAGGCTATGCAAAGGTTATTTTAGAAGATAGATGGATATATTGTAGTTTGCCAGTTGGCAACGTTTTTCTAATCTGTATTTGTTACCGTCAGTCGATTTCATAAGATGGTGATCCTCTTAGAGTTGACGAGTTGGATGAATATGTCTCAATTTAGGTAGTTATGAAGGATGCATATAATATGTATTATTTCCACACCGACACGGACACAGAGCAATGCGTGTACGTTAATGGTTCATGAAATACACGTGAGCGCGCGCAATTGTCCTTTGCATTATGTTAGTGTATTTGAGACTTTGTATTTATGCGATAATTTGTTTTGTTCAATATTATCCATCTATATGTATATGACAATGTTGGATGTGTTTAATGCAAACATGAATGCCTGTGTGATCTGTATCTGCGCAACGTTTGCATGCATAAATGAACCGGATATGATTATATTGTAAAATTTATGTTAGCTATTTCGCATATATATGCGTTTGTTTGATAGTCCTTCACTTATCATCATGTTTAATTGCAGATGTGTGTATCTAAGTTTGTTTGTGCTTGTGTGTATGGTTTAATATGTATGCACGACGGTGCAAGATTGCGCACACATAACATTCCTAGGGTATATACAGATATTATACTGTATACAGTATATATATATAGAGTATATATATATATATATATAATATTTGTCTTTTAATTTTATCATAATTATTACGAACGAGTCGATAATTAAATTATTGATGGTTTTAAAGGTTAATGATTTAGAACAATAATGAAGTGCATATGTTGACTCTAGCCACACCTGCGAGGCCCGAGGCACAGGTGTTAGACTGCCATTAAATATTTCCTCGCAATATCGCCTGGCACCAGATTAATACTGTTGGAGGGGTGTTAGAGCAAGATTCGAGGGTTATTAGAGCAAGACTCGTGGGGTGGAGGGGGAATATTAAGAGATGAAGGTAATATATAGGGGGGGGGGGGGGGGGGGGGGGGTATTAGAGCAAGACTCGTGGGGTGGAGGGGGAATATTAAGAGATGAAGGTAATATATAGGGGTGGGGGGGGTGGGGGGGTATTAGAGCAAGATTCGTGGGGCGGAGGGGGAATATTAAGAGATGAAGGTAATATATAGGGGTGGGGGGGTATTAGAGCAATGTTGGTCGTGTGAGGAGAGTGTAGAAAGATGAGAGCGATATTTTGGGGGGAATGCTAGAGCAATATTGGTCGTAGGAGCAATATTTTTGGATGTAATATTGCATGACACCGCATTCATATTGTTTAAGGAGTATTAGAGCAAGATTCGTAGTTGGAAAGGAAGGCATATTTTTAGATATATTTGGTTGATATTGCTTAGCGGCACAGACAAAGGAGGAGGGTATATTTTTGGAGATAGCGTTATTGCCTGAGGGATAATATAACATGAATGGGGGGGGGGGGTAGGAGGAATATTTCTTAGAGATACTAGGGAAATATTATTTTGGAGATAATATAGATTGATAAGAATAGACTAATGTGAGAACAAGTTTGATTTGATTTGATTTTTTGTTGAGAGAGAGAGAGAGAGAGAGAGAGAGAGAGAGAGAGAGAGAGAGAGAGAGAGAGAGAGAGAGAGAGAGAGAGAGAGAGAGAGATTTTATTATTATTATTTGTCGTTGGAGAAATATTTTGAGAGACACTCGATTGATATTCATGATAGAAGGATCATAAATATTATAAATAACCGTACATGTCTTAATTACAGCAGTATAGCGAACAAGCAATAATTATTTAGCAAGAAAGTTGACACATATTATGAAGTAAATATAGAAAGTAAAGTTATAAAAATATAGGAAGAACTTAGTATATAATTATGATCTAATTCAGGGCAAATTCTTTACACAAGTCTCAAAACGTATTCGAGTTGAAAAGTTGAAGAACCGTTTGTAGCAAGAGGGTATTTCTTTGTAATATGTATTTTGTTTTCCTATAATTATTTCTCAAGGGAAAAAAATCACAATTCTACGGACGAAATTAGGAGGAAAGTTTTGTTCGGGGTTACCATTAGGCGATTTTCTTTAGCTTACAATCTACCTCGAGGACTCAAACGGTTGACTGCGATCTCGATACACCCTCTGGATAACATAGGTCCTTTTTACGCTGCATACAATCGTCTAATTTTGTCCAGAATGACAGCCTTCATCGTGCTGAAGGCGCTAATAGTGAAAGTGTGGAAATCGTGGACATTTTATGACGTTTATCTCCATTCAAGTGGCGATTATAAGATTTTCGATCCCGTTCAAATGTCGACTTACTCATGTCGAGCGCTAGCGACCCTGCAATATAGAAGAAACCGCCCTTCGGCCAGTCTTTTAGGTGAATTATTTATTCTGTTTAGCTTGAAGGAGGTCTTATGGGATTTTTTTTTTTTTATTTTTTTTTTTTTTTTAAGCCTGAGGGGATCATATATGACGTTTTTAGCTTGAAGGCGTCCTTATGGGAATGTTTTCTTTAGCTTGAAAGGGGTCTTAGGGGACTGGATTTTGTTTGTAGCTTGGAAGGGGTCTTATTGGATTTTATTTTAGCTTGAAGGGGTCTTGTGGGATTTCTATTATTTGCTTGATGTTCCTGTTTGAATTACTCTTACTCTATTTTGATTTACTCTTATTGCTTGATGTACTCTTACTCTGTTTGATTTCCTCTTACTCTGTTTACTTTACTCATACTCTGATGTACTCTTACTCTTCTTTTATTTACTCATACTCTGATTTACTCTTACTCTTCTTTTATTTACTCATACTCTGATTCTCATACTCTGATTTACTCTTACTCTTCTTTTATTTACTCATACTCTGATTCTCATACTCTGATTTACTCTTACTCTTCTTTTATTTACTCATACTCTGATTCTCATACTCTGATTTACTCTTACTCTTCTTTTATTTACTCATACTCTGATTCTCATACTATGATGAACTCTTACTCTTCTTTTATTTACTCATACTCTGATTCTCATACTCTGATTTACTCTTACTCGCTTGATTTACTCTCACTCTGTTTTATTTACTCCTAGTCATATTGATTTGCTCTTACACTGTTTACTTAACTCCTACTCTGATTTACCCGAATTTTGTTTGATTTACTCTAATTTTGTTTGATTACTCTGTTCTATTTACTCTTACTCTGTTTACGTTCTATTTACTCTTACTCTGTTTACGTTCTTGCTGATATGGGTGTTGTGTCTCAGTTATCGCCTTAACACACTCTGGTCCGAAGTCGTGTGAGTTCAATCTTGTTTAATTATGATGGAGGAGTCTGCTTGATTTTGCTATTTTCGAACAATGTATTCTAGTGTGTCCCCTAGGCTAGCAAAACCGCTTTCCCAGGCTTCTTTCACGCTAAAAACAAAAAAAAACACACAATGCCCAAAAGCCTACCCCGACCCCTTTCAAGCAAATTGTGTAAACTTTTTCGATAGCAAAATGTCCGATATCTTTTAAATTACAGGCACGCTATCGCTCGCACATAAAACAAAATCGCCACCTGCATGGTGTGAAGCGTATTATTATCGCCAAACTAATGGAGTGAAGCGTCTCCAAGCTAATGGGAGCTAAATATAATCGATTATATACACAAACCATTATTGTGAAGCATATCGGTGCGCTCCAGAAAGTGAACATTGTAAAGTAATATTAAGGTCAGGGTTTTATATATATACCGGTATATATATATATATATATATATATATATATATATATATATATATATATATATATATATATATATACTGTATATATATGTATATATATATATACCGGTATAGATATGTTTATAATAATGTTTATCAAGATGGAACTGCTTTCTTATACGAGGATTTGGCGGAAAGGAGTAGAATCTTGAGTAGTTGATGTAGCCTTTATTTGTATCGTATGGCTAACCTAGATCATTTCTGTCGTGAGGTAGTGTTCATTCCTGTCGTGAGGTAGTGTTCATTTATCTTACTAATGTTATGGGCAAACTAGTATCTATTTTCCCAACCCGTCCTTCCTTATATACGCATTACATATGCACGTAATGTACAGTTGTCCAAAGAAAGTACGTCACAGGAACTATTAATGCCACAATGGGTTACAACACTGTAGTGGCAGATTCGATTAGGTTATCTCTCTGAAATATTGGCTACATTTCACACCTTAATCGACAACTTAACAGCAACTGTCACGTGAATTTAATTTACTAGCACTACATATATACCTATATATATACAGTATATTCTGGTTTAGAACGACCAAAACCTTACCTTAATCATAACATAACACCAACTGCAACTTTGATATATTTGTCCAACTGTACGAGGGTCATACCTGGCGTCACCTTGCTGGCACACCTGCACACCGACCACTCCAAACACCTGCCACACCTGCGATCCACTCCATTAATAAAATTGGCACCTTTAGTGACGCAGGGGGTCTGGGATATATTGAGGGGGGTGCAGAAATATATGGATAAATGGATGTTGTGTGTTTTTCGGGTATTAAGGGGAGGCAATGACTATGGATAAATAGACGGATGAGTGTAGATGGATGGAGTGTGTTTTCAAAGATTACAGTGGTAGAAAGAGATAGATAAATGGATGGTGTGGTGTTTTTAATGGGTTTCACAGGGGCGATTCTAATGGGCGGATGGAAATTATATTCAGGAGGATGCAGATGAACGAAGAAAATATATGCATGGTGATGGATCATGAGTGGTAGAAAGAGTGCGCTAACTGCAAGTGGTGCACTTGGACAGCGTTTCAACGACTTTACTCTTACTATTTTGCCTGAATTGGTTATATGTATTAAGGATTGTAATTGACGAATATATCGTTGACCGTGCTATTGTCACCCATTGGAATCCCTAGTCCATACATTCTTCTACCAATTATCTTTCACTGACGTAAAGGTGTACTGAGCTCTTTCCCACATTTAAGATTATGGCCCAAAGACCCACCAGGAAAGCTTCTATACCACTGTGAAGGACCCCATATATCCAGGTAGTAATAATGTGTACAACATAGCTACCGTAAGTTCTTCAGTAGTGACGGGAGGTGGGAGGACGGGTGGGGAGTGCTGTGTAGATCGGGAACAGCGATAGTGGGCGATGGATCGGAGAGATAGACTGGAGATGCCAGAGAGATAGACGGGGATAAGCGCTGGGGGAAGCAGCGGCAGTGGTGGAGAGATGGTACGAGAGATATGATGGAGGGAGGGGGAGGGGTGGAGTTAGGATGGGCGGAGTAGGAATGTGGATTGTTGCTTCTGGTTTGCATGGTATATGTGTGTGTGTGTGAAAGACATATTTTGTAGATTATAGACAAGAGAAAAGTAGCAATGGGATGAACATGAAAGACAATTGTGTTTAGTAATTAAATGTATATTAACTGATGCATTATGTAAATTGACTTTCATATTCAATCAACAAATATATATATATATATATATATAGAGAGAGAGAGAGAGAGAGAGCAGGCGGTGGGAGAGGCATCGCTGAGAGATTAGAGCGAGGTGGTCGGCTTAGAGGGCTGGGTTACCTAAGCCTGAGAGAGAGAGAGAGAGAGAGAGAGAATGGGTGGAGGGTTGTCGAAATTTGGAGTTCAGTATATTCTCGGGAGACTAAATATTAACGCCCATAACAATGTCAATGTTCATAACAATAATAGCATTAACATAGTACAGGCAATAATAACACTTCAACTAAGATTACATTTTGTCAGTTTAGATATTAGCCGTATTAGTAGGATTATGTCTCCTCACTGTATTCTGGTTAACACTATAAACTATTTAATTTTATGGTCAATGGTACTAGCAATTGACCACTTTAGAGTTTCGGACGGTATGTAAAAATGCATAAAGTCAAATTAAGAAAACCTTCCGTCTATTGCAAATTCATATCAGCTATTTATTTCTGGCAACTAACGATATGTATGGCTCCAACTTACCTATAGCCCCAAACCCCCACAAGTGCTAAATTATATCCAGTAACCAAGGTTCCGACTGACACTAGACGATTTTATTCATCTTCGGAGGAAGTGAAGGGATTAAGGCCACGGGTTAGTATAAAGGCTACAAGGGGAGGGCTAGAGAGATAAGGCGGGGAGGGCGGGATGAAGATAAGGGACCTGATACTGCTTCTATAAGGTAACCTGTCTTACGTATTTATTGGCTTCGGTGTCTGTGTGTGTGTGTGTGTGTGTGTGTGTGTGTGTGTGTGTCTTTGTTTATCACTGTGTGTGTGTGTCTCTTTGTTTGTGTATCACTGTGTGTGTTCATGATTGTGTGTGTTTTTTGTATTACTGTGTGTGTTTTGTGTAGTGGGTGTCTGTGTGTTGGGTCGTGTGTGTATGTTAGTCTGCGGGGGTGGAAAAATTGCATGTGTGTATTGGGGTCTGTGTGTGTGTGTGTGTGTGTGTTATATGTCTCTGTGTGAGCGGTGTAAGAACTGTGTGTGTTTTCTGTGTGTTCATATTAAATATATATATACGCATAATTCAATAAGATTATGGGTGTGTATGTGATTGGGGTGTGAGATAAATACTTAAGTATGTGTGTGCGTGGTGTTTTCATGTGTGTGTGTGTGTATACTGTATTTGTGTGAGTGTGTAAGTGTGTAAGTATGGGAGAGGAGTTTTAGTGGCTAGTGTATGGAGAGATTTGCGTGTAGGTATTTGGGATATATAACCAGCAAATGGTATACATGGCATTGGAGTGTGAATGTACTGTATAGTATATGTATATATATATACTGTATGTATATATATATATATATATATATATATATATATATATATATATATATATATATATATATATATATATATATATTGTGTGTTTGTGTGAATGTGCAACCAACGGCAGGATCAACTCCCTCTGTGTATGGGTGTGGGTTTTAGCCTTGGCACATCTATGGATACTACCAGCTTAGAGAGAGAGAGAGAGAGAGAGAGAGAGAGAGAGAGAGAGAGAGAGAGAGAGAGAGAGACTTATACGTTGTTAATTGAGATTCAAATGATCGGCGCTAGAGGGCAGAGATTACCACTCGTGTGTGTGTGTGGGTGTGTGTGTGTGATGGTGAATAAGTTTTGATAATGGATATAATTTTGATCTTCATATATACAGTGATTATGTTGATGGCCCTATTTACAGTGATCAACCTGAGTGAAAGTACTAGAAATATTATAACATTATCGACCAGTTACATTTTAAGGAATCGTTTAAGCTGAATCGTTTCACGGTAAAACGAAATAATATGTTGAACAACTAGACTTAATGCCAGCTGTGAGGTGATGTGATGACGATATTCTCATTTAGCGCATTACCTCTTATGGTCTAGGATAATTATAACATATTCGTTTTAAATTTGCTATAATATTTTGTATAATAATTTGCAAAATATGATGATAACGGCTGTATGTAATGATAAGAGTGGGTGGTATATTAATACGACTCCATATTATGCATAAAAGTTCAATTTCCATCCATGATAGTGTAATTACCAATAATAGCCGGAGCTTATCATACATTTGCATACCTATGAAGTGATAAATTGATAAAGCTATAACAACATTTGCTAGTCTCAATCCTTCCCTAATTTCCCCGTTAATCATAATTTATGCAGGTAATTACAGACCATTAGATCCACCTTCTCTCACGTACGGTACAGGCGAAGGCAAGAGTTAGGTAACACTTCTGGCCTTTGGAACTGTTTAGCTAAATGAGTGCCAGAGGCCATTCCCAAACGTTTGACAATCGTCTAGTGTCAGCCAGAAAACCATAGTGTGGCGTGATTGTTAATGTGTGTGTGTGTGCGTGTGTGTTTGCGTGTGTGTAGACCCATATCAACGAGTCAGTTCAATAATGTCCGTGTTTAATATGGAAGAAGGTGGTCATGTTTACGATCACCAGTAGCGTCATTTATACAGTACTCCCCTAGAGATCCCTGATAGCCCCTCTCGGTAGAACCCGTTATAAAGGCCCGAGCCTATACAACCAGTATAGGCTCGGTAGGCTCACCCACCTAGGCCTACACCCGACCATTATCATACCTCTACACACAACAAATTGAAACGGACGCTAAATTGTCCGAAATGGGACACAGACTTGTATTATCAATTGGTCATCGTCGTGATCTTCTATTCCATCGCTCGAGGTTTTGAACTAATTTACCGATGCATTTTGAAGACATTGAGATCGGGATTGTTAGGAGGATAAAGTGTATTGGGTTAATATGTATCAGTAGTTATAAACAGCTAAGCTTTATATTAACATTGTTTTCCTTTCGGATTGCGTAATTTTATTATTTAACATTCATGCCTGGTAGCATTGCTAAAGTCGAATTCGGCATTTTACTGTGTACCTCCAAGCGATTATATTAAGCATGATGACACTTTGTTTGTATTCATTACTGTTTATCTTAATATAAGTATCGTTTAACGAAGTTATTTAGCGAAGAAAAATGCTCTGCGCTTCGATAGGTAACGGTGTGTGTGTGTGTGTGTGTGTGTGTGTGTGTGTGTGTGTGTGTATGTGATTCTGTATGCCCTTACATGATCTATTAACGACAAAACGTACACGGATGCGGAAATAGACGCTTATGTGATCGTTATAGTGCTGCTGTTTACTATATCAGAGAGAGAGAGAGAGAGAGAGAGAGAGAGATGGGTGGTCGAGATAGATAGCTATAGTGATTGACTCACTCCATGTATATATAATTATATATATATAAACCCTATAGGTAGTGATGAACGATTCCTCTACGTCCCATCTGGCTTTCTCTCATATTCCGGTGTTTATGATTTGGGTCGTCGGATTGTGCTATATATACATTATAATTGATCCTTATGCTGCCTATTTTGCTCTCTCTCTCTCTCTATATATATATACATATATATATATATATATATATATATATATATATATATATATATATATATATATATATATATATATATATATATATATAAACCAATAATATATATGTAGAGAGAGAAAGATAGATCGATAGATAGATAGATAGATAGATAGATAGATAGATGGATAGATGTAAAATAATTAGATTGATTCTTTTGCTGCGTTTTAAAATATTCTTAGAGTGCTGTTTTTTTTAATATTCTATTGTGGTATATTTTAACTTATTTTACATTCTATTTAAAATTTTCTTTTTATTAATTACGAATGTATTTAATCCTCTTTCATTGAACTTAAAGGTGGGGGCTCATGGGTTGAGATAAACATGGAATGATAATCGCCAAGCTGTACATAATTATCTTGCAAAATGCAATGGCACTGAAATAATTATTAACAATGGTATAAAGGATTTTGTGGATCGTCTATACAGGGCCTGTGACGTCACAAGAGTGTAAGTCCACCATCCAGTCTAGGATAAGGATACTGGTGTGACGTCACTATGACGTCACAGGCCTAGTATAGACGATCCGCAAAATCCTTTATACCATTGTTTATAATGATTTCAGTGACATTGCATTTTACAAGATAATTATATGCAGGTTGGTGATTATGTTTCCATGTTTACCTCAACCCATGCACCCCCACCTTTAAGCTAGTGCTTTCCATTATAAACGAAATACGGCACCTATAACACAAACATTATGCTATACGTTTTCAATTCTAACTACTTTCAACGTAGGCTAATTGTATTAAACATATGAATTACTGAGATTGATTTAAACTCCTGGAGCTGATAACACTCATCCGAAGGTACCATAGTGAGAATGCAGTAAAAGAAGAGTATTTTGGTAAACGAATTAAATAATACCAATGTATATAATTATAGCATACCAGTATCCCGCAGAATTTCTCGTATTCTCGATCTTTTTAAGTCAGGTCATGCCCGATGTACCCTTCAATCCTTTCAATAATTTACATTATAATATTCAATATTATTCACTTATATATATATATATATATACATATATATATATCTCTCTCAGAGGGTATATTCGTATAATACAGTATAGTAGTCATAAGCATATACTGTGTACTATATCTTCCGGTGGTGCCTGTGTTAGATATTGCAACTTCGGGATTTGCACCAACAAATATAAAACACGGAATTGCAGCACATCAGATATGTTTTATGATATGACGTGGGAGAATGGTTAAGGTGACGGGAATGACGCCATTGCCGCTAGGAAAAAAAAATATATATATATAACGGCATATACAGTATATATACTGTATATATAACGGTATATATACTGTATATATAACGGTATATATATATATGGATGTGGAAGTTAAGTTTGGTCTTATTTGTATTTATTTGTTTGTGTATTTAATTATTAATTTACTCTTTTTTGTTTCCTCCGAATACCTCCATCAAGCTATTAAAAAAATACCCCCAAGACCCCCCTTCGAGATAAATTTGTACAATTTTCGGTAGAAAAATGTCCTGGCCGAAGGTTGGTTTCTACTACATTACAGGCTCGCTATCGGGCGCTATAAAAAAAACAAAAACAACACACACCTAGATGGCAAAACAAAAAAATCCTAAGATCAACAAACTAATGGGATTAAACATGAGGGAGAAGAAAATACAAAATACCTCTTCCTAAAGTTGAAAGGCTACGGTCCCGGGGTAATTGAATGTGTACACGAACGTAGCAAAGATACACGATAGACTTATTAAAGTTTATTCTGGTTAACACTAGACGATTTTCTTCAGTTATGAAAGTACCTCTGGTAATTGAAGAGGTGACCACTGTTTGCTGAATTATTATCGCCGAACAAATTGAGTGAAATGTCTTAAACTATCCAAACTAATGGAATCAAACAGGAGAGGCCCATAAAGACTCCCCCTCGGACCAAATAGGGTTAAACTCACACTTATTATCAGTAACACTAATCTCTCAATATGATCCAATATGTTATACAGTATACCTTACCTTACCAGAGTCCGCCGCTAAGCTGCTAGTGAGGCTCCGGATTTGCGATGAGATGTAATGGAAAAACGAAAGACCCCGCGAGGTGTCTGTCGGTGCTGGATTTTAGTGCAGTTCTTGGCATGTATAAAGTTATAATAGTTCGAATCTTTGAACCTTTAATTAAAGCCAAGTTCTAGAGAATCTGGGTTATAATCATGTATTGTATTGTCTCGTTTGCGTTCGATACTGATTCAAATGGGTACCTCGCCGTTAATGGTCTTGACTGTATAGTCATGAGCCATAATACTTGCACACCCATTTGAATGTATTTCGAACCCAAGCGAGACAATCCAATGTTTTGGTATATCCCAGAGGCTTCACAACTTGTTTTTAAAGATTCAAATCTTCAAATGGGTGTGTAGGAATTATGGCTCATGACTGTACCTGTCGGTAGCTGCATATATATAGTTTTAAGGTAATTAGGCGTTGTATGTTAGGCAGTATTTGATCACACTGAGTATGAGAGGTATTCTTGATCGGAACAAAATCGGCTGGCGGTAGCTAAATGTCAAAACACAAACTTCCCCTAGTTGCCTATAATATTATATGGGTTTCACTACTAACACAGATCATATTTTTTCCGTACTACAAAGCTATAGTACTGTTTTATGTTACTACTAAGCACCTTGCAAGTGAAGCATATTGGATTGGTGTGCTGAAAATTGTGAATTCATCGTGTTGGTAATCAACGAAAAGCACGTTAAGGTATTTTAATGCGGTCTACCTATTCTCTGAAAATTGAGAAAAAAATTGTGTAAATTCATTTATCGATATTGAAACAATAAACATAGACAATAAGACTGCAACGATAACTAATATAATATAACGCCTTAAATCAAATATCGTATTGATACATGTAATTTCAGCTTAACTTATTTTATGCTGAACATTATTTAAACTTAATAAGGAGAGGATCGATTTTTCTGGGCCCCCTTCTCCCTCATTTTTAGCCCCATTAGTATGGCGATTTTCAGACCTTTGTGCCATTTAGGTGTCAATTTTTTCCATAGCGAGCGATAGCAAGCCTGTAATTTAGAAGGAACCGTGACATTGTTCTACAAACAAATATACAACTATATCTCAAAGGGGGGTTTGGGGGGTAGGATAGAGGTCTTGGGGGTAAACTAAATATAGTAAATAAATAAATATATAAACACACAAATAAATACAAATAAAAACAAACTTAACTACCACATCCATTTATACTGTATATAAATATACAGTATATATATATATATATATATATATATATATATATATATATATATATATATATATATATACTGTACAGTATATGCCGGTATAATATATTATATTTTTTTCCCGAGCGGCAATGGTGTCAGGCCCGTCACCTTAACCATTTTCCCACGTCATATCATAAAACATATCTAACGTGCTGCAATTCCGTGTTTCAAATTTGGTTTTCGGTGCAAATCCCGAAGTTGCAATACCTAACACGGGCACCCTGTCCTGGCTTACAGTCGGTGGTTCAAACCTGGCTGAGAGTATAGAAACTTGAACAAATAAAATATATATAATATAATAATAATCTCCCCTTGGATTGTTGGTGAAGCATACAGAAGATAATGCAGGATATGGCACTTGGTTTATGAATATTGCGAACAGATGTTGGTGCTGTATAAAATAATATATATATACAGTATATATATATATATATATATATATATATATATATATATATATATAATGTGAATTATTTGATTTGTGGTTAATAATTTACGAAATAGTGTGTCATTGTTATAATCTCTCCGTGAACTTTAAACTGTAGTTGAAGCAATTATCTACTTAAATCTTCTGGTCTTGTATGCAGTATATGCTATGACCTTTTTTTGCCAAATGTTGGGAATGGTCAAAGAGTGTCGTAACGCGGGGACATAAATTATCATCATGTGATTACTCCTAACCTTTAAGGGAAGTTATTTTTAGATCCCCATCTCCCTCATGTGTTGCCCCAATAGTTTTGAAAATTCAAAACATTCGTCTCATTAGATTAGCGATTTTAAAACCTTTCATGACATTTAGATGTCGATTTTGTCTTAGTTACAGTCTCGTTATCGCTCGCCCAGAATAAATCGCCACCTGAATGAGGTGAAGCGTCTTTTTATCGCAAACTAATTGTTTGAAACATCTTAAGATATCCAAACTATTGCAGCGAAACAGGGGAGGTCCAAACCGACCTTCCTTGGACCAAATAGTGTTAATTGTGAGGCGCCTGTGAACTTAGTGAGTGTTAATATTGACACATGCTACACACGGGGTATGTTGAACTAGTGTTATTATTGATTTCATAATTTTGTATAATGATTGCAGAAGAAAAATAAAACCCTCTTCATTAACGTGTAAGAATAGAGATTGACAGAAAACTAAAGAATACCAAAATGAATACTATGACTTAAGTATTAAATTTTTCGTATTTCATTTGCGGTAGGTTTAACATTTTTGCTATATTTCGGAAAGAGTGCTCATCATTGCTGACTTATCTCCATGTTGTAACTGATTGTGTATGCATTATTTATTATTCATAGTTCCCACAAAATGAACAATTAACGAAATACAACCCCCCTACCTCAAAGCTTAGGATTTGTTGCTATATTTCGGAAAAGAGTGTTCACCATTGTTATTTGTTCTCTATGTTAGAATTGATATTGTATCACCTATTGTTTATGCATTGCTCCCACAAATTGAGTAATGAACGGCATCTATCCCCTCCTCTCCTAAACCTACAATAATACACGCCATACAACCCCCCATTCTCCCAAACCTACAATAATACACGCCATACAACCCCCCATTCTCCTAAACCTTCAATAATAAACGCTCAACAACCCCCCATTCTCCCAAACCTTCAATAATAAACGCTGAACAACCCCCCATTCTCCCAAACCTTCAATAGTAAACGCTCAACAACCCCCCATTCTCCCAAACCTTCAATAATAAACGCTGAACAACCCCCCATTCTCCTAAACCTTCAATAATAAACGCTCAACAACCCCCCATTCTCCCAAACCTTCAATAATAAACGCTGAACAACCCCCCATTCTCCCAAACCTTCAATAATAAACGCTGAACAACCCCCCATTCTCCTAAACCTTCAATAGTAAACGCTGAACAACCCCCCCATTCTCCCAAACCTTCAATAGTAAAGCTGAACAACCCCCCATTCTCCCAAACCTTCAATAGTAAATGCTGAACAACCCCCCATTCTTCCAAACCTTCAATAGTAAACGCTGAACAACCCCCCATTCTCCTAAACCTTCAATAGTAAACGCTGAACAACCCCCCATTCTCCCAAACCTTCAATAGTAAAGCTGAACAACCCCCCATTCTCCCAAACCTTCAATAGTAAATGCTGAACAACCCCCCATTCTTCCAAACCTTCAATAGTAAACGCTGAACAACCCCCCATTCTCCCAAATCTTCAATAGAAAACGCTGAACAACCCCCCATTCTCCCAAACCTTCAATAATAAACGCTGAACAACCCCCCATTCTCCCAAACCTTCAATAATAAACGCTGAACAACCCCCCATTCTCCCAAACCTTCAACAATAAATGCTGAACAATCCCTCATGCTCTCAAACCTTCAATAATAAACACCGTACAACCCCCAATTCTCCCAAACCTTCAACAATAAACGCTGAACAACCCCCCATTCTCCCAAACCTTCCATAATAAACACCGTACAACCCCCAATTCTCCCAAACCTTCAACAATAAACGCTGAACAACCCCCAAATTCTCCCAAACCTTCCATAATAAACACCGTACAACCCCCAATTCTCCCAAACCTTCAATAATAAACACCGTACAACCCCCCATTCTCCCAAACCTTCAACAATCTCCAAATGACCCAATCGGAAAAGCTCTACAAATCGGCGTCTGGAATAGAGTGGTAGTGAGGCCGATTGGGAAGCGCTCACGCGGGCGATCAAATGACTCCAAAGGTGGAGTTGGAATCACTGCTGCCACCATTTATTGTGTATATGAGAGGGGGAACCATTATTTCCATCCACTTCTTTCGGGAAGCGGACATTTTGGGGGTTATTATTATCAATTATGTTAGTTTATTATTATTGTTGTTTTTATTTTGCATTATTCATGTCATAAGCGGTGCAGATTATGAGGACGACATTCAAAGGATGAGAACACTTTTTGATAACATTTTAATTTTGTAATAATTAATGACATAAAATATCGTTACTATTTATTAGGGTAACATTCAGGAGATTAGAACTCTAGATAATGTAGGGCAAATTAATGTAATGAAATATGCGAAAGATAGGAATGAAATCTAATTATATATAGAAAAAGGTTGATATAATTATAATTTTTTGAGAAAAAAAAAACATGATGGGACTGTAAATTGTTGAAGGAATAAAAATGAAAGGAGACAATCACATATACAGTATATAATTGGAAACATGACATTGATAGTAAAAACATGAAATTTCAGAACAAGGATACAAGGCAAGAAGGTTGGAAAGAAAGGAAGTCCAAATTATAATCAATCTTTAATATATATTAGCAAAGAGCTAGTTCACATATTGCGATATTATAATATAATCATTGGAGAAAACGGTACAGAATAATCATCATAGATATTAGTTGACCAAATTGAATGGAAAATTAACAGAAATTATTGCGTCTACAAATATAAAAGAGCATATAATTGCTCGCACAAGATAAATTAAATGTCCAATCAACTTAAACATAAGCGGAATAATTAGGAATAAGAGGAGAATAGTTTCAACACGACTAAGAACAAAATAGTAGGTGATAAAAGAATATATAATATAAATAAAAGACATAAGGTTAAGATAGTAGCTGATACAACGATAAATATAGAGATATTGAAAAGGAAAGCCATAATGCCAATAGATAATAAAGCATATTAAATATTAAATAAGAACACGATGGAAATATAAGACATAAAGACATGATAGTAGCTAATCAAATAATATATAAAGAAAATAATGAATATAAAAGCCATGTATATTAATTGCATGCGAGTTCCTATTCCAACGTATTACGGGGAGGGCTATTAAATTTCCCTCAAATTAGTGTTAATAGGAGAGGCCGACTATTTGGTTGCTAGTTAATGGGTTAATTAATGTGATTATGGGGGTGGTGCTTTGTCGATACTCACGCTGTAGGTTTTATGTATATATATTTGTTTAAGAGAATGAGAGATATGAAGAGAGAGAGAGAGAGAGAGAGAGAGAGAGAGCTACCCAGTATCGATCCTATCCTCCTCCTCCTTCCTTTCCTCTTTCTCTCTCTCTCTCACGCGTATCCTGTAGGACCCTCGAAGGTTGGATGATATACAGTACTTCGATAAGGTGATTCGAACCTCTCCTTTTATATTATATCTTTGTTTCAGTCTTTTCTTATTATTAGTTACCATGTTATATACCCAAGTCGTCGATCTTTCTTCCTTTCAGTTTGATTATAAATTGCCTGTGATAAAATTGGCTAAGCTCCACAGACCTATTAACAAATAAAGATTGTATGTATAATATTTTGTAATCACGAAAAAAATGTCTTTTTAAAATGTTGGTTGCTTTGGTCGCTCTTGGTCTTCATATCACGTTTATAAAGGCATTTCGTGAAGGAAGGGCGGATTCAAAATGGCTATGGCTTAAGGTTGCGTTCAGTAGTTCTAGTGATCTTCAGCGTAGCGTCTTAAAATGGCTACGTGTTAAGGTGTTTGTCTGGTAGTATTACACATTAATCCACCAGTTATAATCTGACTACCATTAGACGATTTTCTCATCATAGTAGTTATGGCTCTCGCTGATAAATGACAGGGATATATATATATATATATATATATATATATATATATATATATATATATATATATATATATATATATATATATAATATGTATTACTAGTTTAGTTTAGTTTTGTGATCATGGTATGATCTTTTTGAAAGGTTAGAAATTTAATGCCTTAGTTGAGCAACATTGAAGGTCAAATTTGAAAATACTGTGAAATATATGAGTATAATATAGGTTCCGTGTTATCCACGTCGATAGAATACATTGTGTACTGCTGGTTACACTGCGTTAAATTTCAAATCATGAAGATAGGGTTAACACGATGTAAACAATCCATAGTTATAAAGAAAAACTGTATCAACATCTATGATTTATATATGTTCACACAAAATGGTGTATTGGTGAAAACTATTAAAATCACTGTTGTTAATGGTTGTGAACGTGCCCGGTCTATGTGTTGTGAAGAGTGTAAAGGTGCATAGGACAGAGGCTTAGAGTAGTGATTATTAGTGTATTGTTAAAGTTGTGATGGTGCCCGATTCTTGTTGTTGTTATGGTTGTGAAGGTGCCCGGCCCCTCTATGGTGTTATGGAGTGTGTAGGTCAGAGGCGTAACGTAGTTGTGGTGTGTGTGTATGTATGTGTATATATGTGTGTGTGTGTAGCAGCTTAAAGGTGGTGTTGGTAGCGGCAACTAGCGGCGGTGTGGCGCTGGTGGTCGGTCAGGGAGGGTTGTGTTGGGCCCTGGGTATACTGTATATACTATCTTGTCCTACCTACTCTAGATAGTTTGTATATCTTTTTCAGCTCTATTTTCATTTAACTTATCTTATGTTCTCTTCTACTATATTGTACTGTCTTGACCGCTCTTATCTTAAGTTCAATTTAATTTTATTCTCCGTTTTCGTTTCTGATTTCATTCTTATATTCACGCATCTCTCTCTCTCTCTCTCTCTCTCTCTCTCTCTCTCTCTCTCTCTCTTCATGGTTACCACAATTTCTTATTTTATAACGCTACAAGGTAAATTATTGTTTGAGTCTATGCTAGTTCATTACATATCAAGAACGCGAACCACTGGATCATGTATTATAACCTACTACTATTTTTCACGGTTGTTTATATTTCATTAATATCAATAATTATTCCGGTATTTGTCAGGAAAATATAGCAAATTATTTATTTCCATTCCAGACCAGACAAGATGGCTGGAGTAAAATAGGAAATAAGAGTAATTGAACAGAGGAAGAACAAACCGAGAAGTGAGAAGTACAGTAGAAGACTGAAAGTTCTCGGGCTCAACCAAGTTGCTTCATTATCATTTAGAGGAAAATATTTATTATACGCTCGTGGTACTGCTCGCTTCGTGGTAACATTTCTTTCAAATAGGAAAGCCATTGTAGTTTCCAATTCCTAATAATCACACGCAATACAATGCAGTTTCCCACGCATTTGTATTGCTAAGTATTTCATAATGAGAAATACACATTTATAAGACATAAATGACTTGTACGGGTGATTGCCAACACTTCTGATTATATGCGGCCCCACCCCTACCACTGACTATATTGATTATTAATTCAAAATGCTGGGGGGAGGTGTCGAGAGAAGCGAGATTGGGGGCGGAGAGTAAGGGGGGGGGGCAGAGATGGGGCTTCGACAGTGGGAGAGAGAGTGAGAGGGGAATTCGGAAAAAGGAGAGGGGGTGGAAGGGGAGAGAAAGGGGATGGGGCTTCAACCGAGAGGGGAGAAGAGGGGGAGAGTGTGAGGGAAGAGATGGGGAATGGGGCTTCAACCAAGAGGTGAGGAAAAGGGGGAGGGTGTGAGGGGAGAGGAGAGGTTTGGGGCTTCGAAAGAGAGTGAGGCAGGGAAGACTAAACTAAAAGGGGAGAGAAGGGAATATGACATAAAAAAAAGGATAGAGGGGAATATGGAAGAGAGAGTGACACTTAGAGAAAAGACTAGGGAATGGCATTTCGAAATATATATGAATACAAAATAATAGAAGGAGTGTGGTGGATGGAAGGATGGGTGATGTCAAATGAAGTTTCATTCCTTCAGAATTATACTGTAAACATCGTTTGTTCAATTTGTAACATACTGTATAATGTTATGATGCTCATAATAAGTGTTTCAGTCGTATGCGTGTTCAAATGAGCACACATAAACTATTGATGTTCTGTCTATGTGTATCATTGCTGCTACATGAACACAGAATGTTTGACAAGGAATTACGTGAAGTTCCTCTTTTCCTAGTTTCTGATCGGCGATTTAATTAAACAAGGAATGTACCATAGCAATCCAAGGAGTACATTTATTGTGTTTAACTATTTCACTCAAACATATCCTGCCTAAACTTAATTCAATCGTTTAATGATAGCCATGATGCAAGAAAAGAAGGCTTCACCGTATTCAAAGATTTAACCCCTTCATTACCAGTTCCGTCCTTTTCATTTTATACTGACCACTAATAGACGATTTTATGTAGCTTAATCAATTAACAAGCTTCAAAATATTATAATTAACCAATTTTGCGACCATACATCATTCTTGAGCTGCAAAAATCGTTAGAATGTAGCTAGAATGAAATAGAAAAATAATTCACCGGTACACAAGGGGTTAATGGGCTTTGCAACACTGGGTAGGTAACATGGCTGCTACTGGACCGAGAATACTTAACTCTCCCTATATATGTTTGGGTTGTAGGGAGAGAGGGAGGCACAACAGAGGCCTGGGAATCTCTGCTCCCTCTTTGACAGGCAGCTGAGGGGAAGGCCTATTTATCATTGTGTGGATAAATACTGGGCTCTCGAATTTATATATACAGCTTTAGATAATGTATGTGTAATTATAGATAATATTTTATATATTTTGGAAAGTAGACGAGAATAGAGTTACTTCATCAAGAGAGATAGTTTATACATTACACAAAATCCTAAGCAAGATGTTGATAATGTACCGGGTTTGTGTAATTATAGCAAATATTTCAGTATAGTTATTTTGCACTGTAGACTAGTATAAAGTTAGTTCATTAATGTAAATAGTTTACAGTATGTATACACTTGTTGTTACTGTATACGCAAGTACGGATTATATTATTATTTTATTTGTTTTCTGAATGTAGACTAATGTGAGTTAGTTAATTAATAGCGGTAGTTTATATACATTATACAACTTGTGATAATGTATATGTAATTATAGCCAATCATTTAGTTAGCTTACAATGTTAACTGGTACAAAGTTACTGCATTAATGGAGGTAAGACATTTAAAAGTGTTATTACTTTATTAATATATTATTTTTACCGATATTATTCACAAACTGGATATGGTTTTGAGAAAATATATTACCTATTTAATATTGAAAAGTTCATAATGCGGTCGGTTTGGATGTGTATATATGTGAGGGTATATTTATATATGTATAATATACGTCTGAGTATACATATGAAGGTACATGCTTGTGCGTGGTCCAATATGTGTTATTTGTTTATTATTTATAAATGTATTTGTAACTGCACGTGGATCTATTTGTCTACATGTTTATCAATATGTATACGCGTGTTTCTGGTTGTGTGCTTGTTTGTATACTGTATATGTGTACGTTTAGGTGTGTGTGCAGCTTTCTGTCGTGCGTACCTATGTGCATTTCTTTGCCACGATATGCTTGTGTGTATGTGTTTGTATGTGCGTGTGATCTCTCAGGGGACCGTTCAAGGGGAGGAGGGGGAGGGTTAACACTTGAGTGACTTTGCTCCCCCCCCCCCTCCCTCTCTCTCTCTCTCTCTGCTCTCTCTCTCTCTCTTCAATGTGACTGTTTACTTTCCCAATTCAAGTAGAAATTAGGTTTTCAAGACACTGAAGAAATACGAATCTGATTTGACCACACAACTCTCCCTTCAGTATATATGTTGTACTTAACTGCTACATTGAATAGGCTACGTTTTTTCCCGATAATGTTGACTTTACGGTATGCATTATGTCCTACAAGTTTATTTATATATATATACATTTTATATATAATTATATATATATATATATATATAATTATATATATAT
>CM064492.1:37657185-37672185 GCA_032716605.1 Paralithodes platypus | reverse complement strand
GCAGAAAGAGAAAATACAACCTACAATTCAAAGAGAGATCCGTGAGATAATATTCAAACGGGAAATACAGACAAATTCATGAATATGAGTAATTACAGGTTGCAAAGAGTAGCTAAGAGGGAAGTAAGGGGGAGGATTAAGAGGGGAGAGGGAAAAAGAAGGTGATTAAGTGTGTGTGTGTGTCCACTTCAGCTAAAACCCTGTAATTTTGACGTCCATAACCACCATTATTGCAGCTTAGTTAGGAGAGAGAGAGAGAGAGAGAGAGCACATATCACACGCACTACATCTTCTTTGATCCACATTTCATTATTCATGTTTACATTTATACATTAATCTCTACACATATAGAAACCTCTAAAACATACTTACAGTTATCATTAAAATTCAATATTATTTTGATTTGTTTATTGTTATCAGTATAACCTCTCTTTAGCTATTATTTTCAATCCGATTTTGTTGTAGCATATATATAATTTTGGACACGCATATTAGTATTAATATTATCATTATTTTTTTTAGTTTTCATTATTTGATGTTAAAAGAAATATTTGTTTTATGGATTGACCTTTTTCCACTTGTGTTCGTAAGTATTTATATGTGTATTTTATATGCAGCAATATTTCCATTCGCTATTATTTTTTGGCTGCATGGTGTGTTTTTGCTGCGTGTATTTATTAGCATGAGTATTATGTGCGTGTTTTATTTTGCTCTCGGTGTTACTTATTGGGTGTATGTGTTTTGTTTTTGTTCTTCCACTTGTCTTACGCGCGTGTTCAATGTGCATGTTTGTGGAATTTCTGTTGCGTGTGTGTGTTTTTATATGTAATTTTTAGGATGATTTCCGATGTCACCGGGTTAGGTACGCATGCTTGTGACAATTTTCTTACCTCCTATTCAATATTTTACTAACAGACAGAAGAATATATCACTTTGTTTTAAATTTCAAACAATAATCGAACTAACTCTACCATTATCAATGACAGTATTATGTTTGCCAGTAGGCTTGTCTGAGTATTGCTTAGTGAATATTTTTGTTCAAACATTTATGAATTGTTGTACCATTATAATACTCGTGAAATACTAAAATACAAAGTGAATAATTTGTAGGTGCATCAAATTATGTATACAGTATATTATTCAGACTGCCGGTACAGTTCAGTAACTTCATTCTTAATTTTCCATGTAAGAATTAATACAGTAATTTGTATAATGTGTCACACTAGTTAACTATTTGAAGATTATGTTTAACAGTGTTTACAATTGTAAGTCATATTATAAATTATTACTGTTTTTCGTAATGCTTCATTATAATTTAGCTTTGACTATACCCTGTTCATTATAAGTATGCCAGAAATCCCAACCCCAACTTCTCATAACTCACAAAGGACTACTGTAAACAGGCTAATTATTATACCATTTAGGAAGGAGGTAGGGAATAGGTTTGGAAATGTACAGCCCATTTGCTCTAGCCCTTTGTGAGCTACAGAGGTTAGGGGCCACGATCTCTGGCCTACAAATAATGAATGAACTATAACAGTGACACTCGATTATATAATTATATACTATATTATTTAAGAGAGATACGCCTGACAAACAGAACATATGAAGCCCTTTGAGTTTGAGGCACATCCAAGTAAACTGAGTGTTATTGACATTTTAATAAAGAAAGGCGTTTGCATATTGGAAGTGTTAACCCTATTTGGGCCAAGGAGGGCCTTTTTGGAACTCCCCAGATTTGCTTAATTTGTTTGGAAATTCATAGACGTTTCACCCTGATTAGCTTGGCAATAATAAAACACTTCACCCATTTCAGGTGTCGATGTTTTGTTTATGGGCGATCGATAGCGAACCTATAACGTAGAAGAAATTGGGACATATTTCCATGTACAGATTTTGCTTGAAGGGGGTCTGGGTGGGCATTTATTAATTTGAAGTAAGTCTGGGAAGGCGTTTTTGTAAAGAAGGGGACAAAATACAATACATTACTCGAAGATGGCTAAATCAAACAAAACTCTCAATAATAAATAAACAAAATATCCTAATAACCCAAAGGATGGTCGCATCAGATAGTGTTAAGAGAATGTTGCAGGACCCTTTGCACTGATTACTTAATAGTCAGCTAGATTAACTTATATCGCGCACATCGATTTTCTGCTCCATTTACCTCATTTTGGGTAATTATATCCACGCTTACTGGATAAAAGTCATATAATATTCATTTAATAACGATTTTGTTTTTAGTTATACGAAATTTATCTTTAACTTTGATCTCCCTACAATTACTGTATCTGTCCATATCATGTCTATCGTATATATATATATATATATATATATATATATATATATATATATATATATATATATGTTTCTAATCTCTCAGTGGGGTTCGAACCGACGACCGTCAGGACGATAGCCGACGCTTTAATCAACTACACCACGGCAGTATTTAAGACTGCCGTGGTGTAGTTGATTAAAGCGTCGGCTATCGTCCTGACGGTCGGCGGTTCGAACCCCACTGAGAGATTAGAAACATTTAGTGGCTCACGTGTATTTGTGATATATATACTCAATATATATATATATATATATATTCCGGTATATATATATATATATATTCTATCTATCTATCTATATATGTGCCTGGCGGTCTGTCTATCTTGCTCTATCCATCTGTATATCTACAGTATATGTCTATTTCTCCGCCACATTTGAGAAACCGACAAACCGACAGACCAAAGGACGAAAATAATATAAAATTCGAAATAAATACATTGATACAGATTTTGTATAGATTTTTTATCCGATAATCGTCCCACGTATAACCCTAATTATCACACACATTAGCATATGGCTTTTACATTAATTTCTACATTATGATAATCAGTTGGCATATCGTGTGAAAGGTAGGAGGGAGATTTACACAGATTTACAGAGATACTCTGACCAAACAGACTTTACAATCCCAGCTAGGTGGCCAAGACTTGATTTTAGTAGATATAGTAAACCCGAAAGTAAGGGAAAGTGAAAGGAATAAAACAGTAAAGGAGAAGAAGAAGAGGAGAGAGAGACGGGGGTGAGGGGGAGGGAGAGATAGATAGATAGGTAGATAGAAAGAGATGCTTTATACAAAACTTGAACAGTATTGAATGAAAAACTAAATAGATATGCGGGAGCGTGGAACTAATTGGAAGAGGAATTAGAAGGAAGGGTTGGAAATAGAAACAAAAATAGTAACACTACGAGGTGGATAACACAGACGAAAATAGGAGGACGAACGAGAGAGGAGATGAAGGGAAGTGAGGAGAAAAGGGAAATGAGTATCATTTGGGTGAAGATGAGGATTAGAATGAAACGGATAGAAAGAGGAGGGCAGGGGGAGAGAGAGAGGGAAGGGAAGGGAAAGGAGGAAGGATGATAAAGAAGGAGAGGAAGGGATGAAGGAGGTAATGGAAAGGAGGGAAGAGGAAATGAGAGAAGAGTAACATATGGGAGAGGGTGCAAATGATTTGATAGCCTAATAGCCGTGGTCGCTGGGTGGCTGGTTATATTTATGTGTGTGTGTGTGTGTGTGTGTGTGAGTGTGTGTGTTAGAGCATAGACAGAGGTACCTATGAAAGGGGTAGCTACAAATATAGAGTGTCTGGTAAATACACAGAGATATGTGGGTATAAATCGATATCGCATTTGATACTTACGGACAGATGAAACAAGAGATAGCTAAGCAAAAAGATCAATATTTAGAGTATGGCACATATATCCACTTGATAGATACACAACGAGATAGATAGGTACATACATATTATATGTAATGGAGGTTCGATTTCATACAAGCTTTTTTATCATTATTGAGGACATTATCAGTTATGCCAGGTGCTCACGTGTCTACAGCCACACGCACATACATCACCTGGACGTACATGACACACACACGCACGTACACCCTCCTGGACGTACATGATAAACATACATTTGCAAATACGCATACAGGTACACACACCGGGGCGCACATGACACACACACATACACACATCTGGAAGTATATGACACATACATACACACATGTTGGAAATGAGCAAACACCTGTCTGTAATGACCACACACACACACACACACATCATCTGTATATTATAGTAAATGTTACAAATTGTTTTTCCTATATTATTTGACATCAATCTACTAATATGTCAGATTATTTAATAATTTATTTATTTATTTACGTGTGTAATAATTTGTTTATAATCGATTTTTGTTTAATCCTTGCAGGCTATATTATTATATATGATTCTATTTTCATTTCTCTCTCTCTCTCTCTCTCTCTCTCTCTCTCTCTCTCTCTCTCTCTCTCTTATCACTGTGTTATGTTACTAACCCATTTGTCCCCTACTAACTTCCTAATCCTGCCACGGTCATTAGTTCCAGGGCAGTAGTTCCCTTTCCAATTTTCCCTTACCCACTCTAAGCCACAGTTTGGACACTTGATCCTCAGTGTTTTGGAGGACAAGCAGCCTAGAGGGGTCACTAGACCTATTGTTGCTTGATTTCCTTTGTACTCTTGTGTACACTCTCTCTCTCTCTCTTCTCTTCTCTGGTTTCCTCTCTTCTCTCCTCTCCTCTTTTCCTGTCCTCCCTCTTTCCCTCCCTCCACTCCATCTCCCCTCAGGCTACCCAAGGCGTTAACGGCACACCCAAAACAATTACCCAATGACCATAGACAGCTACGGGCCAATTAAGAACACCCTCTCTCTCTCTCTCTCTCTTTCATCCCCTCGATTTCCCCTCTTCTTCATCTTCTCTTAAATCTAAGCCTCTTCACAACCCCTTCTTCTCCTCTCCTTGTCTGCCCCCCCCCCCCCCCCCCACCTTTCTCCTCTTATTCACCCCTCTCTTTCTCCCTCCTATCTTTCCTCTTATATCTCAGCCTCGTTATAACCCCTTCTCCTTCCCCCATCGTTTTCCCCCTTCTTTACCCCTTTCCTCCTCCCTTTCTTCTGAAATCTTAGCCTCTTCATAACCCCTCCCCTCCCCCTTCCCTTTGTCATCCCTTCCGCTTCACCTTCTTTATCACCTCCTTCTCTTCTTACCCACGTTCCTCTTGCTCCTCTCCTTTTCTTAATCTCAGCCTCTTCCTAACCCCCTTTTATTTGCACTTTCTCTCCTACCCACCTTCTTTTCCCCTCTTTTTTCTATCTTGGTCTCCCTCTTATTAATCCCTTTATTATCGCGTCGTTCTTCTCCTTCTCTCCCCTCACAATTCTCTTTCTATCCCTTTGGTTTCCATTCGCCCCCCCCCCCCCTTCCCCTTCTTCATCTATATTTGTACCCTCCCCCTTTTCCCTCTTCCTCGCATCATCCTTCTTCTTTCTGTTCTCTACTATTTACCCACACACACACACACTCATAATTCTCTCCACTCCTATCCCCCATTGCCTCCATCGTCTCTCCCTGCATCTATCTTTCTCCATCCTCATTTCTCCCTTAAGCTCTTGTCCTATCTTCCCCTTACTCTATCATCTTCTCCTCTCCTTCTCTCTCCCCTCTCCCCATAGGTGAGGGTCCTGTGCCTCCTCCCCTCCTAAGCCTCCCCTCTTGAGCCCCTTGGTACACCCGTTTACCCCATATTTTTTACCTACTTGGCGGTCGTGATTGTGAGGGGACAGAGTTACGCAGAGTTACACAGAAACACAGATACCGGTAGTCAGTCCGGTTTCAAATGTTAACTAGTAATTGCTTTTAAGTGCAAAACAAGAATGGTGTGTGTGTGTGTGTGTATATGTGTGTGTGTGTGTGTGTGTGTGTGTGTGTGTGTGTGTGTGTGTGTGTGTGTGTGTGTGTGTGTGTGTGTGTTTGTGTGTGTGTTTTCAAGGAATAGTGCGGTTATTAAAATAATAAAAATACATATATACATATATACATATATATATATATATATAACGCCCTATGAAAATCAAGCTACTCAATTTGATTATAAACGCCCAAAGCCATGAGGTCAGAAGCGTTGTCATTCCCGTGTGTTAGTTATATTTCGTGTGTCTAATGTATCGTTAGTCGTGCGTTGAGGAGTGTCGTCCATCTACTGTATCGTGTGTCGGTAGCGATGTGTGTGCGTGTTACCGGAAACGACGATTAATTATAGCCGAGTTCACGGTGGGTGGTGAAGCGGGGAGGTGGTGATGTGTTAGGTGAGGTGATAGCAAAGAGTGGTGACCGTGAATGTGATGATAAATGAGAGAGTAACATAGAACTATATAGATACACGGACTGTCCCTGTGAGGTAGTACAGACTTGATTCTAAATTTAGTTGACACTACAGAGTGAAAGAAGCTTTTCTTCTCACCCAATATCCACCCATCTCTCTCTCTCTCTCTCTCTCTCTCTCTCTCTCTCTCTCTCTCTCTCTCTCTCTCTCTCTCTCTCTCTCTCTCTCTCTCTCTCTCTCTCTCTCTCTCTCTCTCTCGCTTCCCCCTTACACTCCACACGTAAATTATTCACCCCCATCAGATTGTCAGATAATCAGAGTTGCTAGTGGAGTGTAAAGTTTGTGGCACCTCCCCTCCCCCTTTCCCCTCATCCTTTTCCCCTCACCCCTTTCCCATTTCCCCTATGCCTTTCTCACATTTTCTCTTTTACCCTTTCTTACCCTAGTCTTATCCTCTCATCTTACCCCTCCATCAAATTTCCCACTCATGTTTCTTTCCCATCTTCCCCTTTCTATTTCCCCTCATAATATCCCCTCATCTCTTCCTCTCTCACAGCCATCGTTTACTCTCTCTCTCTCTCTCTCTCTCTCTCTCTCTCTCTCTCTCTCTCTCTCTCTCTCTCTCTCTCTCTCTCTCTCTCTGTTTTTCACCCCTTTCCAATAATTACTCTGCGGCTTAGCCACCTGCATGAAATGTGGGGAAGAGGGTGAATGGAAAAATTAAATATGAATCAAAGAGAGTTGAGAAGGAAGGAGAACAAATAAGAGAGACAAATAATAATCTTTGTAAAGAGCCATAGAAGAGAATCGGTAAAAAATAGATAAATTACAGGAGAGGAAAGAAGCGATCAGAAAAAAACACAAACAAAACAGACATTGACAATCACAGATACCGTGTGAAAAATGCGAAGTGAATAAAGAAGGCAGGGGAAAAGGGAATAGGGGAATTGGAATAGAAAAAAATAAAGAAAAGTCGAATATGTGTAAATGAATAATACAAATCAATAGGAATAAAACATAGAATAACACACGTAGGAGGAAGAAAATAAGAGAAACTGAAAGAAAAGGGTGAATAGGAAATAGAAGGATAAAGATGAAGAGTACAGTATAAAGATAGGGGAGATAATTTAAAGGGATAGGGTGAAAGAAAATGAGGGAGGGGGAAGGGGGCACTGAATTGTTTTGTGATTGTAAAGAAGACGAGGGGGAACACTGATTTCTCCCTACTTTATTTTCGAGGCTACCCAAACCACACTTACCGCAGCCGCCAGACACCCGTACTATAATCACCAATGCAACCACAAGTATGTCTGCAGTACCCACCACAATTACTAGTTCTACAACCATTACTGAAATTACCAGTACAATCACAAATATTAGGGCTCCTAACATTACAAACTTACTAATGCAACCACAAATGCTACTTCTACCACCATACTAATACCGGTACTATATTATTTACACAGCTTAACCACAAATGTTAACACCATACTATTAACCCCTTCAGTACCGGTGACGTTCTTTATCATTATATTCAGGCAACTATTACCCGATTGCATTGAGATTAGGAAGTAAGTCTAGCAAGCAAAATGCTAAACATTACCTTGATATATCCTGTTAGCTATCGTACATTTTTCGTAAGCTGCATAAAATCGCGTAAATATAGCTGAAACTAATTAAATAACTCGTTGCCGGTACTGAAAGGGTTAACGCAGCTGCCACCATATACATCCAATCACTCTCATTTAATTTGCCACTAATACCGAAGCTGTTACACAGTTGCTGAGAGGACTTGTAAACCTTGATTATTATATAGATGCAGCTATAGCATTTATTATAAGTGTTACGAAAACCACCACGTGCTTAACTGGAAAGCTAAACATTTGCGAGGGCTGGTGAACTTTTGACTCTGATAGCACCATAATTAGTACTTAATATCATCTTTGGCTCTTATCAATGTGTGTGTGTGTGTGTGTGTGTGTGTGTATGTACGTAATTTTACTGGCATTAAACTTACAAGTTTATAAGAATCACCCTATTACCGGAATTGCCTTTTTTTAAAGAATTGCGGCACAGTAAATTATATGTAGCCAGTGTGGTATGAGAGCTTAGATACTCATCAGTTGCTGCCAGGAAAACGTATTTACCGTGTTTTATAAATTTATTATATGCAAGTTTTGTTAATTTAAGAAAGCCTTAGTGCCACACACCCGATAATTAGTTTTAATAGGACTTCATAGGCTATTATCCCTTCTGGATTATTAAGCCAGCACACTGTAAGTCAAGAATAGCATTAGGACTGGAGCCCCTTGTCGAGAACTCCAGTCCCTTTGAGGCCCCCGATAATAGTTGTCTGTATTATTATATTATTACTAATGCGTTGTTGTTATTTAATCATAATATCGCACTTATCAACCACTACCCAAACCCAACCAACCCCACACCACTGCCATCATTCACTTCCCACTCCAACCACTTCCAACACCCCACCCAACCCCAAACCATCCCCAATCACCATATTTATTTATAAACTTCCCCAACCCATCACCATCACCACCAAATCCATTAGGCCAATATCACCAACCACTAACCATTCCTTCCACCCTCCCAACCTCACCCCCATCCCCAACCTCCTTCCAATCCCAAACCACCATCACCTCAACCACCATCAATTCCACCCCCATCCCCAACCTCCCTTCAATACCCCATCACTACCACCACCACATCCACCATCAATCCCACCCACTAACCCCCATATCTATCCACTCTCCCCCACCCCCAAGTAAAAGGTTAAAGGAGTCCCCCCCCCACACCCCACAATTACCCCCACAACCTCCACCCTAAAGATCACCACATCCTCCACACTCTCTAATTTGCATATCCTAATGTTTTTTCCCTCTGATTTAGAATTGAATGAAACCCTAACCAAAATTGGCCAGAAAGTTTTCCCTGCGGTGGTGGTGGTGGTGTGCGGGGGAGGGAGGGAGGCGTCCGTGTGTGTGTGTGTGTGTGTGTGTGTGTGTGTGTGTGTGTGTGTGTGTGTGTGTGTGTGTGTGTGTGTGTGTGTGTGTGTGTGTGTGTGTGTGTGTGTGCTTGTGTGTGTATGTGTATGTGCCTCTCTGTCTCTTTATCTGTGTATCCGACTTTGTCTGTCTTTTCGTGTTCGCCAAAACACGCCATTTAAATATAACACAGTAAAAATAAACTCCGTAATTATCCCCAAATAATTTAAGTTTGATTTAGAATAATAATCACTCTGCACAGTGCTACAATATGCGGTTTCCAAGATCCCTAAGCATGCATAAGTGGTAAATATATGAGCGTAAACTATTTCGTGATTTTTTTAGAATTTACGTTAACATGTTGTATATAGTTAATTTTGTTATAACCTACATCTATCTCTCTATCTATCTATCTGAGCATGTATCGATCACCCAGGTAATTTGAGTTCATGTGTGTGTTAGGGGGGGGGGGGGGGGGGGGGGGGGGGGGGGGGGGGTGGGGACCATAATTTTGGGGTTCTTCCGGTTCATCACCATAATTGGGGGCTCATTGTTCAGACACAGATTTCCTGTTCTCTCTCTCTCTCTCTCTCTCTCTCTCTCTCTCTCTCTCTCTCTCTCTCTCTCTCTCTCTCTCTCTCTCTCTCGCTCTCTCGCTCTCTCTCTCTCTCTCTCTCTTTGTATGAGTTGTGTGTATGTGTGTGTGTGTGTGTGTGTGTGATCGCCATGGTTAAGTAGGTTCTCATTTGACCAGCATATTAATAATAAAACAAATACTTAAACATCAAGTTATCAGTAAGTGAACACTGTGATGTAGCAAAAATTGACCAATAGCTAAAATAACAGAATACAGTAATTTAGTTAATATTAAACATACATTTTTAAGTAACCCGTGTATACTCCCAAACCCCACCATTTTGTAACCCCCTTCACACCTGTAGCTAATGTTTGTAGACGAGGCCCCTGGGTGTCGAGTTGGGGGTGTCAAACTTATATATAATTAACCTCTCCCTTCCGCCTTCCCCTGGGTCGGATATGGTAATGTAATGGCCGAATATGAGGGTAAATATTGGACTGTATAAAGGGGGTGGGAGGATTAGTTTTTTTGTTTTAGCCATTAGAGAAGCTGCGAGAACTGTTTCCTTAGCTGAGTGATAGTGTCTTGTGTTGAGCAATATAAAATGGAGGCTGTATCTAAGGAATTGTCCATACCTTTCCTACTGTGACAACATTCAGCTAGTGTTAACCAAAATATAATTAAAGATTTTTCAGGGTGCAAGAGAATACCCTAAGAAGTGCGTGCGGAGTTACATGGAGGGATAGACAGACTAATGAGGAAGTAAGAAGGAGGTGTGGTGTGGAGGTAGATGTGCTGGAAAGTGTGAAAAGGAACAACTTGAGATGGTTCGGCCATATGGAACGTATGGAAAGCGAGAGAATTACTAAGAGGGTGTACGAGAGCGAGGTGGAGGGACAGAGAGGGAGAGGTAGACCGAAAGAGAGGTGGAAGGATGGAGTGAGGAAGTATATGAACGAAGGTGGTGCTGGTTGGGGGGAGGGGCGTCGACTGACCGGGGACAGAGGTGCATGGGGGCGGTTCGTTCGTGGCCACCCCTTCGGGGATCACGGCGTCAGGCAATAGATAGATAGATAGAAGAGAAGGTACTAGCGATAAAGATATAGCTTGACTATTAGATAAGTTTTCTAAGATGTCAGTATGTGCTAGCCAGATTTCTATAATAGTTATTGTGAAATGTGGGAGTACCAAAGCTTTATTTGGGGTGTAGCGTAGCCATTGAGGCGAGGCATAACTTAACCCTCTCAGTATTAGGTACTTTCTGTTATCTGGCTATTATTAGACGATTTTATTCAGTTTAGGAAGGCTAGTCGGAAGTCAATGGGTTGATTGAGACCGTCTTTACCCCTTTAACCACCACAGATCCTTCCGAAGCTGTATTAAACCGTCTAATGATAGCCAGAATAAACTGTTGAAACGCGTCATAATCCTCAAGGGGCTAATAACAATAACAACTGACAGATATTTGTATTCTAGTTAATATTAGGGATTTACGAAAGATAACTGTGAGTGACTAATGCGAATGCTTAAACCCTTAAAGATTATACTGCGTTTTGACAGTTTGTTATGGCTATCATTAGACGATTTTATATAGCTAAGGAAAAATCTGTGGAAATGAAAAGGGTAAAGACTCTCCCAATCAATCTTCTGACATCCATATGCCCTTTCTAATCTGAATAAAATCGTCTAGTAATAGCCAGAAAACCCCCCAGAAAAGCTTCATCGTATCTTGAAATGGTTAAGATTCAATGGAAATGTGTGAACTATAATTTACAGTGATTTATGAGACTTGAGAAGGCACGAGCCACAGGATTTATGAGGTGTTGTGAGTGTTTGGGATGTATGGGTGTCGTATAACATGCGCGGGAACCTTATTACCATTCGCGTGCTGCCGGCTGGGGAAACATTTGAATAATTATGTAGTTTAAATGTGGTAAGTAGTGGGTTCATATGGAGAGAGAGAGAGAGAGAGAGAGAGAGAGAGAGAGAGAGAGAGAGAGAGAGAGAGAGAGAGAGCGAGAGCGAGGGGAATTAATAGGATACATGAGTATGTCTCCAAATTTAGACGGGATAGAAAATATATATAAATAATTGGGAGTCCGAATTGAGCTCAGAATTGTGCAAGATAAAGAAATTGTGAAGAAATAAAAAACAAATAGCATAAATACACGTACACATGAGGATGGGGTAAACTATGAGTGACAGTAGGGATCCTATAGTAACAGAACTCTGCCAACTTCCGCCAAGTTGGAGCCATTGGTGATATTTTATTCTTATTACACTCCAATATATCCATAACAATAGTACACATTTGTGAATACCGATACAAAATATGTAGTTTGGTCTTTAGCAATACAGTCTACATCAACTAATAATAAAATATAACCAAGTTCTATGATAATAGAGGCACGCAAATGGCCTCCAAAGCAAAAGATGACCGCTCTCTCTTACTGTAGGATCTCTAAAGGCCAGTAATTACGGGGTGAGGTGTGTGGAGTTGAGGTGTGTTGGGGGTATACAGGTGTAAATATTGAGGCGTGGCTGGGTTAATGGTACTCTCAGGTGGAGGGTTAGTCTTCAATATTCATGACGGGATGGCTGATTATGGGATTCCATTTGCGTTGTAGCATACCAATTTGGTTTATTTCATCACCCTTTTATTATAATTAATATTTGAGCATATATAAACGTTATGGGATATACATAGATAGCATAGACGGCTAGACGGGCATGTATACAGTATGTATACAGTATATATATATATATATATATATATATATATAATCATAATAATAATAATAATAATAATAATAAAAATAATGAGGTATTTGTTCTAAACCCTGTCATTCTTGGCCTGGTTTGGGGGAAAAATGAAAAACAAATAGAACTGAAGGCTCCTGCATGCCCTTGGTTGTGCCCTTGGAGAGCTGGGTCGTCCCCTTCGTGAGCGCTGGTGAGGTGAAGTGGTCGATACGGGCTTGAAGGAGAAGGTCGTACGGAAATTGTGTGTGTATATAATTGTGTGTGTGGGTGTATGTGTGTGTGTGTTTGTGTGTGGGTGTGTGTGTGTGTGTGTGTGTGTGTGTGTGTGATTATTTTGGAGGGAATGGATGTTGGTCGGTTAGTTGGGTCATTGAAGTACTCATATATTCACTCATCTCCTAAAGTATTTATATATTCGCTCACTCACTCATTCACTTACCTCGTAACTTATTCATATATTCACTCATTAACTCCCTCACTTACTCACTCACTCACACACCCACTCACATATTCATTTACCCACTCACGCATTTACTTTTTTCACTTAATTCACTCACTCCAAATCTGCCAATTTTCCAATAAAATCTCCGCCCCCCAATAATCCACACCAATAAAACCTTGATTGCCGCAGTCCATTAAACAGAAACCAACTGATGCACAAGACACGCACTTCAGAAACAATGAACTGGACAACTGATTATATGTTGAGCCAAAATTATTATAAATCTCATAAATCTATATCTTGCAATGCTTAAATTAATAATATACCACACTAGAGGTACTGGAATATAGATGGACATAATAATTATAAGGTGTAACTAAATACCCTAAATGCCCCATGTTACTCACACCACCACCTCCTCGAGCACTTAGCTTCCCGACCCTTGGCCACCGATTCAACCATAATTATTCACTTTGGTAGCCACCCTTTACACGCGATCCTAGGGGGGAGAGAGAGAGAGAGAGAGAGGTGGGGGTGCTGATTAAATATTTGAATGATAAATAGATAACTATTTGTATACACACACACACACACACACACACACACACACACACACACACACAAACAAACAGGTGACAGATGGATAGATACATAGGCATTGACAGAAATAAGAGAGAGAGAGAGATAGATAGATAGATAGAGAGAGAGAGAGAGAGAGAGAGAGAGAGAGAGAGAGAGAGAGAGAGAGAGAGAGAGAGAGAGAGAGAGAGAGAGAGATTCCCCTTAAAATCCGGTACCCTAGCCAGCGTTCCCTGGGGCGTACATGTATTTATATATATTGGGAGAAGAGGTGATTGGGGATTACGGTGGATTACTGGGTGGTGGGATTATAAGGGCGGTCGATGATTGGGGGTGCTTGGTTGGGCTAGGGGGGAGGGGGTACAGTCGTGTTCAAAAGTACGTGTCTTGCGCTTTCATTAATTCTACTTTGATAATCTTCCCATTGTGTTATATATATATATATATATATATATATATATATATATATATACTAGGAGGGGTACCCGGCGTTGCCCGGGTATAAATTCTACTACCAAAATCACCATCATCAATCACCGGCCTCGACCTCCCTGTGCCTTATTAAACGGCGACCTCGATTTCGGCCGCTAAATTACCTCCGATTTTGGATCTGACCTCATCCGTACCCCCATTTTGCGGAGCTGCGAACAACTTTCGTTCCATACACCTTTTCGATCGGAGGCCTCCTTCTGCCCCAAACGGACATTTTTTTCGCATGTTTTTCGCTCCCGTATACTACATAAGTTCTGTCGAAAATTGTATTAAACAAAAGTTTCTCTGATTTCCACTAAACTCGCCTAAATCCATCTCCAAAGACTGGGCTTTCCAACGGTGCCCCACACTCCCACCTGGCACCAAAACTGTGGGAGGAGTTTAGTAACAAAGGTCGGGTAACTCGGGTAACTGACAAACAGACAAACATTGACCTATATTTATTAAGATATATATATATATATATATATATAGGTATATATATATATACTGTATATACATACATATATATATATATATATATATATATATATATATATATATATATATATATATATATATATATATATATATATTAGCGAGAGAGAGAGAGAGAGAGAGAGAGAGAGAGAGAGAGAGAGAGAGAGAGAGCATTCGGTATTGGTCCTGGGGTTGCCATAAGAGGATAACGATAGTGAGATTTAGATTTGGTCCCTCTGCTGACACAAAGGGGAGGTGGGAATGACACCTACACGGGTTTGGGTAGATGGCTAGATAGATAAATTGGTTGGTTGATTGATAGATAGATTTGTTGGTTGATTGATTGATAAATTTGTTGGTCGATTGAGTGATAGCTAGATTGGTTGATTGATTGAATAATAGATGTGTGTGTTGATTGATAAATATATATTTAGCTTTAGTGGTTGATTTATTGATAGATATACAGTATAGATAGACGATAAGAGAA
>CM064492.1:37557185-37652185 GCA_032716605.1 Paralithodes platypus | reverse complement strand
GAATGAAAGAAAATAAGATATACATTTGTCGGTGTAGAAAAAGTAAGAGTTACTTGGTTTTTTTGTTTACATTACCTGTAGATAATGACAGCCCTCCAACTTTGCTTCTACTCCATATTTCCATATACCCTACTTTACCTTCCTCCATGGGCTCCACCCCACCCATTTTCACTCCTCCCTAAAGCAAAATAGTATAGGCACAGCACACAAGAGAGAGAGAGAGAGAGAGAGAGAGAGAGAGAGAGAGAGAGAGAGAGAGGGAGAGAGAGAGACGGGTTCGTGAGAAAGTGAGAGACGGGTTCGTGAGAAAGTGAGAGACTTAGGGATGAAGTGGCCGATTATCGAGGTGAAGAGACGAAGAAGTAGGGAAGATAGGGGAAGGATAAAACAATAAAGGAGACGAAGAAGTAGGGAAGATAGGGGAAGGATAAAACAATAAAGGAGACGAAGAAGTAGGGAAGATAGGGGAAGAATAAAACAGTAAATAAGGGTTATAAATTAGATGGAGTTGACACAACGAAGAGGAAATGAAAGGAAAACGGAGTGAAATACAGGAGGAGAAGGCTATGATAAAGTTGGGAATAAGGTCATAAAATAGATGTGTAGAATTACAGTATATGCCCGTTTTGTAATACTCGTTCTTAAGACATGGTATTAAACCATCTCCGATGAGAGAGAGAGAGAGAGAGAGAGAGAGAGAGAGAGAGAGAGAGAGAGAGAAGAGGAGGAAAGGAGCAGTAAAAAGAGGGATGGGGGTGAGGGGGTGTAGAGATTCTTGCTCTGTCATCTCCACTTTGTCTCCAGCTCCCTCTTCCTCCCTCCCACCCACCCTTCCTCCCTCTCTCTTTCTTTCTCTCTCTCTTTCATTTTCCCTTTCTCTCTCTTTCTCTCTCTCTCTCTCTCTCTCTCTCTCTCTCTCTCTCTCTCTCTCTCTCGCCTTCCTTACCTCCCTTTCTCTCGCTCCATCCCTCTCGTTCACTCCCTGTCTCCACATTATATCTTTACATCCAGTCCTCTCTCGTTCCATCTGCATTATCTCCATTATCTCTACTTCCTTCCATCCACATTTACTTTCTTCCTCCTTTCATTCACGCTTATTCCAAATACTATCCTCCACACTATTTCCTTTTTTATCCAGATTGTTTTCCAATCTCTCCATACCTCCATTCCTCTTCCATCACTCTTTCTCATTCCTCCCTCACTTCACTCCCTCAACATTAGCCACTCTCCTCCCTCCCACTCTCCTTCATTCAGTCCACACTCCTTCCTTTTTTCCTTCACTCTAACTTCCCTCCTTCCTTTCTTCCTTCCCTCCTCCTCTTCACACTGCCTCCCTCCATCTTTCCTTCCTTCCCAAATGACCTCCTTCAATCCACACTCCCTCCCTCCTTCCTTTCTTCCATCCATCCGTCCACATCCGTCCACACAGACATTCATTCCCAGGAAATAAAAGAAACAAAGTTTAAAAATCTCATGCAACCATATGTTTACATTAATAAGTTTCACAAGTGCTGGTATGCCCTTGGTCTAGATTTTTTTTGTTTTTCCGTGGTGATGGCTCAGCTCACTTTTGCAATCACATGACCGAATACTTAACTAAATTACTAGAAGGTCTCATAAACAGTTTGAATTAAGATATATACAGATTACAGGTTATAAGTACAGTTTATACCGATTTTACACCTATGCTTTCAACAATGATTATCGTTAAAAGCAAAGGTGGAAAATTGGTATAAATCAATTTTCATTTCCAATCCATCTTGCTTGAAAATTATCTTCACATTTTGTGTTATTCACATTTAACCCTCACCCTAATCATTCACCCATAGCTGCACCTTCATCCACTTCTATATGGCAATCACCCTAATCATCCACCCATAACTCCACCTTCATCCACTTCTTATATATTCCAATCACCCTATTCATCCCCCCATAGCTCCACTTTCATCCACTTATATATTCCACTCACCCTTCTCCATATATGGTTATGATCCACACACTCCCCACTGATATTATCACTATTTATAATCCACCTACTTTGACTTATATTCCACATCGTTATATATACCCCAACCGTATCCACTCCACATGCCACCTACCCACTCAGCCTAGATTTTCCCTACTTATCTCCTCCAACCTTTATTCTACCTCTGTTCCACCTATCCACACCTATTGGAACCCCACTCACTCTCCATCCACATACAATCCACTCATCCTAGATTCCCCTACCCTCCACCACATCACCACCGCTCCACATCATCCCCACTTGTTTTACTCTCCATGCATATTTACCTCCATCTACTCCGTTTCATCCACACCCTACACCAGCTCATCCTAGATTCCCCCACCCTCCGCCACCGCTGCTCCACCCATCCACATCACCCCAACTTGTTCTACTCTTCATTCATACTAAGGGCCATCCACACCCTACACCCACTCACCCTAGATTCCCCCACCCTCCACCCCACCAACACCACCACCACTGCTCCACCCATCCACATCCGGACTCGATTATTCTCATTATAGGTGTCGTAATTATCGCACCTGGACCAATTAACGGAACAAAGCGGTAAAAATACCACTGGCTTCTGTTGGCCGGCCTCGCACGCTAAATATCAGTGGAAATATCAGTGGGATTGTGTACTATCAGTAAATCTATGCGTTAAATATCAGTGGGATTGTGTACTATCAGTAAATCTATGCGTTAAATATCAGTGAGATTGTGTACTATCAGTAAATCTATGCGTTAAATATCAGTGAGATTGTGTACTATCAGTAAATCTATGCGTTAAATATCAGTGGGAAAATAAGTAGGATTATGTAATATCAGTTAATCTATGCGTAATATATCAGCATGATTGTGTAATATTAGTTAATCTATGCGAAATATATCAGTAGGATTGTGGAATATCAGTGAACTTATGCGTAAAATATTAGTGAATATGTTAGTAGAATGTTAACAGTAGAGAATCAGTGGCCTATTAATGGTATGAAAAGAATTGGGCAAATAAAATAGGTGGGAAGATGTATTGTATTGTGGGATGGAGGGTTATGAAGATGGAGAGAGGAGGAAGGAAGAAAGTAATAGTGCTAGAAACAAAAAGAGATAGGAAATGGGAACTCAGGAAAAGGAGAGAGCGAGGGAAGGATATGAAGAGGAAGAGAGAAGGAAGGAAGGAAGGAATAGAGATAGAGGGATTAAAATATAGGAAATTGGAACTCAAGGAAAGGAGAGAGCGAGGGAAGGATATGAGGAAGGAGAGAAAAGGAGCAAGCGAGCTAATGATAAAGCAGGAAGGATGTGAAGAAGAAGGAGAGAGGAAGGATCGAAAGAAGGATAGAGGAGGAGGAGGATAAGGAGAGGAGAGAGCGAGGGAAGGATATGAAGAAGAGAGAAGGAGGAAGCAAGATTATGATAGAGAAGGAAGGATGTGAAGAAGAAGAACGAAGGAGGGATTGCGACACGGGAATAGGAGGAGGATAGTCAAGCAATGGATAAACAGTGACCACCGTCGTTTCGTCCTCTTTGTGTACACTCACCCCTACTGTATGTACACACACACACACACACACACACACACACACACACACAGCTTTATGTATGTGGTACTGATCACACACACACACACACACACATTCAGACACACACGCAAGCTGTATATTGTGTGGTACTGGTCACACACACAAATCACACATCCATTTTATATCATGATGTTGTTCTGATCACACACACACACACACAAACATTATCAAACTTACAAACGCATTGTATAATAAACATGAGTTGTAACATTGGAGCTCATTACTGAAAGTATAAAGCTCCCACAGTTCGGATTGTGTGAGAATTAACCAAGACAAACAGTTAGAGCTTCTTGTATTTAAGTATGTTGTAAGTTATATTAGAGTGTGATTTGTGGTTACCTTATACAACCTCTCTTTATTATATTTGGCTATATGATATTATTAGTATATAGGATATTTTGTATCTAATTATATTTGACCATGCATGAATTAGTATATACATCAAAACTGGACGAACTAAATTTGTCGTAATGTTTTCATTATTAAAACGATTATTGTATTGATCACAAAAAATCATTAATTTTTGTTTATGTTTTAGTCACAGTTTAGGCTATATATTTAATGCCAATATAATTATGCTTCATATAGATAGACAATATGTTCTTATGTTAATAAGAATACCACCATTAAATAGTGTTATTACTATTGTACTAATGTGGCACCTTGGGTAGGACCTGTGTGTGTGTTATGGTCAGGTCAGTGTAGGTCAGGTCTTGCTCAAGGTGCCACGAGGTCAGAGCCGCTTACAGGCAGAATTTCACCAACTTTGATATGATAGTCGCCATGTTGTATACTCGGATTCTGCATTTCAGTTTGTACTCACAGCAAATTAGACACATCAGAACGTATTGTACCGACAGTTTCTATACTGTTGGAAGTACAGTGTAGCTTATCAATCGTATACTACCTCCATCATTTTAAATTTGATTTATTTGTTTGTATCTGGTAAAAGAAAAAAAAAATCCGTAACACACGTAAGCAAAGCCTTTATTGTCAAGCTTTGTTCAGTTTGGTTGAAGACTATTAAATCACATTGAGATACGAACATGCAATTTGTCATCATGAAGTTGTGACACGATTTCTGAGCATGGCTGTACTAAAGGTATATAACATGGCGGCTAGATTCATATTAGGTGTTTGATGTTGGCGTATATTTCTCCCTATAAACAGCCCTGACCCCTATTTTCTGTGACCTATCGCCCATACTAACGCATTTCTTCCCTCCCCCTCTCTCTCCCTCTCCCCTTCCGTCGCCGCCTTCTGCAGACCGCGACGGAAGACCAAGACCCTAATGAAGAAGGACAAGTACCCCCTCGCCTCCGGTCTCCTCCCCTCGGACCCCACCAGGCCCCCGGTTCAACAGGTGACCCGGGATATGAGGGACATGTACAATATGACCAACGGGTACATGCCCAACGGGGATTATGGCGACTACGGTGAGTGGAGTAAGTTGACCCCGTCTTTTGGTTTTGTCTTTGGTGTGACTCAGTTTGTTGTACGTGTGTCTTGTGTGGATAGTGTATCTTGTATGTGTTTCTTGTGTGGATAGTGTATGTTGTATGTGTGTCTTGTGTGGATAGTGCATTTGGTGTGGTTGAGTTTGTTGTATGTGTGTCTTGTGTGGATAGTGTCTGTTGTATGTGTGTCTTGTGTGTATAGTGTCTGTTATATGTGTGTCTTGTGGGGATAGTGTCTGTTGTATGTGTGTCTTGTGTGGATAGTGTCTGTTGTATGTGTGTCTTGTGTGGATAGTGTCTGTTGTATGTGTGTCTTGTGTGGATAGTGTCTGTTGTATGTGTGTCTTGTGTGAATAGTGTCTGTTATATGTGTGTCTTGTGTGGATAGTGTCTGTTGTATGTGTGTCTTGTGTGAATAGTGTCTGTTATATGTGTGTCTTGTGTGAATAGTGGCTGTTATATGTGTCTTGTGTGAATAGTGTCTGTTATATGTGTGTCTTGTGTGGATAGTGTCTGTTATATGTGTGTCTTGTGTGAATAGTGGCTGTTATATGTGTGTTTTGTGTGGATAGTGTCTGTTGTACGTGTGTCTTGTGTGGATAGTGTCTGTTGTACGTGTATCTTGTATGTATAGTGTCTGTTGTACGTGTGTCTTGTGTGGATTGTGTCTGTTGTATGTGTGTCTTGTGTGGATAGTGTCTTTGTTGTATATGTGTAATGGGTGAATATTATTTTTGTTGGTGTGTGTGAAGAGTGTTGTATTTGTGGATAGTGTCTTTGTTGATGTGTATATAGTATGTTGTATTGTGATAATGTCCTTGGTGATGTTTGTATGTGTTTTGGTCGATATAGTGTCTCTGATTATGTGGTGATGAATGCTATGTTGTGATGTTATAATAGTGTGTTTATTGATGTGTATGTGAGGTGTGCAGTAAGTGACCTGTGATTTGTGGGACATGTATAGCATGACCAATGGGTCATAGAGTGGAGTAAATTTACCAAAATGCCTTGTGTGTGATTGTGTGAGTTTGTCATGTTGAATTAGTGCCTGGTGTTGAGTATTTGATGTATGTGTATGTGTGTGTGTTTGTGTGTGTATGTGTTAGTATGATTAATTTTTATTGTTTACAGTTTGCTATGTTATCATAATGTTATAAAGTTACCATGTGATATATTTTGTTCAGCAATACTCATGATACAAATTCCTACCTTTTACTCTTACTGAAATTGCACATTGACTTTTGTTGTCAGCCCCTATTCCTCCATTACCCCTTATACATGTTATTCCTCCATTACCCCTTATACATGTTATTCCTCCATTACACCTTATACATGTTATTATGCTCCTTTATGTTGATTGACATAGTTGTTTTCTAGATCACTTACAGTATAGCTCGAGGATGTTGTCTTTATTACTGCCATTATTATACTCTGGTAACAACAATATTAGCCATAATATAGGAAGATAGGGAATGCCGAAAGAAAAACAAAATTGAGTTCGAATCCTGGCGGAATGTAGGGTAGTATTAAGGGGAGGGTCATGACCCCCTTCTTCCTCATATGTAGCATCATTTGTTTTGAGATTTTAAGACATTCGCCCAATTAGTTTCGTAATTTTAAGACCTTTCCTGCCATTTAGTTTTTTTTTTTAGGCGAGTTGTAGCGAGCATTCAAGTTAGGAGGAACCGGCCTTCGGTCAGGGCATTTTTCTACCCAAAAATGCACACATTTGTCTAGAATGGGCGTCTTCGGGGTATTTTTTAAGCTTGATGGAGGTCTAGGGAGGATTAATGAAGGATGACAGAAAAAGGGTTAGGAAACAAACATGAATAAGAAAACTAAGAAACGTAATAGACAAATAAAGAAAGGGAGGCGAAAAAGACAAAGCATAATAAGGAAGATGTAATAAAAAGGGAAGAAAGAATAACAATTAGACTGAGAAGGGACCACGTCTTCCTGGTCTTCCCACGGGGGTTACAGTCATAATCTGCACTAATTGGTCTTACCTGTGATGACAGATTAGGAGGGAAACAAACAGGGACAGGTAGAGAGAGAGAGAGAGAGAGAGTGTGAGAGTGAGAGAGAGTTATGTGAAGGGACAGTAGCAGAACCTGGCCTTGCCTACTATAATCCTTAGCGCCCACTGTCCCTCACACACTCTCTCTCTAATTTGCACACTCACTCTAGTATAACCTCTCTCTCTCTCTCTCTCTCTCTCCAAAGATTGTATAGTATTGGGGTAGTAGTAGTAATAGTAATAGTAGTAGTAGTAGTATTGCCATTCAGTGTCATTTAGTCCATACTCATTTTATAGCTGTCCTTCCCCTGCCGTCCATCTCTGAGTGTCTGTCCCTCACTTTCGACGTTTCTGTCTATGTGTTCGCTGCCCTTCTGTCTGTGTGTGTGTGTGTGTGTGTGTGTGTGTGAGAGAGAGAGAGAGAGAGAGAGGGATAAAGGGAGGGGTGTAGATGGAGTAGCTGATAAATTGATAAAACAGATAGGAGGATGAGGAGGGGAGATGATATATAGAGAGAGGATTGGAGATAAGGGGAAATAGTAGGAAATGAAGCTACGAGAGAGAAAAAGAGAACGAGGAAGGGAGAGAAATGATAGATGCTATATTTAGGATTATTGGTTAAGCAGATCAAGTAAAGGGGATTAACAAAAAAGGGATAAGTGTGTGGTTGACAAAGAGAGAGAGAGAGAGAGTTTACGTGACTAATCTGTTACATCCTGTGTGGTGGTTCACATTCCAGGCTCACCTTGCCAACATGTAGAGCATAATATATAGGGGAACATATTCACCTGCCTGTCTCACCTGGTATTCATTCCTCTCAGATTCACCAGGCTCGTCTGGTCTTCATTCCCCTCAGATTCACCTGCGTCACCTAGTCTTCATTCCCCTTACTCTTCCCCTTTTGTCATTTGTCCCCTCAGTTTCTCCCCTCACTTTCATCTCACTTTCCTCACTCTCATAGCTTTCTCCTTTTTGTTATCCCATTTTTTTCAGTCTCACCTCGTATTTGCCTTCACTCATCAAATTCTCTCCTCACTATCATCTCATTGACTCCCATATCACTCATTGCCCCATATTTTTCCCCTCACCTCATCTCTCTTTCCGGACTCACCTTGCCAACGTGTAAAGTTTATAGAGTCACCTGTCCCTCACTCTTCCCCTTATGTCCTCAATGTATTCCCCTCATTCTTTTCGCCACTCCTACCTCAGTCATTTCATTCACGCTTTCTTAATCTTTATATATTTGTCTCTATTTTGCAATGTCTTATTCGCTATTTCTCATTCTCCTTGCAAACTATCTCACTGCTTTCACTCTAACCTCACTGTCGTTACACTATTACTTTATCCCTTCAACTTCGCTTCCTTCTCCTCATTGTTTATCCTCACGTTCTCTCCTCATCCTCACAACTCTCTTGCCTCAGTCTTATCACTAATCTCTTGAATGTGAGAGTTGAGTCATGCTGAGGAATTTGCTACTTTTTCCTCTATTCAAATATATTGGTTTTAATTATTTCACTGCAACGAGCATCTTAATTAAGACTAGTAGTTTCTATGTTGTATTTGTATTATACACATCCTATTGTATACTGTACTCGCTTGCATACCTCTCTCTCTCTCTCTCTCTCTCTCTCTCTCTCTCTCTCTCTCTCTCTCTCTCTCTCTCTCTCTCTCTCTCTCTCTCTCTTTTCTTTCCCTTCTAATATTACTTAATACTCCAGTGTGCCCTTAAGCTATCCCACACACTCCCCTCACTCCCCCGAGACTCCTCTTAAACTGCTCACCCTCCCCTCATTTCCCCTCAATCGCTCTTTTCTCAGTAGATTAACCCTTTCCTTCTACTTTCATATTCCTGTTAAATTATTCCGTGTAAACTTATAATTACAATTATCTTGTCTTGGGATGTCATGCCTATCCTTTCATGTGCTCAGTTTCTTCTTCTTCTTCTTCTTCTTCTTCTTCTTCTTCTTCTTCTATCTAGCTATATATATGCTTATCTATCTATTTGAGTTAATGTGTCTATCTATCTATCTATCTGTATATCTCGGGCTGAAATCTTCGCTCAAACTTTCATTACTGCAGTTGTGGACGGGCATCGTTCACTTCCTCAATCTATCAACTCCAGTGTTCCTCAGTCGTGTCTCCAGTTCTTTCTAATGTTCATTAATGATCTTCTCAACTGTACCTCCAGTCCTATCCATTCAACTTGTTTTACAGAACGACCCAGCGTGCAATCACTCAAAAACCCATGTGATGAGGCCCTAGCACACTTATCTTTTGATCTATCAACCATTTCCGATTGGGGCAGAGAAAATCTTGTTACTTTCAATGCTGCCAAAACCTAATTTCTCTATATATCTAACCGTCAAAAACTTCCACAGGTCTATCCTTTATACTGTACTTCAACAATACACAAATCAATCCTTCATCTTCTCTCAGTATTTCTGGTGTTTCTTTTTCTTTTGGATTTTCTTGGAAAGATCATATTACCTCTCTTGCTAAAACAGCTTCCCAGAAATTAGGTGTGTTCTACCATCTCCGTGGGTTCTTCACCCCCGCACGACTTCTTGCTCTGTATAAGATCACTGCGTGCCCATATATCGAGTATTGTTCGCATGTGTGGGGAAGTTCCCCTCATACTGCACTTCTCAAAACAGTAGAGTCAAAAGCATTTCGTTTCATCAACTCACCTCTCGCTAATCTCCTACAATCTCTCTCTACACGCCACAATATTGCATCTCTCTCACTCTTCTACCGCTATTACAATAGTCAATGTTCTAAAGAGCTTTCTCAATGTATACTCCCTCGCCTACGGAGTGTGGGGGGCACCTGCCTTTCAACACACTCCCACCCCTATTCTGTCCAACTCTCAAACCCAAGATTGAATCATTTTTCCCTGTCTTTCCTCTACTCAACAAGTAAGCTTTGGAACTCTCCCTCAATCTGTCTTTCCCTCATCCTATGACTTAAACTGCTTCAACCTCCGTGTGTCCAGAATTTGTTACTTGATGTTGGCTCTCTGTCACTTTTTCGACTTTGGGGGAGACATTTGTTGCAGACAGCTTTGCCTTTTGTATCCTTCATTCGCATAGGAAAAACATCTATCTCAGTAGAACAGATTAAGAAAGAGTAGATACTATTTTGCACTTAGCTGTCTTTTTACCAAGGGTATCTCCCTGAAATGGGCTGCAAGGTCTTTGAAACACTAACTATATCTTAAAACTCCTTGCAACTCTCTCTCATTCACATTATAATTCCCAATACTCGCTGTCATTGTTTATGCGTATCTCCGTAAACCCTTTAGTGAGTAATGTATCGCCCGTGCCCACCTCTGTCCGTGCGTCCTTATGTCTCTCCGTGAGTCCGTATGTCTGTTTCTGAACGTGCGTCTGTATGTCTGTCAGTCTGTGTGTCATATTTCCTACCTCTATGTGTTCATCTCTGTAAGTTGTGTGTCTACCTATACCTTATTCATTATAAGTAGGCCAACACAATTGACTACTAACCTCTATATCTAAAAACACGAATAGAGTAATCGAGCTAATATTGCAACCATTTGGGTAGAGTTAGCCAGAGAATCCGTGTGGAAACTTACAGCCCAATTTGTCTTGCCTATTTTGAGTTACAAAGGTTAGGGTTAACGATGTTTGGCGTATCTATAATGCACAGGGTTACTTGTTTACTATATGTTCCCGTCTATATCCCTATATATTCCTATAATATCCTCGTTTACATACACAATTAAATTATGTCTCTTTGAATACGGTCACAGGACGGACATCACTATTGCCAAAATAATACCGTAACTTTAACGGTCATAAGTCTACCTAGAGAACAACATTAATATACCCTGTTCCTATTAAGTAAGCCAAAACTCTTGAACATTAACCTCTAGAACTTACAAATGACTCAAATAATCGAGCTAATATTTCTACCATTTGGGAAGGGTCACCCAGGGAATAGCTGTGGAAATGTACAGCCCATTTTGCTCTAACCCTTTTTGAGTTACAAAGGTTAAGGGTTCACAATTTGTGGACTAACTATTTGGAACAGGTTAGAGTTAATTACCCTCTCATTACCGCAACTTAACCCCTTAAGCACGATGATGTACTTTTCGTCTTATTTTGGTTACCATTAAATGCTTTTATTTAGCTTGTTATCTAACTATAAGACTGAAAAGGGTAAATACTATCTCAATAAACCATTTACACCACATAGGTCCTTCTTAAACTACATAACATCGTCTAATAAATTGTCATTAGAATAAATGGTATAAAAAGCCTTCTGGAAGTGAAGGCATTAAAGGCATGATATAGATAAGAAACCGTAATATTGAAGGAGGTCTTTGAAAGTGAATATTTACGATTTTCTACTGTTAATTTGACGAATATAGCTTATATATTTATTTTACAGTCTACCCGTCTACCTGTCAATTTGTGTACAGTCTACCCGTCCTAGTTTTGTTTTACCTGTCAGCTCGTATATTCCCCTACCTGTCCCTCGTCTCACCTGTCTAATAACTTGATTAAATACTTACCTATCTATCACACATTTATCTACCTACGTTTCTACTGACGAATTTACCTACCGAGGGGATGAGGGGTAGCTTGAGGAGTGGGGGGGGGGGGTTATATGCTCTTCATAGGGCTACTTTTTCACTATTTTTACCTAAGATTTTGCATCTATGTACACAGTATATCTGTCTACTGTATATGGCTAGGTATGGCTATATGGCTAGCTTTGAGAGAGAGAGAGAGAGAGAGAGAGAGAGAGAGAGAGAGAGAGAGAGAGAGAGAGAGAGAGAGAGAGAGAGAGATTAGGGAAGGAAGGAAGGGGGGGAGGGATGGGAGAGTAACCCAGCCTGCCAAATGATATCAAATTATTTTGACCACAAATCACGCCGTTTGCCCGCCACACGCCCAGACCAGTTAGACAGCCAACAAGGCATAACATAATATAATAAATTTATATATAGAAGGAAAGGTAGTTATGGAAACAGGGAGATGCAAAGAAACGCAGACAGAAATACAGATAGGCAGGTACACAAACAAACGCAAGCAAGGAGGTAGACAGTTCAGTACATACAGCCAGACATAGGCAGATAAAGACAGTAGGAAAGTTTGATTTGGATTTAGACTAATAGCATTTCAGTTAGCCAAGAACACAAACAATGTAGGCTGTAGATATAGACATACATAGGTAGATATAGACAACAGGAAAGGCTGATGTATATACAGGCAGACACGAAGGAAGGCAGACAGAAATACTTATAGGCAGGTACAAACTCAGGCAGGGATACAGACAGAGGTGCAGGTGGAAAAGTAGGCAGGCGGGTGTGAGGAAGGGTATGCTAAGGGTGAACACGTATGGAAGGTCTTAGGACATATATTAATGGGGCTTAGTATGGGAGAAACGTATGGAAACATGTATAGGAGAAAAGGATGGGGAAATATATAGGAGTAAAGCATGGGAGAAAAGAATGGGTAATTAATATATGGGAGTAAGATAAGGGAGAAAAGTATAGGGAAATATTATATGGGAGGAACATATGGTAGTTTTGAGTGAGAATCCAACCATACTTCTATGTATGGGAGTATAATGGGAGTGTATAAATATGGGAGGAAGGGGAGGGATCGCAGCTGCAGGGAGGGGAAGGGGAGGGGTGAATATGGGGGTAGGAGGTAGGGGGAGCATGAAGTATTGGAGAGAGAGAGAGAGAGAGAGAGAGAGAGAGAGAGAGAGAGAGAGAGAGAGAGAGAGAGAGAGAGAGAGAGATGGGGGGGGGGGGGCGTTCCGTAGTCACTTATATAACTAAACTAGTAAACAAAAATAACTTCGTTTTGTTGATATTTTAATAACATAGCAGGCATTATAGATAAGCATGTACATATACCTAACTGCACTATGTTAGCCTAATGATTACACGAATGGAACAATAAACTGTAGATTATTAAATACCCAATACATTTCTAAACAATAAACTGCACATTGCAAAATATACAATCTGCAAATTACTATATACTGTACATTACAAAATAAATAATAAACTGAAAATACGCAGCAAACTGTAAATAAACGATGTATTGTGCATTATGAGACAAACAATAAACTGTACATGACAAAATAAACAATAAAATGTACATTACGAAAACAATGATCAAGATACATTACCTCACACCATACATAAACAAGGAGTAATTAATATGTTAATAAGTAGATAAGTACAGAAGTACTTTAAATAAACAAGTGACGCGCGTAGGACAGGGCAGGCGCCACTTAACACCCCACATCCGCCCTGTTAGACACCAATTGAAACAACCACATACATTTTAGAGTTTAATTGGTCCGTGGTCCTATGTTTATGGTTTGTTTGGGAGAGAGAGAGAGAGAGAGTGTGTGTGTGTGTGTGTTTGTTAGTTTGGGTGAGTGTTAGTGTGTATGTAAGGGTATGTGTGTGTGTGTGTGTGTGTTAGTGTATACGATCATGTATTTTTGTGCTGCTAGTGTACACCTTTGTGTTTTAGATCTATACTGTATAAGTAATGAATGGTTTTATGTACAATAATTGCATAGTGTACATATGTGTGTACATGTGTGTGTACCCATATGTATGTATGTGTATGTCGGTGTTTTTTTATGAGCTCGTATAGGTGTGTGCGACAGTGGATGCGCATAGGTGTGTGTGTGTGTGTCGGAATATATATGTATGTGTTCATGTATGTATGTGTGTGTGTGTGTGTGTACGCGTGTGTAAGGCGGAAGCTGTGGCGACCTGCCTATGTTCAGTCACAGCTGTGGTTGGTCTGGGAGGGCAGGGGGAGGGAGGGGAGGGAAGTAGGGTGAACAGAGAAAAAATAATAGGAGGGGAGGGAGAGAGAGAGAGAGAGAGAAAGAGACAGAGAGACAGAGAGAGAGGAGGGGGGGGGGGGGAGGCAGAGATCATACACAGAAAATGGAAGGAAAACTGAGTATACATAATGTTAAGTAATAGAGAGAGAAAATAGTAAGATAGGTAGGACTATGCCAAATTGACAAAGCTACATATTTAATTAATGTTCACATGATAGACTATACAGCTGATCATCACTGCCTTTCCTATCCTTCATACCTCACTGAAGGGGAGGTTTGGGTGTTATTTTAGATCCCCTTCTCCCTCATGTTAAGCCCCATTATAGTTTTGAGATTTTAACCCTTTCACGTTATTATGACGCAGAGGTTGCCAGATTAGCAATAATACATAGAGTTCTCTCACTCTTATAATTACCTCTCCAAAATTAGTTTTCTACCCACAGCTAACTCAAAGACAACTGCAGAGGTTGAAATAACTAAACTAAAGGTTTCTAAATACCCCTGATGGTAACACAGGCTTCAAAGTATCCCTAATAGGCTTAAAATTGCGTCACAAATGTGAGAGGGTTAAGATGTTCGCCCCAATAATTTGGTCCATATTTCTGTATCCCCTCAGTTATGTGTTGTTCTAGTCTGTATATCCTCCATCCATTCGGCCCCTCTCAGCAAGTGTTACAGGTTTCCGCCTTGTCAGTCATGTACCCTTTTGAGGAGAGACGCATTTATTTATTTATATGTTTATATATTTATTTATTCATTCGATATTTGTGTTTCCTTTCTTGCCTTCCATGAAGCTTCAACAACAATCAAAATAAATAAAACAGACCCCCCACCCCTTCATATTAAATTTGTGCATTTTTAGGTAGGAAAATACCCGGCCAAAGGCCGGTTCCTCCTAAATTGCGGGCTCGCTCTCCCTCGCCAAGAACAAAATTACCCCTAAATAGCACGGAAGGACTTACAATCGCCAAACTAATGAGTCGGACATCTTATTTTCTCAAAACTAATGGGGTTAAACACGAGGGAGAAGGGGTTCCAGAAAACCCTCCCTTAAGCACTTTCAGTTTATATTTTACATTCTCAGTTTGCTGTCGGTTTATAATATACAGTATACTGCTATACTTATATAATATACAGTATACTGCTATACTTATATAATATACAGTATACTGCTATACTTATATAATATACAGTATACTGCTATACTTATATAATATACAGTATACTGCTATACTTATATAATATACAGTATACTGCTATACTTATATAATATACAGTATACTTCTATACTTATATAATATACAGTATACTTCTATACTTATATAATATACAGTATACTGCTATACTTATATATACAGTATACTTCTATACTTATATAATATACAGTATACTTCTATACTTATATAATATACAGTATACTGCTATACTTATATAATATACAGTATACTGCTATACTTATATAATATACAGTATACTTCTATACTTATATAATATACAGTATACTGCTATACTTATTGGGAGCAATTTCCGAGTGTGTTTATACTACCATCTTTTACATTTCACCCATTCTAGTTATAAGATGTGTCCCACTCTCTTCCTTTCCACTACTATCTCTCTCCTAGGTATCTCATTCTAACTATATCTCTCACCTACACACTATATGACCCCACTCTTTCCTATTCAACCACGCTTATTGCACACCGTTCTTCCCGTGTCTTACCCTCCGAAACTCTTCCTTCTCTACTAGCTATCTCTCTCCGTCTCCTTAACCCCAATCATACCACTCCCTACATCCTCTCACCTATCTCTCCCCTCCCCACATCTCTCACCTATCTCTCCCATTTCCAAATGTCTCACCTATCTCTCCCCCCCCCCCAAATCTTTCACCTATCTCTCCCCTCCCCACATCTCTCACCTACATCTGCCCTCCTCATTTATTCCCCATTTACTCACTTTCGCATATTTTCTCCCTCCCACTCAAAATATCAAACCAAAACACCCACATCTCACATTCAGCTCTCCCCTCTTCTCCCGATCTCTTTCCTAGGTCCCAAGAGAGAGAGCTCCCGCGCTTCCCTCCGCCTCTCCCTCCTCCCCAGCCTTCCCTCCTCCTCCTCTCCCCCTTCCTCCTCCTCCTCCACCCACCACCACCTCCACTACCACCCATACCCACCAAGACCTCAACCCCAGTACCATAGCTTCGCAGGTAACACGATCATCTGGGGAAATTTTGGGTAACGGAGACTGGAGTCTGGACACATACCAATAATTTAGCATTCCTTTAGATCCATGAAATCAATGTCAATATTAAAACCTGTGCTCTCGTTATTATTAAAACCAATATTAACACTTTATTATTATTATTGTGTCGACATGATTGTGCGAGGCATTTATATATACTCTATGGACGCCAAATTATATATCTTTAGATATGTTCAACTACGCAACTTCTGACATTTATTATGTGCAGATATATGCAGTTAATCTTGGTTTCTGGTTGGCTGATATGTAAATTTTCAGATAGCTTAAGATTGAAATTCCTATATATTTGTTTTAAATGTACACGATATTAATATTATTATACATACATAATGTTGTGCTACGTGTTGAGTCCCTAAAATGACGCTATGGTAAAAGGTTTTCCAGTCTCTGTTTTATAAAGCTTCCCTGATAAAATCACGAGTGAGAAATATGTGCGTGTGTGAAATTAATTAATAATGTATGGCATTACCGGGAAACAAATTTCGGTGACCAGGCCTCATGCACAGTCAAAACAAATAGTTCCCGGATTTGTGTGAAGTGTAGAGAGAGAAAGCCATATATTCCACAGGCGGCCATGAAACAAAAACTACTAATCACAGGCAGTTAAAAATACGTGAGAATTGTCAAGAAATGTGATATATTATAGTAACTTTAAAATGCGCACTTTATAAGCAGTATTTTAGACTATTGATTTTGACTGCGCAGTATAAGGAGAGGTCGATTGGTTAGTATCTATAGTCTTGTCATTCTGGTCTAGTGTTCGATTCATTTGTGTGTGATGCCCGGATAATGTGTGGTTGGGTGTGCTTACTTTACACTCACTTTGTTTGTTTTTAAAGATCTTGGAACTATTTAAACTCATTATTGGCATCTAGTGTGTTAGGTAGCGTGTGTGTGTGTGTGTGTGTGTGTGTGTGTGTGTGTGTATGTGAGTGTGTGAATTGCTGTGTTTTCACTATACTGGAAGTGTGCGTGATGTTCACCAGACCTACACCTGTTAAGCCTTTTAGGATGCAAGGACGCGTTTTGTCATTATATTGCGGTTATTATTGGACGATTTTGACAAGATTAGAAGGGGTCAGTAGGAATTATAGGGATAATTGAGATAGATTTTACTCATTTGATTAATAGAGGTCCTTTCAAAGCTGTAGAGATTCGTCGAATGATAGCTAGAATAAACTTTCAAAACGCGTCACAATCCTCAATGGGTTAATGCTTCCCAGTTTGACACTATAATACTTGTTACACCTTGACACTTAAGACTTTTATACACGTAATTGTTTTTATTTTGCGCTCACAATTCACTACCACCATCCCTTTACCCTTGCATGTTTTTTTTTGTTTGTATTATTTTTTTTTTTACCAACCGTTAGAGGGGTAATTGTGAACACCTAGGGCAATTGATGACAGTTCATTACAACCACAATTATAATTATTCAGGATTTCTGTCTTAAGCAAAATTATGGCTTTATGCTGTTGTAAATGTTTGAATTGATAAGATCCCTATATATTGAATAATATAAATGTTATGGACTGCCCTCAATTCCCCAGGTGTCCAGAATTACCCTTTGTGACAGTAGCTTTTATGTTCCTAGTATTGCGGAATTCTAACTTCGACATCCTATTTCCCTTACTGTCAGTTATTCATAAGCTCTCCCCTATCTCGTCTTCTCTCTAATATATATCCACTATGCAGCGAAAATCAAAGATCTCTCACTCTTGATCTATGTACATTTTATATTAAATTAAAATATAAAACTTGCAAAACAAACCAAAGCAGAAACTGCACGATATAAAGACAAAATAACTAATTAAAATTACTGTGTGGAAATAATGCATTGAAGATTTAGCAAAGCAATACTATGAAATAAAAAAATACACAGAAAACACAAGTTAAATCAGCCGTTCAGTCCTCTCCTTCCCTACCTCCCCTCCTATCTCTTGTATTGATTAGCAATCCCTTGCAAAATTATCTGGTACTAGGCCTATACTGCGTGGGATCAGGTGGTACAAACCGATCTCGCAGCCAAAGGACTTACCAAAAGGGATGCCAAAGACCGGGCTGCCTGGAATGCCGCCCTTAGGTGAACAAAGAGACTGGCCCACTCATGTGTAGATCTTAGTCTTTAATGTATGTATGCATGTATGTATCTATGTATGTATGTATGTATGTATGTGATGAACTTGGAGATAATGAACAATATAAGAGATAAAACACTGACTCGCGCATATGTATAAAGAGAATGTTTCGATATCATTGGCGTGTCAGAATTGTTCAAGAAAATGTGTACCATCTTCCACTGCAGGGGCTTTTAGTGTACGGTCGTGCTAATAAGTCATGTCCCAGCTGTCATTACGTTTGGCTTGCTCTGTGCTGTATTAATGTCTGTCAGATGTTGAATAGGGTGGGTACGTGTAGGAACATGTTTGTATATTTCACTCGATATGAAGAAATTAAGCTTAGATATTGCTGATACCAATTATTGATCAAAACATACTTGGTGCCGAGACATCACTTATTAGCGCGACTGTACCTCCTATTCTACCCTTCTAGTTCTCTTACACTTATTACACACTTTTTCATATTTATTTTGATCACCACTCATCATCCACAACCTTTATCCTCACCCTCACCCTTCCATCACCACTCATCATCCACAACCTTTATCCTCACCCTCACCCTTCCATCACCACTCATCATCCACAACCTTTATCCTCACCCTCACCCTTCCATCACCACTCATCATCCACAACCTTTATCCTCACCCTCACCCTTCCATCACCCCTCATCATCCACAATCTATATCCTCAGCCTCAACCTTCCATCACTCCTCATCATCCACAACCTCTATCCTCACCCTCACCCTTCATCATCCACTACCTCTATCCTCACCCTCACCCTTCATCATCCACAACCTCTATCCTTACCCTCACCCTTCATCATCCACAACCTCTATCCTTACCCTCACCCTTCATCATCCACAACCTCTATCCTCACCCTTCATCATCCACAACCTCTATCCTCACCCTTCCATCACCCCTCATTATCCACAACCTCTATCCTCATCCTCACCTTTCCATCACCCCTCATCATCCACAACCTTTATCCTCACCCTCAGCCTTCCATCACCCCTCATCATCCACAACCTTTATCCTCATCCTTCCATCACCCTTCATCATCTACAACCTTTATCCTCACCCTTCCATCACCCCCATCATCCACAACCTCTATTCTCACCCCCCATCATCCACAACCTCTATCCTCACCTTCCATCACCCCTTCATCAACAACCTCTATCCTCATCCTCACCCTTCCATCACCCCTCATCATCCTCATCCTCCCCCCCCCCCCCACCCCTTTCGTCTCATTCTGTTCACCCCCAATTCACTGTTCTTCTGTCATCCATCGCTGTGTTCTCACTGTATGGATTATGTTGCCACTGTTATGCTCGCACTGTAAACACCATGAACTCACAATTTCTCACCAAATTCTTTAAAACTAATCCATTACTTGTAAACTTGTAAGTAAGTAAGTAAGTAAAGCCATTTAAAGTTAGCCTTACTAACCTCTCCTCTAAATCTCTCTTCCTCACAGGGTACGGCTACGACACCGCTGCGTATGGTAGTCAGGGCTACCCGTACATGACCGGCCAGATGTACGGTGGTTACGACATGACCCGCGGCTACTCCCCCACTTCCAGCGCGCCCTCCTACATGAACGGCTCGTACTCCCCCGCAATGTACGCCTCGGCACCCTCACCTTATTCCATGAGCCAGGTACGCCCCATTTTGGTTGTTGGCTTCGTGCTGGGTGTTTACCTGTATTTATGAATTTATTTATCAATGTATCTAAATTACAGTGTTTTTTCTTTTATATATCTATATTCATCTATATGTGTTTTCTATCTATATATTTATTATTTATCTATATATTTATATTGCCTAACTGTCTGTCTATCTACCTATACATCTATCCACAACATTTCTTGTAAATTATATAACTGAATTTCCTACGCTTCTATCCATCATTCATTTGCAGATCATTACTTTATCATTTCCATATATTGTGTGTACCCTTACTCGTAGACGATTACATTGACTGAAATTACATTATAATATCCTCTATTAAGTAATTATAGCGAAACTCAAGTTGTTGTTTGTTTATATGTGTGGAAGTAATCAATTGATTAGTTTAAAGAAACATTATATCTCTGTAGATCAGCAATCATAGTTTTGCAATATTTACCCAGAAGGAAACCGGACCCAACAAATACCATAACACACCATCGCATCTCTCCCCATCACCAACAGATGGCGTCCATGGCGTCGGTGGGCTCCGTTGGTTCAGTCGGGTCCTCAGCGTCCCATTCCCCTACCCCCATCAAATCCGAGACGCCCACCCTTCCCGTCTCCTCTCCGGGGGCCTCCATGCCGCCCACCGCCACCCACACCACGGCAGGTGAATATCAAAGTGAGTATCCGGGGTAATATGCAGGTGATCTTATTTATTATGATCCACTATTTCATTGTCTAATCACTCGTATCGTCATTGTATCTGATAGCCATTTCCTCCTATTGGAGTTATTTTCCAAAATAATATATTATATAACAGTTTGTTTTTAAATGCCTGCTATTGAGTTTGGTAGTATTTCAGAGTATTATTAAACATATGTCTTTAGTAGTATCATATCTTATTGCTGTTAGTCTATATAATTTATTAAGACACATTTTCATATTTTATGACCTGGCAATATAATAATTAGATTGTTTAAAATAGTGTTGTCATATTCTTGGATCTGATAAGTTCATGAGTATATTTTGCCATTAAGATCGACATCGTTCATAGCCAAAATTAGTATATTATTAAAATTATATTAGTATAGCTTTCCATTGTTGAGGCGATGCGGTATGTGTGTTAGCATGTGAGAGAAATTTAAGTAACACCCGATGCCCAAACTCCTTGCCTTCTTTTCGTTATGTATTTGAATTAGTATCGAATCAAAACTAGATAATACTATTTTCTAGTATACGGTAAATCGTAGGTTCTTTCTAAACTCGGGTAAGATACAATGATTTTGGGCCCCGGGAGTATATTTCAAGAGTGGTCTGGATGACAGGTGTGTGGTGTAAGGGGAGGCGATGGCAGATGTGTAGTGGAGATGGGGTGTAAGTGATGCAAGAGTTCTTAGAATGGCGTTGTCCTGAAGAATAGCGTATTGTGCCTCGGTGTTGTGTATTGTAGGTGTGTGGTATAGGTAGGAATGACGTGCAGGTGTGTGGTATAGGTGTGACTGACATGTGTGGTACGTGTGACTTATGTGTAGGTGTGTGGTGCGTGTGACATGTGCAGGTGTGTAGGTGTGTGGTGCGTGTGACATGTGCAGGTGTGTGGTATAGGTGTGACTGACGTGTAGGTGTGTGGTATAGGTGTGACTGACATGTGTAAGTGTGTGGTATAGGTGTGACTGACATGTGCAGGTATGTGGTATAGGTGTGAGTGACATGAGCAGGTGTGTGGTATAGGTGTGACTGACATGAGCAGGTGTGTGGTATAGGTGTGACTGACATGTGCAGGTATGTGGTATAGGTGTGAGTGACATGAGCAGGTGTGTGGCATAGGTGTGACTGACATGTGCAGGTGTGTGGTATAGGTGTGACTGACATGTGCAGGTGTGTGGTGCATGTGACTTATGTGCAGGTGTGCGGTGCATGTGACTTATGTGCAGGTGTGCGGTGCGTGTGACTTATGTGCAGGTGTGCGGTGCGTGTGACTTATGTGCAGGTGTGTGGTGTGTGTGACTTATGTGCAGGTGTGTGGTGCGTGTGACTTATGTGCAGGTGTGCGGTGCGTGTGACTTATGGGCAGGTGTGTGGTGTGTGTGACTTATGTGCAGGTGTGTAGTGCAGGTGTCAGCAAATGACATGGGTACAGGTGTATAGAGACTAGTGTTGCATGCTTGAGATTACTGATATGCAAGCGTTAGGTGAATTGTGACATGTGCATGATGACTGAGGCAAGTGGAAGTGAATGAGGTGGTGTAGATGTACAGAGACGATTGTTGTAGGTGTATAAAAGTGAATACACGTGTGTGATGACAGTCGTGCAGGTGTGTAATGAGTGTGGTACAGGTGTACAGAGACGAGTGTTGCAGGTGTGGTGCAGGTGTGGCCGTCGTCGCCCCGCTAATGTAATGATGGTGTGGTGCTGCCGCAGGTGTGATGAAGCGGGAGTACACGACGTCAGCAGCAGCAGCAGCAGCAGCAGCAGCGGGAGGTGGTGGTGGCCCGGGGCAGCAGGACCTTTCCCAGATGATTTCCATGTACCTGCCGGGGTCCCAGGAGCGTCATGAGCAGCAGAAAGCCGCCGCCGCCGCCGCCTACATGTCCCACGCCCATTACCACGCCCACGGAGCCTCCTCGCCTGACCAGATGCCGCCCGCGCCCATGCCCCTGACCCACATGTAACAGTATCCCGAAGCGGGTGGTATTTTGAGCTGCAAGATGCGTCCATCGGTGAGGGAGGAGGAGGTGGAGCAGGAGGGGGTTGAGTTACAGGAGCTGGCACGCCTCTATGCCCACTCGTCAGGCCGCCCATCCCATCTTTAAGGCTGTCTATCCTATCCTTGAGGTCGCCTATCCCAGTCCTGAGGCCGCCCATCCTACCTGAAAGGCTGTTTATCCCCGCATGAAGCATCCCAGCCAACAAATAACTTTATTAAAAGATATTCCCATGGGTCCTGTCACTTATTCTAGAAGAAAAATCTCTCTGATTGGTTTTTATTCTTGAAGAAAATCTCTCTCACCCCTCCCCCCCTCCGCGGTTCCAGCCAATCAGAGGTCCCACTTAAGAGGAGAAATGCATCACCATCGGTAGAATTGCTCGGAGGAGTTGCAACACTGAAAGGTATTTGTACAAGAGAGACACATGAGAGATTACTAATATTTCTGTGTCTTCACTTCTGCCAGACATCATCACTGTAAACAACTGCAGTATTAGTATCAGATGCCAGCTGCAGCACTGCCAGATGTTGTCGTTGCAATCACTTACAAGAGTGTCAAATGGCATGCAAAAGTTCAGACAGATCTGTTTTGTGGCAGCACGTGAAACAGCTGATTAAGTTGACAGCTATCCTCTGCATCACTGATAGGTGTAACTACCCGAGTCAGATACAGCATTGCCAAACATCAGTTGTAGGGCTCTTAGGCGTCTACAGCAGCACGCCCCAGTATTAGTACTGGAGTCAGCTGTAAGAATGTAGCTACAAAAGCATCAACACTATTAGCCATAAAGTAAACAAAATAACAAGACCACAGCGACTCCTCCCCCTCAATATTGTGGACACTAAAGAAATGTGATAATCGCATAAATGTAACGTTATGACTAAATATTAATAATATTACTGGTGTGACTACATAAAGTGTGTATGTAATAATACGTTCTTATTGCCATAATTTATACGGACGTTTGTGTGTCATGTCTGAGTGCTTCAGGCAAGGTGTTAGTTAGTGCCGGTTGTGTGTACACGTGTGTGTGTCCGTGTGCACCACGGGGCCCCGCCCTCTTGTACATACAAGTTTTGAACCCTGTACATAACTCCCACAATGCCCCCTCCCCCCAAAGACCCCCGCCTCGCCCCCACCCCTCCCTTGTGTCGGGTGGTGGGGCGGAGCAGTGGTACCCTCACCCCCTACCCCTTTATCCCCCAGGCCCCGCGCTGCCCAACCCTCCCCCTCCCCCTGCCCCGCTCCGCTCTGCTTCCCACCCAAGTCCCCACCAACACCTCTGCAATCGCCCTTGCCTCCACCAATCCATGCAAACACCCCAGAAAACACCCCTCTCCATATTACCACTTTTCCCACCAATACCACTACAATCGACCTTACTCCAGCAATAGCCTCAATCCCCCCTTGCCACCACCAATACTCTTACAATCACCCATACCCATGCTCCTTTCCCACCAATTACCAATGTCACTACCTCTATCAACATCACTATGGTCCTTGCCCTATCAATACCCCTTAGCAATCACACCAACCCAGTACACAAATACACCACCTCTTGTTGGATCGTCTGGTGCCCGTCAGCCCAGCGGATGGTGCCCCTAGCCTCCTTACACACACACACACACACACACATACTGTTGGACTAAAATGTCTTGTCCACATCACTACCTTACACATACGCATAATTATACCCATCATATAATTCACACATATATATATATATATATATATATATATATATATATATATATATATATATATATATATATACAGTATATATATATATATATATATATATATATATATATATATATATATATATATATATATATATATAATTATATATATATATATATATACACACACACATTAAATAGTAACCAATATGCTGAATAAAACTTCCATAGGAGTTAAATATTGATCCTCCAACACACAAAAACATTGACACAACACCCACCACCTCACAAGAAAACAAATACCCTCCAACCACAAGAGAAACTGCCCACCACCCTCAGTGGAGAATAAGTCCCCTCCCGAATGAATCCCCCTTTACAAGAAAACCTTCACAATTAAATCCTCCTCTTTACCTCCACACCTACAAACACCTCCATTCCCATGAGCTAATTCCCCCCTCCTTCCTACACTCATACACCTATACCCCTTAATAAAACAGACTCCACCACCATGAGATAAAACCCCCATCCCACCTCAATCAAACCCCCACCCACCTCCTACACCGTCCGCAGATCAAAGTCAAATTATAATTCTAACTGAGGTATCGTGACGCCGCGTAAGGCCCTACTCACGGGACGACTACTTTCTGTATCTCTAGGCCCTCCAAGGCGGAGTCACATGAACGCATTATCTGGAATTTGTTTCCGACAATTATTTTGCTCTGGTAACTTGTGAATTGAAAGTTTAAAAGAAGAAAGAAAACCAGCCACTGCCTTCAGTCTAGTGGCGGAGACCAGTGTAACCAAACACAAATAATAATAATAATAATAAATACAAAACAAAAGAAAAATATTAATTTTTGCCAGAATAAAAATAAATGCCGGCCGAACGTTACCAGGGCTCATGTGTCTCCACCTGTGCAGTGCAGAGATCGGACAACTCTTTTGGAATTGGAACCTTCATCAAATCAAATTATTGCCAGAAGTTTTTATATCATGCTCTAATTAACCGACAAAATCGTATTCACATTTATATTTACTAACACTGCCTTGATTATTTGAGAGTACCTCATACTAACTAGAACGAGAGTTCGTTTATGCAGTTTAAGCGGTCTTAAATAGGCCATAATTTGTGTTCATGAGTGTGCAATCGCCTGCACAAGTAGCCGGCATATTCATAATATTTTATGATAAACTTGAAGCAATTATTACTAATTAAGGAAAAACACCGACTCGGCAGGAGTGTTTCAAAATAACATTTTAGTTAATGTATACCACCTTTCATTGCTGGGTTGTATAGATTAATATAATATATGGTATGCTAAGTCTGACAATTGCAATTGGTATTTTCAAATAGTAAATTAGTAGTGATCTAATTTTGTAATATGCTTTAAAATAATAGAGTAATTTGAGCATATGGGAAACATCTGGCAATTAATCAATATGTTGAAGTTTTCAATTCAAGCACCATAACAAATTTGACATAAATTTTATAAATAACCCCAAAATTACTCATAGTTTCAGTATATCGTCAGTACCGTTTCGACTGCCCAATTAGTCTAACAAAATACAATATTATTTCTGCAAAATATATAAGTGTTATTAGTTATTTATAATTAAGAGCAGCCGTGTTTTTCAGCCATGTTCTTACGTATTAGTTGTTGCAAATTTCCTTCAATTGACAGTTTGTACATAGGCCTCATCGGACCGGGAGAATCTGCAAATCTTCAAGTAGAGATATTTATATATTTGATTCTGTAATTACTAATGCAATAAAGATAGTACTATACGTGGACACAGATTATGTTGTGTAGGATCCAGCCCAAATACACCGACCGACTGATAATAATTCCGTGTGCAATATAAAGGGTGGCGCACATTTTGGTTACTCAGCTGACGTAAGGGGAGTTTTATGGACCCCCACTTCCCTCATGTTTAGCCTCATTATGTTGAGATGTTAAGACAGTCACCTCATTAGTTTGGCGATTTTAAGACCTTTCGTACCATTTAGGTGTATTTTTGTTTTGGCGTGCGATAACGGGCTGCATTTTAGAAGGATTGGACATTCGGCTGGGACATTTTAGAAGGATTGGACATTCGGCTGGGACATTGTTCTAACGAAATACAAAAATTTACAAATATATCTCGAAGATTTTTTATTTTATTTGTTTATTAAAGGCTTGATGGAGGTCTAGGAGGAATCTAATATATATATAAATAAATACATCAATAAATGAACAAAGGAATTAATTATAACTGTGCCGTTAATGAAGGCCTAGCCTGGGTAACCGACTTGAGCGCCACTCTGTAGAACACATAGACTGTAACCAACCGGGTGCACAATCATTCAACACTAATAGTATCAACACGTGTTAAGGGGGGATGGGCCGCTTTTCTGGACCACTTTCTCCCTCATATTTATCCCCATTAGTTTTCAGATGTTAAGATGTTTGCCCCCATTAGTTAGTCGATTTTAAGACCTTTCGCCCAATTTTTTCGTCAATATGTAGACCTTTCGTGCTATTTAGGTGTCGATTTTTTCCTTGGCAAACGATAGTGAGCCTGTAATGTTGGAAGAACCGGCCTTCGGCGGGGAAATTTTTCTACCGAAAAATGTACAAATTAATCTATAAGGGGGATCTAATGGATATTTTTTTAAATTTGATGGAGGTCTAGGGAGGAAACTAGAAAAATAATGAATACATGCAAAAAACGTCCAAAAAGTGAACCATCTTCCCTTAAGGGAGCCAACCTCCCTTTTTTCTCTTTCTCTCCCTCTCTCTCTTTGGCTTGTATCCATTCGGCCTCATTCAGCCTACTGTTTAAAACGTTTACCCCCATCCAGGTGTCAATATTTTCCTGGCGAGCGATAGCAAGCCAGCTAGCTAAATTTGTACATTTTTGATAGAAAAATGTCTCCGGCGAAGCCGTATTTCTCCATACAATGCTGGCTCGCTATCGCTCGCCAGGAAGAAATCGACACCTGGATGGGGATAAACGTCTTAAAAACAGTTGGATGAATGGGGATGAATGAATACAAGCCAGAGAAAGAGAGAACAGGAGAGAAAGATAAAAAAACAGGTGACCCCCGTTAACTCATTCAGTACCGGTGACATCTTTTTCATTAAATTATGGCAACTATTAGGCGATTTCCTCCAGCTTAGGGAGGACGTCTAACCCTTAAAGGGCTACTGACTATCTCGATTAATCCCATTAGTTACCATATATCCTTTATAACCTTCATAAAATCGTCTATATGTAGCTGAAATCAATTACAAAAGACGTGACCAGTACTGAAAAGGTTAAAATGTTTCAAATGTGTTATTAATTCAGAATACCTTTACAGATTGAATCATTAATAATGTACGAAAGTACCCCAAATGATGTGTTTGAAAATGTACACATACCATTTACATATGTACCAGTATTTTAGATTATTATTTCTTATATATATATATATATATATATATATATATATATATATATACTGTATATATGCAGTATATACAGTATATAGGCCTATATATATATATAATATATATATATATACTGTATATATACAGTATATGTATATATATATATATAATATATATATATATATATATATACTGTATACATATATACAGTATGTATATTATATTAATATTATTAGTATCATTATAATTATTTACAATATATGTGTTCTATTATATTATGCACATACATTTTTCGGTGTAACTGATACATTGGCCCCAAAATGCACAGATATGTCGTGGGTTGTCCAGTCTCTGTCTACTGAAGGGGGTCTGTGTGCACTGTAAATATCGAGTGTGCAGAACAGAACACACAACCCTAGCCAAACTGGGGCACATCTTACGGTCCAATCTGAACACATTTTAGTAACAATCTGAACACATTTTAGTAACAATATGAACACATTTTAGTACCAATATGAACACATTTTAGTAACAATCTGAGCACATTTTAGTAGCAATATGAACACATTTTAGTAACAATATGAAGACATTTTATTAACAATCTGAACACATTTTAGTAGCAATATGAACACATTTTAGTAACAATATGAACACATTTTAGTACCAATATGAACACATTTTAGTAACAATATGAACACATTTTAGTAACACTATGAACACATTTTATTAACAATATGAGCACATTTAGTAACAATCTGAACACATTTTAGTAACAATATGAACACATTTTAGTAACAATATGAACACATTTTAGTAGCAATATGAACACATTTTAAGTAACATTATTAAAACATTTTAGTAGCAATATGAACACATTTTAAGTAACATTATTAACACATTTTAGTAGCAATATGAACACCTTTTAGAAACCTTCTTTAACTTGGCATTCATATTAAAACATATTTTTGATAAGAACCGTATAAATATATTTAAAACACTCGAAAAAGATGTTAGAGACGTCACGCAATTACATAACTGTCTTGATAGCGTAATGCATAAGTGCGCGGAATTTCGATGTGAGTATCCTAGGTTCGATTCCTTGGAGTGCCACATGTATTTGTTGATGTCATTAATAGAGTTTAGTGGTGAAGTTGGTTGGTGGAAAAAGCATAATACTTGACCACTAGTGAGACTCGGGCTATTAGGATGTTGGAGCTGTAGGCATTGCTATTTGGTAGAATTAGTAAAATACGGTTGTAGTACTTTTATAAACACATAAGATGACTTTCAACATACTCTGTGCCCTTCAGAAACCTGCATTATTATTGCATTTCTGTGTAATATTGATGTTTTCGCTTCCAACTTCATCCTCCTAGCCTTAATCTCGCAAGTGACCAATTAGGCCCTTAATATGCGTGCCAGTTGGGTTAGTTTGGTGTTCCATATTGCACACTCGATTATTACAGTGTAGTTAATAGGCTTTAGTTTCGCGACCCTAGTACTCACAATTTTCTTCCTTCAGATTTTCAGAGTACAGTTGTGAGCATTAATGAGGTTACACCCAAGTGATAGACAATACTTTATATAATTAAAGCATCTTATTGTCTCGTTTGGGTTCGATGCAGATTCAAATGAGTGGGTAGCTATTAATGGTCACAACTGTACATTCGTTATTTGGTGAAAATGTAAAGTTGTTGTGGGAAACATTGTTTTTATTAATTTTATTTCAATTGTTTGCATTGTTTTTAATTTCCATTATATTTTCATTTATTAACGTAGGATGGTTAACAAAAACAAACCTTCCTAAAGGTTATGTTAGAATAGGCGAGACTAGGATAAGTTGCTAAGTTCATTCAACATTTTTATGGATATATATACTGTATGTATATATATATATATATATATATATATATATATATATATATATATGCTGTATATATATATACTGTACATACAGTATATATATATATATATATATATATATATATAAACACATATATATATATATATATATATATATATATATATATATATGTATATACGGTATATATATATATATATATATATATATATATATATATATATATATATATTTATATATTGTATTTATATATATATATATATCGTACTTCAAACTAAAGTACCGGTACATAAGTAATCTCCCATTCATAGATTTCTTTATATTAACTTCACTAATAACTATATGTGTCTTGAAAATCTGAGCTAACAAAAAAAAAAAACGTGGGTTTAAGGTCGAGATAGTAGATTTGAGATTTGTTTACATATTTATTTTATTTTATTATATATATTTGTTCTTTTCGTGGGTGTGGGGGTATTATTACGGGCGCGGGCGGCAGCGGGCGTATGTGAGACCCTTTTAGAGTGTCTCGGTCTCTGTTTTCATCTTTTTGGCTTTTATGTTTTATTTGTCTACTTCTGTATATCATTTGTAAATAACGCACCAATATTTGTCTTGTTATACAACACACTGGATGAGCCGACGTTTCTTTATCGTTGGAAATGACAAAATAAAAGAAATAAGAACAAATGGAGTTTTTGTTATAAACCTATATTTTATAAAACTAATAGTAATGCATCTTATATAATTATATTATATTTCATTTATCAGCATAACAAGGATGGGCTGGAGAGGTGTCCTATCATTTATGATGTCATTAGTACTGTATTTTCAATACACGTTCTCTTTCATTCTGTCAAACACAAACAAATTGTATGCACCTTAGGCTTAGGGTTCACTATTATTATCATCTACATACTCCTCTCTGTAGCATGCAGTAAACAATGTCATGCAATCTACTGTGCAGTTCAGTACAACACATTTTGAATCTCTTGCGTTTTCGTTTTGCAAATATAATCAAGTGGATCGTTTATTTTGTGCAATTTGCTTTGCAATATACCGTGATTAATTAATGCATATGAAATTACATTCATAACTCAATACCTAAATATAATCTTGCATAATGAAAAATACGAGAGGTCCACGAACTTATATGAGTGATTGTACACCGATATATTATCTATGCTAAGTGTAACCTACGAACGACATTGTTGATTTATTAATATGTTCATTATACACTCAACGGATTATTACAAAAGCACACAATAGGCCTTGGTAAGTGCATCATTAATTTACAGAACATTAATTGCAGGACATCATATGATACCTCAACAATGGAAATATGCCACTATGTATTCGACATTCTCTCTCTCTCTCTCTCTGGCATGTATGACTTTTGTTCTTCAAAACTCAACCACTCCACCCTAATCTTGGGGAACTTAATGATATACTATTTATTATGACAATGACTGCATTATATATTGCGAAGTAGTTGATACCAGCCATACTCTCATTACCTAACTTGCACACATCTTCCTTCAGAAGATATGTTGCTTATCACTTTAGTCTGTGTATTTTCAAGTCCATATCTCCATGGCTCGACTTTTACGAAGATTCTGCTCAGGATTGTGTTGTTGATAATGAAAACTTGGTATACATAATGGTGGAGAGAAAAGTAGTTTCATAGTTTTGTTTTGTTTTTGTGTGTTTTTTTTTTTTTTTTTGGGGTGGGGGGGGATTACGAAACCAGCAACTAAGGGGCTCAATTCACCGTCAGTATGAAGGAAATAGAATATATATTTACATTTAGTCGTGGCCATGTATGCCTGTATAATATTAGAGACAAAACGGTAATGACAATCGCCTTCAACAACCTCTACATTTAAAGAAACACATCGAGCCGTAATGTATAGTGACAGTTATTAATATTAATACATACATTTTAGAAGCTGTTTTGGGATGAACTGAAACTTATTTATATATTCTTTACCCGATACTGAATTTCAGAGCTGCCTTTGAATTTATAGAGGCTATAAAATGTAGCAGAATTAATGACCACAACTATACACAAACCGATTTTGGTCAATACGAGTATCGAGTATCGCAGTAGTTCATTAATGTTCAGTTAATGTACAGTTTCTAGTATTCAGTCCAGTGAACATTGATGGCAACTGTACATCGATGTATTGTTACATCTGATCCACAGAAATTAAATTACTATTCTTCACTTAACATTGCTTACCATTTCATCATTTAATTACCATCATAAGTTGTTCATGACCTCGACAGTACACTCAAGGATATAGTCGTATCCTTAAATATTTGAAGCTCTCCCGAACAAAATAATATCTTCCTGGCAATTCTTTTCATATAATTTGCATTTCGCGGGTTCTTTTAAACAGTACGAGGGTTCAGAAAGGGCCATGATGTGTGTCTTAGTGTGGTAGAATGCTAGTGGAAGTTAATTATATATATAGACTATAATCCAAATAAATCAATTCAAGGCAAATTACTCTAAGTCTAAATTGAATTTAATCTGAATCTAAGCTAATTTACATCCAAAGGTCACTCACATATGTTTATATTAAAATAATGTTCAAAGGGTTAATTATACACCAGGCTTTAACTCGCCAATACCTCCACATGACAATGAGGCAAGGGACATGGCCGGTTAAGATGGCGGCGGGAGGGTCAAGACTTGCACGAGAGCTCAGTACATGAAAAGAATAACAAATGATTATGATATGGTAATGACATGAGTAGAAATGCTTAGCTGTCAGTCATGGTGTCTATGAGAGCGTCGTTGAAGTATATATGTGGGTATTGCTGGCTGTATATTGTGAATATAGGCACAATAGCACAATTAAATGCGACGGAATATATGTTGATAGGGTGATGTCTGCGAAGGCTCTAAGGTCCCTCGGACATTGCTGCCTTAGCAAACGCCAGGCGGGAAAACTATCGTACCGCGTCTAGGTTGCTTAATACGATAATTTATTATACAGTATACAATAAATTCATATATACTACACAAGACCGTGTCAATATTGCTTAATATTAGGCCTTTTATAATTTTAACCTACTTACAACTTGCAATCTTATTATTCACAATCTAATTTCCTACGCCGTACACCGAGGAATTGACCGTTACTACTTTACCTAACTAAACACGTCACAAAGATGTACATTAGCACATAAATTGCCAATCACAATCGTATTATTCGATACACTCCCCCCACAAGAAAACCTGAACCCCACCTTAAATTAAAGTTGCCCATAGGCTATCTTCTGACGCCACATGTCAACGGCGCCAGCAGCAGCGCGTCGTCCCAGTCCGAGAGTGATCACCATCAGTAGGAAGTGAATCATTACATTAAGAATCCTCGGACCCAGCAATATCAGGTGGAGCCTCAGATTGTAAAGCAGAATCGAGCTCCAAAGCATAGAAACGTGCGATTGGACGAACAGTAGTTCGAGTGCCTGTCTTCAATAGCGCCACCCGCTCTACAGAGTCTTCCCCCTTGTACACCTCCAACACGCGGCCTAATTTCCAGTATAAACGAAGACTAGTTTCCAGTATTAAAACCAATTCACCAACAGTAGGTGCCGATGGTCTTCCAGAGTGCTTTATACTTCTTTCCCTCAATGCCAGCAGATATTTGTTAATCCACCTTTTTCTTAAGTCCTCAATTACCTTCAATATATACTGGTACCGCTAGATACTGCTGCTTCAGAGTACAACGAAGGATCCTCTAGTTCTACAATTAACTGGAAATCAAACGGAAATGCAGTCAATGGTTTTCCGTAGAGTAAGTGAGCTGGCGTTATTGGTAGTGGTTCTTGCAGGTCGGTGTACACACACGTGAGCGGACCATCATTCACGACTGCTTCTATTTCAGTGAGGACTGTCGTCAACTCACTCTTCTTCAATAGAGCACGTCCTACTACCGCTCTTAGTCCTGATTTAACTATGCCGACACACATTTCCCACATTCCACCAAACCAAGGGGCCTTAACTGGTATGAATCTCCATTCGCATTTCTTTTCTCCCATAAAAGCAATGATTGTAGGATCACTGCTCATATCCTTAACCCTTTACTGGCAGCGCACAACATATGTCGAGTGAAAGAAATTTGGACTATGTGGCGGTTCACAACTTATGTCGTGTGCCATTTTCAGCACATAATGTTGCTGAGAGAGAGAGATTAGTGGTGGCAGGAGAGTAGCGAGCGTATGACTGTTCCAGACCACCGCGGCGGACCTTTTGACATGAATCCCACCCTCCCCCACGCTACACAGGGAATTATGTAGGGAAACTACCTAATTACATGGTTTTTGCACTCGTGTTGCGCGATTGTTGCAAGAAAACTAGCGGTCGTACAAGGATGGTTGGGGTGTCATTGGAAAGCTCTGTTTATGCCCTTTCAGGGATACATACTTGTTTTACGCTCTGGGTCTTATTTAGGCATGAAAATTATCACGTAAACAACCCTTTTTAGGGTAAAAACACCCCGCTGGGCGGTACATATAAATTACCGCCTAGCCCGCTCGTAAGGTGTTAAGGTATCTAGATGCCTGGATAAAAGTAGGAGCATTGTCGCTAGGTACTAGTTGAGGGAATGAACGACGTGCACAAAACCGTCTAAATGCTAGCATAAATTCCTCACTAGAAATATTGTCACATAATTCTAGGTGTACCGCCCGAGACGTCGCACAGGTAAGCAATAGTATATAGACCTTATCTTGCTCTTTCGTCTTCAATGCTCCATTGTAATCTAACCCTACAGCTTGGAAGGGTTCGATATGTTTTACATGGCATTCAGGTAAAGGCGGAGCTGGTCCAGTCCCATACGGTTTACCCTTTAGTCTCACATTACACATTTCCTAACTACTCGTCGAACTACTTGTCGAACTCTGGGTATCCACCATGTGAGACGCAAATTTGATATGATGTGATAGACCCCGTAGTGTTTTACATCTTTATGTGCATGTATGACCAATAGGTCAGTAACGTGATGTCTTGCTGGCATAAGTATAGGACGATTTGTGCCGCCCGTTACACCCGACCACTTCAGGCGTCCCTCACATCTGATGAGGCCATTATCTAGGTGCAACCTCAGTTGACGCACTAAGTTAGGCATTATTACCTTATCAGAGCTATTCAAAGATTCTAGTTCATTGGAAAAGGTTTCTACTTGAACCCATTAAATTTAAGTTACTTCAGCTGCTTTATATTCACGATCATTAATGATATGACCCTTATTGCAGAGTTGGCCCTTTACTTTAACCTTGATGTTGGATACAAATCTCAACACCCAAGCTACAACTCTGACTAATTTATTATAGTCACCTAATCTTGCCCACTTTATTAATGGATCCGGTGGCTCAATTGGTTGGGCTGTAACTGTCACTGTTTCCAGTAGCCGAAGTCCTTCACCAACAGCTTTCCATATCGTCAATTCATTCTCATGGAGAAGCCAATTTGGACCATGCCACCACAATTCGGACTTTATTAACTGGTTAGCCGTTAATCCCATAGTTATGAGATCACTAGGGTTGTCTTTTGAATTGACATAATGATATGTGACGTCTGGTAATAGGGCCCTAATTTCATCTACCCTATTTTGCACATAAACTGGCAGAGACTTCTTGCTATGTACCCAGTTGAGTGCTACTTGACTATCGCACCATACGTGAACGACATTAATATTTAATTCCTCCTCGTATGCTGTGCGTACATGATTCACCAGACGTCCTAATAGCAGTATGGCAGTCAATTCCATTTTAGGGATAGTTACCTACTTGACCGGTGCTACCTTCGCCCGGTCAGTAACTAAATGCGCCCCAAATGAAGTAACAACATAAATGGCTACCCCGTAGGCCGTGGCGCTAGCATCGCTAAACGTTTGTAATGTAACATCGCCGAATGCCGTCACCTTACGAGGTAGCTGTTTAGTACATAGGATGTCATACTCTTTCAACAATAATGTCCCTTGATCATTTAAGTCCTCGGGCAAATTGTCATCCCATCCTATGTTGTGTCTCCAAACTTCCTGCATCAGAATCCTAGCTCCTATGGTACGGGTAATGCTAGACCAAAGGATACAAAAATTGCGAAACTTTGCTCAAAAGACTCCTCTTTGAGTGTGTTCCCGTCTGCTGAACTAAAGACATTGTTTGAAAGGTTAGAATGTCTTGTTTTGGTTGCCAGATCATCCCCAAGTTTCTGGTCTTTTCCTGGTTATGAGATGCTGTACCGTCCATCTGAATTAGACTCTGAAGATTTTCACTGTTAGTAACCCACTCGCGGAGAAATAAATGAGCTTCTGTGAACAATCTACTGTACGTGCTTGCCAGTAGGTATGTAATAATTCATCCTGACTACCGCTAGAACCCTGCAAATTGTCTATATACAACCCGCGAGATAGTTTATTAGTGTCCTCTAGACTCCGAGCAGGGGTTCCCATCCTTTTTGTTCCTCTGTACCACTTGGGCATTCTGATAGGTACCAATGTACCCCTAACAACTTAGGATAAAAATGGATAAAATTATGTAAATTTTATATTATTTTATTATGAAATATGTATGTGTAGACTGCATAGGGGTCTTAGTATTGATATTATCAATAATATTAACTCAGTGACTATAAAATATTTTGATCTGTCACATACTCGGACATTGTCGGGCGGTACTGCAGCTGTCTCGAGTTGGTATACATACCTGATTGTTTCACGTCCAATACAGATTGTGGGCCGCAGGAAGTCACAAAATAGTGAAAAAAATTGAATAGTCACCTCACTGATATAATTTTAAGGGAAGGATGCAGTATCCGGGTATACGGTCCTACGGTCGTCATGTTTACATAGGTCGATCGCTCGCGGTTAAGTTCCCGTATATTTTTTCTGTTATTTGACCCTGCTGACCCCTGCTGGCAATATACTGTATATGATGATGACAATAAGTCATGGGGGGTGAGGGGGGCAAAAGCCCCCCTTCAACCTATTATTGTATCCCACGGCAGTCAAAATACACGGGAACATGATTGCGAGTGTCCGCGTAGTGTAAGGCGGGCGATCCACCCGGTAACTACATTCTCGCCAATTTTAATATAAGTTTTGCTTACTGAAATGAGGAAATTGATAAAAACACAACTTTGTGCAATCTAAACACCATGTTTTGTACACTATGGTTATTCTCTCAGACCCCTATGTACCCCCTGAGAAGTGGAAATGTACCCCTTGGGGTACATGTACCCCAGGTTGGGAACGCTTGCGAGTCTAGAGTATCTGGCAGATGTTTTTTAATTGTGGCATTTAACAGAAACTGTGAGCATGTAGCACCAAAGAGTACGACCCTGAAGCGGTATATCTCGACCGGACTTCCAGAATCTTTGAACCATAAAAAGTGAGTGACATCTCAATCTTCCCTTTGCAATCTCACCATCAAGAAAACCTTCTCGATGTCACTGGTGAAAGCATATTGCCCCAGTATAAATCGCAATAAGTGTTGAGACAAATCCGACACCATTGACGAACCAGTCAGTAGGCAGTCATTTAGACTGGGCTGTTGACCTTAGTGGGCAGAGTAGTCATACACCACCCATAATGGTGTGGTGGCACTGTCTTTTCTCACCCCATGATGGGCTAGATAATGAACCCTACCCTTCCTAGTTGGTTCTTTCACATCAACTCGTTCTATGAAACCCCGGTCTAAGTAGTCCCGAAATACGTCATCATACGCCTGGCGCGTGCTCGGTTCATGTGTTAATTTACGCTGTAATGCGCACAAGAGACCCAATGCCAAACCATAATTCGTTGGTAGGCTTATCTCATTATCTTTCCAGGGTAAACTAACCTCATACTGTTTTTCTGCGACACAATAGCTCACAGACTCTTCAAACTTCTTTATCGCAATTTCAGAGTCATAATCAGTCTCCACAGGATTAATGCCTATGTGATCTAATTTCCATAGTCATTCCAGGTCGAACTCGGCAGTCCTTTTAGGGTCACTAGGTTGGGATTCTTCACTTACCAACTCCTCTGCCGCGGTTACATTCACCCTTAATATAGAGACCGTGTCGACCAGGATGTTTGACTGTGTGGTATGTACCTTTCTGCTCATACAAAAGCCATATTTAGTGGGGATTAGAATTACACCACACATTCTTTTAAATCCAGGGTATACTACATCGTAATTGTGATCAACACCAAGTAGAACATGCACCTCACTTTGATTTCCCATGGGATCTGACAGATTAACCCCTTTGCTACGCAATGCGTGTTCCACCTTTTTCACTCCCACAGATATGTATTCTGGTAGAGTGTCTACTACGATACATGTCATAAAGTACCTTTGTTTATGGAAAAATAGGAAACCTCCGCTATTTTGTAGTCCTGTTTGTCAGTAACCCCCGTAAAGCCCTGTAATCGAAGAGTCTCAGCCCCTACGATTTGGTGCTTAAGCCCCATTAATATGGACCTCTTTATAAAGGACCGTTGAGACCCCTGATCGAGAAGCACCCAACAAACTTTGTTACTGTCATTACCTTCCATGGGAATCTTGATAGTGGGCAATATAGTGGTGTCTTTCGTACTACCTAACATCAAAGTTGTAGTACCCTCTGGTTTGTCATCTTTGCCTTTGTCAACTGTAGGACACAACTTGTCGAAGTGATGTCCTTTACAGTGACGACAGGGCCTTAAATACGTGGCAGTACATTGCCCTTGCTTACCATGTTCTCTACTCAGACAAACTGCACATAGCTTCAACCTTTTCGTTTGTGCTAATTTTAACTCATTTGTTGGGTATTTCACACAGAAACTCCATTTATGCTTGTTATTATTACAAAGTTTACATAAAGTCTGTGCGGGTTTCTTGTATGTACCTTCTTTCTTTCCCTTGGTCCCCACCGTCATACTTACAGTCCCTCTCATTTCGACATTCACACCCCCTCCCGACACATTCATTCTCCCATTGTTCAACTGTAAATTACTATTTTTTTTACTGAACGAGGTTTTAAACTCGCCCAGATCAAATGATCTGACTTTGTCGAGTATTGCCATAGGAAGCTTCTGTTTTAGTATAATAACTATAATTTCCTTTGTGGTCAGCCCTAGGATGTCTAGTGATCGTGTATGGCATTCCATGTCTGCTCTAAATTTTGCTAATTCATCAACCTTGTATTTTGGTTGTGTCAGATTTAACAAGGCGACGACATGGGCCATTTTCAATTTTTCCTGATCCCCATATGTTGACTGTAATAATTGTACTGCCTCAAGATAACTATCACCTACTACTGCGAAACCCTCTATTAGATGTAAGGCCTCTCCTTCCATTTGTCCTTTCAGGTAATGAAACTTCCGGACATTATCCAAAGTGGATTAATTTACGGTAGATATAAACACGTCCCAAAAGGCTATCCATCCGTCAAGTTACCCCCAAATGTAGGTAGATTGAGCTTTGGGAGGTGCACAGTGTGTTTTGGATCTGCCCTTCTATTGGCATCATTTTTTCGCCTCCCTTCTTGGTCATAACAGGGCGCTGTAACAAGTGCTTCACTTTAAAGACTGTTTCGTCATATAAGGCACGATTTTCGCACTCTGATACTATCTCATCATCCTCCATCATACTCGCCACACTCACGTCACCTAGAGTAACAATACGACTATGTGTAGCCTGGACATTATCTAGTCTAGCCTCCAATTCCTTGAGGATAGCAGTAGTGATAAAAGTATTGACATCGACTATTAAGCTACTTAACACTCCCCGAAGTCCGGCCCTCTGATTTTTCGGAGCTTTACTTTGCACCCCTCCAAAAGGTGTCGCCTCTGATTTACTCATTTTATGTATACCTATAGGCTATCTATACCTTACAACGCCACACTGTTATATCGACACGGCAAATTAGTAGCCTAGTTAAGAGATGCAGAACGGCAGACTTCTTTGTTATGGAGAAAAAATAGTACAATAAATTGGAAATACACACACTAAATGGCCATAATGAACAAAGAAAATGTTATGTCAGGTCAGGTGTCATAGGAAGTTTGAAAAATGAAATGAAAGAAAACTATTGGGGGAAGATGATAGGTGGGATGCAAGATTTCGGGAGGCGCAACGACACGACCCCGGCGTCCCTCTCTAACCAACGCTTTGCTAGCCCTACTAGCTTATTGTATAGCTGTTGGTTGGCGTCTAGATCAAGGTGGACGCCGTCCAGATCGAGTTCCCGTATATTGAGGGTGTTGGATACAAATCGGTGCCGCGTTTCCGTCAACCGGCATCTCAGGATGCAGTTCACAGAGTTTCAAATCGCCTGATAGTCTTCGGGTCGGAAACCTCGGACTCTGGTTCGGTTTTCGATGGCTACGATCTTGCAGCCCCCCCCCCCCCCACTGGTCTCTTGCTCCAGATCCAACGCCACTTCCTTGATCCTGTTGGCCAATTCACGGGGCTCGCTACCAGGGCCGATATCGTTTGCCCCAAATGAACAGGTATGTCAGGAGAGGCCTGAATCGCACCACTCATCCCCACTCTGGGGAGGTTCTCAGGGTGTCTATTCTGGGCCCAGGCACCCCAAAGAAGGAGAGCTCAAACCTCCGACGCCCTATACACCACAGGCCCTCGCTCAGCCGCCTGAGCCTTGACACATAAGAGTGCCCAAATACAGCGATCCTGTTGGGTATCGGCGCCGGAGGTTCAGGATGAAAACCGAGCCCCACTCCTCCGGGGTCCTTGCTCCTGCATCCCGGTGCTGTGCCCTTACTCATTGCCTTTCAATACTCCCTTATTGGTAGCTAAATCCCGGGTCTGGGCACCAATGTGGTAGAATGTTAGTGGAAGATAATTATATATATAGGCTATATTCCAAATAAACAAATCCAAGGCAAATTACTCTAAGTCTAAATTGAATATAACCCTCTCACGCATATGACGCAATTTTGAGCCTATTGGGGATACTTTAACGCCTTTGTTACAATCAGGGGTATTTATAAACCTTTAGTTTAGTTACTTCAACCTCTGCAGTTGTCTTTGAGTTAGCTGTGGGCAGAAAACTAATTTTGGAGAGGTAATTATTAGAGTGAGAACTCTATTTATTATTGCTAATCTGGCAACCTCTGCATCATAAAAGCATGAAAGGGTTAATCTGAATCTAAGCCAATTTACATCCAAAGGTCACTCACATATCTTTATATTAAAATAATGTTCAAAGGTTAAATTATACACCAGGATTTAACTCACCAATATCTCCACGTGACAATGAGGCAAGGGACAAGGCCGGTTAAGATGGCGGACGGCGGGAGGGTCAAGACTGGCACGAGAGCACAGTAGAAGAAAAGAATAACAAATGATTATGATAAGGTAATGGATATTAGTAGAAATGCTTAGCTGTCAGTCATGGCGTCGATGAGAGCGTCGTTGAAGTGTATATGTGGGTACTGCTGGCTGTATGTTGTGAATATAGGCACAATAGCATAATTAAATGAGACGGAATATATGTTGATAGGGTGATGTTTGCGAAGGCTCTAAGGTCCCGCGGACATTGCTGCCTTAGCAAACGCTAGGCGGGAAAACTATCGCACCGCATCTAGGTTGCTTAATACGATAAATTCATATATACTACGCAAGACCGTGTCAATATTGCTTAAACCGGCGAGCGTGCGCAGGGTGTAGTGAACACCACACTTCTGGGTGGCAATATTAAGCTCCATTCCTGCCTATAATTGTCATTTTACGATAAATATCGTTATTACTTATTCATATGCGCCTATTTTATGTTTAATATGAAGATAGCAACATGTAACAACAATAAAACAAGTGGGAATAGTGTTTTGATGGTCAAAATAGCGAATAATTGCTGACCGGCCATTCATAAAGTGTGGAGCTGAGGCGGGCCACACCCTCCCTTCTTGGAGCCTGGAGCTACACTGACTTACTCACTCACACTCTCAGACACTCTATACCCTCTCTAACAACATGAGCATGGCTTAGACAGGTTTGGAGATATTGGCATGATAAAAACACCAATAAATATGGGAATAAGAGGACAAATACATGATAATTGAAGGGGGGGGTGGGGGAAGGAGGGGATTTTGACAGATATGGTGTAGTGATAGGAGGTATGGAGGGGAATTATCTCACTTAATAACCATTTCACTTGTTTTAACCCTTCTTTAGCGGGGTCCGACTTAAGTCCGTATCTAAAAATCTGGACTATGTGGCGGGGCCCGACTTAAGTCCGTGTGCAATTTTGGCGCAATATTGGCTCTGAGAGAGAGACGAGCGACGGGAGGAGCGTAGGTTACCTCATGACCGCTCGCCATGGCCGCCATGGGTCTACTGACATGTACGCCACACTACTCCACCCTCCCTCCCTCGCTACAAACCTAATTATGTAACGAAATGACTGTATTTTAGCGATTTTGCCCTTCGGTTGCACGATCGTTGCAAGACAACCAGTGATCGTAGAAGGATGGTTCTGGTGTCATTGGAAAGCTCAATTTACGCAATCTCAGGGATATATAATTGTATTACGCTCTGGCTCTTATTTATGCATGAAAAAAAGAACGGAAACAACGCCTTTTATGGTAAAAAAAACCCGCTGGGCGGCAAGGTGAAATATACTCCACCACCCGCTCTTTGAGTGTTTAGTGCTACTGGGACCAAGGGTCCTCGCCCTTGCCTATCAAAACCTCTTAACCCTTAAAGATCGGCGCGCAACATAAGTCGAGTTGAAAAAACTGGCAAAAAACGGGTGAAAAAAGGGTGGAAATCGAGTGAAAATGGGTGGGATAGTAATGATCCATACGTCCGACATCTTTGGCCTCCCGGCCCACACTAACTCCAGTTCCCCCACCGCGCGTGAGGATGACAGTGTAACCAATAGTTCGCTAAAAGTGAGCAAGGTAGCAAAATCAGCTAAACTTCCATCTTCGAGGTAACACTGTCAGTGCTCCACGAGTGCTACGTAGCTGTATGTGGCGTCATTGTGTAGCGATTTCCACCTAGTTTTTGGCGCAATACAGTTCCTTTCATACTGATGGTTGATATAGCAGTCAGAACGGCCCGGAAAGGCCCAAAACGGCCACAGAGCACCCGCTAGAGGAGGGTTAAGAGTGTTCTCGCTGTTCCCGGGTTAATAGCATATTAGGCCTTTTATAATCTTAACTTACTTTCAACTTGCAATCTTATTATTCATGATCTAATTTCCTACGCCGTACACTGCGGAAATGATCTTTACTACATTACCTAACTAAATATATCACAGAGACGTACGTTAGCAAATAAATTGCCTATCACTATCGTATTACACGATACTTACAATGTAGCCCAACGAGTATGATGTAGATTGTAGCCTATACCCTGTGGTGCGTTTGTAGACAAGTGAACAAAGAGCCCAAATTTTCGGTAGGTGACCGCGTCTCTCTAACCCCAGGACCTTTCCGCCAATGTCTTGTAAACATAGCTGCCTTGTTACCATGATAAAAGGTAATGAAAGAAATAAATAATGAAAGAAAACGTGTACAATCTAAACCTTTGGTTGGACTTGCCTGTTTATAGCCCAGAGGCTATGACCAGTTTATATATATATATATATATATACTGTATATATGTTGAAGCATTTCCACGATGGTTTTATGGGATCACTTACTAAACTTACCAGTGCATTTTAATAGGTGTTCAGTAGCCACATCACAATCATTAAAGAAGTTATTGCATATTAAGCAGCGGTACACGAGTTGTTGAGCGTTAATCTTTGTTTACACTGTGACGTCACAAGAGACACGGGAGATCCCCCCCCCCCCACCCCCTCTCTTCTGAGGTGGGACACTTTTGTCGCAAACCAGGACGGACCTTCAAGTTTCTGGTCACTGCCGTTTGTGAGTTAGTTAAAATTGAACTTCAGAGGCTATCAACCCTACTGATTATTAAGCCAGCACACTGTATGTCAAGAATAGCGTCAGGGCTGGAGCCCCTTTTCGAGAACTCCAGTCTCTTGTTTGTGAGCCACCGGTTTTTTGGTCCATCCCGGTCGCTGTCTACAAACACACCTTTAATTTTCGAATTTTACTCGAATTGAATCGAATCCTCTTTTAATATGTTTACCTCGTACTGTATATTCAGATCGAGGGTTCATTTAAGCAATCCGAGTAGTCTAACATATCCATGATTTGTGTCCTAGAATGTACAGCTGCTTTTAATAAATGTTCCTCATTGTCCTTGAGGGAACAACAGTGTATCTTCACCAGTGCACCATTCATCCCCGCAGCCGTGTCAGCAGAATAAGTAAGTAACTATTATGGTTGGTCAATGATCCATATTGGTAAAATAAGGAAATTATCACCGTAGAAAACGCTTAGTTAAGTGTATGCTCCCCTCAGTAGTAGTAATAGTAGTAGTATAGGGGATTGAAATAATACACTGTAATATATGTGCCATTATATGTTCATCCGGAACAAAATTGGGAAAATATTTACTTATATACCACAATTTTTCCCAGTGTTGTTTCGTTTTAATTATGCTCATTTGGATCAATATAATTATAGTGTTTGTAATTAACCCTTTCACGCACGTGTGGACGTAGGTTGCCGATTTGCAATCAGAAATAGAGTTCTCTCAATCTTATAATTACCTCTCCAAAATAAGTTTTCTGCCCATAGCTAACTCAAAGACAACTGCAGAGCTTGAAGTAACTAAACTAAAGGTTTCTAAACACCCCTGATGTTCACAAAGGCTTTAAAGTATCCCAGAGTAGGCTCAAATCGCGTACTGTGCGTGAAAGGGTTAATTAGAAATCTTGGGAACACTTATTTTCCCATTTTCAATCGATGTTAGACACACACCCCGATAATGGTGAGCTGTGATAGGGAGCGCTATGAATATCATAGCAAATTGCGGGGTTAAAGGCGTAAAAGGCAATAATAAGTTATTGACACGAAACCTGACTCGAGTTTTCATTATTTTGAAACCCATAAAACACGAAATTTGGAAAACCTGAGCCAAATTTTGGCAAACTTATAATAACCCTTGCCTACCAGCTACTACGTGTTCCTAGTACCTAGTTTATTCCATACCTACCACCCGATCCCTTGTCATTAACCTAACCAAACAACCTAACCTAACCTAACCTAGACCTAGTACGTGGGATACAAGACTAATCCTCACCTAACACCTAGTTTGTGTTCATAGTACCCAGTACGTGGGATACAAGACTAATCCTCACCTAACACCTAGTTTGTGTTCATAGTACCCAGTACGTGGGATACAAGACTAACCCTCACCTAACACCTAGTATGTGTTCATAGTACCCAGTACGTGGGATACAATACTAACTCTTACCTACCAGGTAGTAGGTGTTCCTAGTGGCGTGTATACAAATTGGTGCCGTCTATAGGAGATTCTTGACTACCATATTACCAAAAAGACATTTCAGTTCCATAATTGTTTATTAGGTATTGCCGAGGGTTAAAATAAATTTTCATATGATCTTTAAAGTAAATAGATTCCATATTTGTGTTCAAATAAATACAAAACATTCATGGTATAAAAGTAAAGTTATACTAAAAATTGGGTTACATTTGTGTGAACAAATATAATTTGCTCAAAACAATATGCATCACTGATCACAGCACTTAAGTATGTATAGCATATCAATGTTCCTGCAGTTGACCTCATAATATACTGCATACATTCACGTTCAAATGTATACTCGAATTTTCCCTCGATCTTAAGATACAGCCTCCGATAATAGGTAGGGCTATGAAGTGCAGGGAAATTTAGGGGTAAAAACCGAAATCATGCGGTAATAACGTATTTAAAATACCCTTGGGGTATTACTGACTTTTAGCACCAACAGTTAGCTCATCAACCTTTTAATGCTTAATAGATTCGGATACGTTTACGTTTACGTAGTGGGACCCGCAGAGGGCCGCTCTCCGGTGGAATGATATGCGGGGGTTGTGCATGGGGACTAGTGGTTGGGGACAGAATCAGAAAAGGATCAGGATTAGGGATGTAATGACTGGTGATCCTAGTTCTAAAAGAATCAAGAGTGGGGCTATTAACTACATGAAATGGGAAGTGATTCCATTCTTGGATGCTGTGGGGATAAAATGATTGTCCACATATGTCCGTGCTTGCCTGATAGGTGTGGTATTTTAGGTTGTGGCTGCGTCTCGTAAATCGTATACTTGTAGGGTGAAAATATATATCTTTGTCTATGTCTACTAAGTTGTTAGTGATTTTATAATTATAACATCTGTTGTCTGTGTATTTGTCTTCTTGTTGCAAGTGGGTCTAGTATAATGTCTTGTATGGCCTCTAGTTTATTGTGAGTGTGTGGATCCCAGACGGTGTCGCAGTATTCCAAGTGTGGCCGAACAAGTGTTTTAAATGCTAGAATTTTGATGTTTGTGTTACACTTTGTGAGATTCCTGCTCAGGAAGCCGAAGGCCTTATTCACCTTTGCTCTGATGCTGTTAACGTGAGTGGTCCACCTCATGTCCGCTGAGATGTGGACCCCCAATAATTGTGGGAGAGAACAGTATCTAGAATGGTGCTATGGAGTTTGTAGGAAAATGGGATGGTTTTATTCGACCGAGTGAAGTGGATATGGTGACATTTGTCAGGTCTAAATGTCATCTGCCACTTAGCTTCCCAATCTTCAAGTGCAGTTAGGTCGTCCTGTAGTCGAAGACAAACATCCCTGTTAGTAATTGGTCTATAAACTAAGCTATCATCTGCAATAAGTCTAGTAGTAGAAGTAAGCGAAAGTGGGAGGTTATTAACCCGGGAACTGCGGGGAGACTCTTAAGAGTTCCCCCGGCGGACTGCGGGGAGACTCTTAAGAGTGAGTGAAAAAAAAAATCAACTTTTGACATCGAAAACAATTTTTTTTTTTTTTTTTTTTTTTTTTTTTTTTTTTTTTTTTTTGGCCCCTGGGCCATGCAAAATCTCAGTCCTCTACCTCCCCTCCTTCCCCACTTTCCTCCTCTCCTTCAGTTATCACCTATTTTCCCTGTTATTCCCTTATTCTGAGGTATATTTTCGTGCTAGCATTAGCGAGTTGCAAGCAGGGTGTTGTCATCACTGGTGGGAAGCGAGTGCAAGAGAGAGAGAGAGGGTATCGATCGACTGTGTCTCAGTGGCCTTGGGGGAAATTGGCGGGAAAGCAGCTTGCCTCACCCATACATTATACAACTCGCGGGCTATATCTCCGATTTTGACCATCCAAACGCTGTTTTCACTCGTTTTATTGTTGTTTCAGGTTAATACCTTTATAATCAACCCATAATAGGCACATATGGATAAGTATTAATGCTATTAATGGTACAATGAATATTTTAGTGACGGAAACACCTCAAATACATGCGCACAGGGAGAGGTGTCTAATTACCCCCATGCGCACTTCAGAGGTTAATGTACGTAAGGAAAAGTAGGAGACCCAGGACAGTGCCTTGTGAGACCCCAGAAGTTACAGACACAGTAGAATAATTAGAACCCTCGACAACAACGTGTTGATCCCGATTGGTCAAGAAAGTACGTATTACTCCAGTGAAGAAGTGGTCCTCGTATGCCATAATAATCTAGCTTGGCTAACAGTCTTTGGTGGGGGACTTTGTCGAAGGCTTTGGCAAATTCTAGTACTATAGTGTCTACTTGTCGAATTTTGGGGTCATTAAGGGTTTGGGAAATGTCATTTGTGGTCAAAAGTAGTTGTGTCTCGCACGATCATTTGGGCCGGAAGCCGTGCTGAGCGTCACTCAGTATATTTTGCCTATCTAAATGGTCCATGAAATGTCGGTGGATGATATGTTCTAAAATTTTACAAGAGACTGAGGTAATCGAAACGGGTCTATAGTTAACAGGAAGGGTTCTGTCTCCGGATTTGAAAATCGGTGTCACATTTGCCAATAGCCAGTCATGGGGAAGTTCTCCGGTGTCAATGGTCTGTGAGAATATAACCTGCAGGATAGGGGCAAGAATAGCAGCATTTTCCTTGAGTATCCTGCAATGTATATTGTCTGGTCCAGTCACTTTGTTAACATCTACCTCAGATAAAAGTTTCTCGATTCCACGGGTATGTATAGATGGGTGTGGTGATGGTGACAGTTCCAGCAAGTCTGCTTGTTCTTGAGTAAAAACTGGCTGGAACTGTGAATTAAGTGCATGAACTTTGTCCTGAAGAAGTGTGACCAGAGAATCGTTATGTAATAATATTGTTATATCAGTCGAGTCTTGTTTGCGTGTTTTGAAGAAGCTGTAGAACTTTTTGTGGTTTTGCATGTTGTTTGTGATGAAAGTGGTTGTGTAGTTTCTTTCTGTTTGTTTGATTTCTCTTTGTAATGTTTTTTGCGTGTTTTTAGAGTGTTCCCACTGTTCTGTATCGTTGTAACATTTAGCTGCCTTGTATGCTTTTAGCTTGTTTCTATGTAGGTATCGTAGCTGTCTATTGAACCATGGTGGTGTCTGGCTCCATGTAACTGACTTCTTGGGTATGTGCTTGTCCATTGTGTCATGTATAAAGTCACGGAGTCAGGTCCAATTTAGCTCAACAGAAATGGCAATTGGGTTGTTATCAAGGAATGTGTCTCTAAAGTCAGGTAAATCTACCGAGATGGCTCCCATGTCAGCTCTGTTGTATAGGTATATTTTCCTGGGTAATTGTTTCTGGATGTTTGGTTTAATGTTTGCATCTACAAGTATCATATCGTGGTCACTAAGCCCTGATATAACCTGTGTTCATGTAATTAAAGATACTGCTTGTGCGAGTGAATGGGTGTTGATTATGTCAATACATTTTTCATGTAATGATCTCCTGTCAGTCTGTGGTAGTATTAGATCACCTTCCTGGGCACCATTCTCCGTTGTCGCGTAAGCTGTCTAGTTAATGTCCGGTAAGTTGAAATCTCAGCCAGCCATATGTTTTTGGAGGTATCAATTTTAGATCAAGATTCGTCAAGGGACTACAGGTAATCTACGTTACTGTTAGGGGACCAGTAAAATGATCCTATATAAAGTGTCCTACAGCCCTGTATCTCTGTTTTAATCCATAAGATTTCTGAGGCTGCGGTAAGTTTGGTGGCTGGTGTTACGACTAGTCCCGGCTTCGTCGCTATCATAACTCCACCGTGGTCTCCGTTCTGTCTGTTTTTTCTATGTATTGTCATTGTATAGTGACTGTCTGTCGGGAAGACTTCACTGTCCGAAATGTCAGGGTTGAGCCAAGTCTGTGTCCCTATAACGATGTCAGGGTCATAAGTTTTAAGTGTATGGTGAAAAGTGGCTCTTTTATTGATGATGCTATGGAAGTTGATGATGAGGGTTCTGAGGGTGGAAGGCTCCCTGTTAGGGGAGCTTTCGGAGGTAATTGTGGTAGAATGAGGGCTAAGGATAATAAATGAGTTGGGTGGTATTATGGGCATTATTGAAAATTGGGGCTTATAGGTAGGATGGTTTGGTGTGGAATGGTATGGTTTTTTATGCGTCGGGAAGGTCGGGTCATGCAGTTTGTTGTGTGTAGGGGAGGAATTGTCAAGGTCCTTTTGCCTAAGTCTGGGGATGATCGCTAAGAGTGTGATGGAATGGTATGGTCTTGTTGGTGGTTGTGGAGGGGAAGATGTAATTTCCAGGAAGCAAAATCTATTGGAAGTTGGTATTGGATTAAAAGAAAGGGAGTAACTGTAATTTGGAGCTCCACAGTCCCAGCAGATCCACGACAGACTTTGGTCAACCAACCCGTCGAACGTCGCCATGAAGCCTCCGACACAGATAATATGATATGGTGGACGGAAGCCTCACAGCAGCGGTCGCACTGGATGGACCGTTACCCCCACTTTACCGCACGCCGACAAATCTGTCATGGGAACTTGGGGGCACATGGGTCGGGGTTGACCAAAGCCCCAGTGTCACCACACACAAGTAGTAGCAGCATCAGGGCTCGAAAGTTTAATATATTCTTAAATTTAGTCCTGGCTGGCCCTAGGCTACTCAACAAGTGTTGAAACAATTTGTTGATAGACCTATGCCTATGTTGAGACAACATTTTTGGTTGTCTAGTAAATAAGTACCAAAATAAGGATTTAGCCCCCTACTGACAAATTAGATGAGAATTTCAATAAGTCCTGGGGGGGGGGGGGTCAAAACATTCTGTATTCCACGGCAAATGGTTATTGTCAAATAGTTTTTTTTATCGTCTTTAACCCCACATTTTCCTTGATCTTCGTAGCCCTCCCCACTAGTAAGGGCTGTGGTTATAGATTGTTGGAAAATTAGTAAATACTAATTTCTGCTCCAAATAATTGTAATGTATTACTATATCTGAAGTAAAAAACACAAAGCAAGACAAATATTTACTAAAATCATTGTTGGTGCTAAAAGCCAGGTTTACCAAATTTGGCTCGGGTATTCATGTTTTTAAAACCCACAAAATCCGAAATTTGGAAAACCTGAGCCAACTTTTGGCAAAAAGTTGGCTTGTGTTTAACAGATTAGTAAATTGCAACGGTCTGACAGTCACGAGTTTTAGCATTTATTTATTATGTATTTTGTTTTCATTTTTTCCGTGATATACAGTGTTGTTTTATAGCAAGTGCTGGCGGAAACGAGTATTTACCCACATTCCAACAATCGAAAAAAAACGGCCCCCACTAGTGGGAATGGCTATGAATATCAAGGAAAATGAGGGGTTAATGAGGATAAAAAGGAAACAATATGCTCTATTTGGCCATAATCGTTTGCCGTTGGATACAGAATAAGTCGGGGGGGGGGGGGGGGGGGGGACCCCCCTTATTGAAATTCTCATATATTTGAACAGTAGGGGGCAAACACCTCTTTTTCCCTAATCGACCCAATTGTTGGATAATGGGTAAATACTCACTTCTGACATGCCTTGGAAAATGGATAAATACTCACTTCCGATAGTCCTCAATATATAAATCCATTGAATATGAAAGACAATCACACACACATCGAAGGACGTGTGAGAGATCATCCAATGGAAGACTCCATGGGGCGGACTAGCCGGCTACCCTACCAAGCGGCAGGCCTCCCTGTACAAACAATTGCATTATGGGATATATGCATGCACACAGGTGATTAGTTAAATGGGTGTGACGTCATCCAGGAAAATCCACTACCATTTAACGCCACTTTCGGACACAGTAGACAGTGTCTATATAGACGACTGTAACAGAGAGGTTGGCGGGGCCGTTTATAGGGAGACTACTTTTATTGTAATATACAGTATAGGTCAATTATAATACATTTGCGATGGTACGAACATTTAAAACCATGTAATATGTGATAGGAGAATTCAGTAGGTTACAAAAGAAGCATTGGGTCTCTTGACTGTCAGACCGTTGGATAAAACCAGCACTTTTTAAATGTAAAATAACCCAGTAACCTAACCTAACTTAACCTAGATCTAGTAGTAGATCTAGTAAATGCACTGAACTATCCAACTCTAGCTCTTCCCAAGCTTTCTGGCATCTAGCCAAAAACCTCTCCAACAATTTCTCTTCCTCGTCTTTCCCTCCCCTTTCCCACTCTGATGGCACAACCATCACTTCTTCCTCTGACAAAGCTAAACTCTTCGCTCAAACTTTTGCTAGAAACTCCACCTTGGATGATTCCGGTGCTATTCCTCCCTCTCCGCCCTCCTCTCTCTTACTTATGCCTAATATCCTAATCTCTTCTAAAGATGTACTTTCTACCCTCTCTGGGCTTAACACTAATAAGGCGTACGGTCCGGACGGTGTTCCTCCTGTTGTTCTAAAAAACTGTGCTTCCGTGCTGACTCCCTGCCTAGGCAAACTCTTTCGTCTCTGTCTATCCTCTAACGTCTTCCCTTCATGCTGGAAGTTTGATCTCATTCAACCTGTCCCAAAGAAGGGTGACCGCTCTCAACCCTCCAACTATCGTCCAATTGCTCTTATCTCTTGTCTTTCTAAAGTTTTTGAAACTATTCTTGCTTCCAAATTTCTTAAGCATTTCTCTTCTCATAATCTGCTCTCAGATCGCCAGTATGACTTCCTTAAGGGCCGCTCTACTGGTGATCTTCTTTCATATCTTACTAACTCTTGGTCATCCTCCAAAACCCAATTTCTCCATCTATCTACCCGTCAGGATCTCCCAGCGGACTATCCCTTATTCTTCAACAATACAAAAATCAACCCTTCATCTTCTCTCAATATTCTTGGTGTCTCTTTTTCTTCTGCTCTCATTTGGAAGGACCATATTACCAGTCTTGCTAAGGCAGCCTCCCAGAAGCTGGGTGTGCTCAACCGTCTTAGGGGGTTCTTTTCCCCTGCACAGCTTCTTGCTCTGTACAGGGGCATAGTGTGCCCTTGTATTGAGTATTGTTCACATGTATGGGGAGGTTCCTCTCACACCGCCCTCCTAGACAAAGTTGAAAGGAAGGCCTTTCGTATCATTAACTCCCGTCCACTCACCAACTCTCTGCAATCTCTCTCTCTCCGCCGCAATGTTGCATCTCTCTCGCTATTCTATCGCTACTATAATAATCAATGTTCCTCAGACCTATCCCAGTGCATACCACCTCCTTTACGTAGGGCACGTGGTACCCGTCTTGCAACTCAATCCCACCCCTACCCTGTGCAACTCTCCAACCCAAGAGTGAAACGTTACTCTCAAACTTTCTTCTACTCAACAGCTGAGCTCTGGAACTCTCTCCCAGAATCTATCTTTCCCTCTTCCTATGACTTAAATTGCTTCAAACTCCGTGTGTCCAGGCATTTTGGCTCGAACGTCCCTTGAGTTTGGCCCTGTCACTCTTTCAACTATGGGGGAGGCACTCGTTATAGGCAGTTGTGCCTTTTGCCTCCCTCAATCACATAGAAAAACAAAACAAAATGTAGGATACAAGACTAACCCTTACCTACCACCTAGTACTATACTCTGTTTCTTTTCAGCTGACGATAAATTGAATCCCCTAGCAACTAATTTATCGATACTTAATGGAACAATATGAAACTACAATGTCTTTGCATCACATTAAGACCAAGTTAATGTAATCCGCACCATATTTCACTAAAAAATCTTCACAAAAAATGAGAAATCTTGATGGGATCTTTTCAATTTTCCGTCAGTTAAAAAGAAACATATTAGAGTACTTGGCACGTGGGATACGAGACTAACCCTTACCTACCACCTAGTACGTGTCCAGGTGCCATCTATGGAAGATTTGCGGGCAACCTTTTAACACTTCATTTACAGGTTTGCTTGTTAATTATATTATTGATATCTCCCTTAATATCAATTAGCGAGGATGGCCACATATATTAATATGAAGTATATGTTGTGATCAATCCATAATGGATTTCCAAATTTCTGGGAAAATTCTTGGTCAGTCTACTTAATATACTGTATACCCAGAAATCTTGACCACTAACCTCTATGACTAAAAACGACTGGAGTAATCCAGCTAGTACTTCTACCAATTGGGCAGAGTCAGCCAGGGGATAGGTGTGGACATTTACAGCCAATTAGCTCTAGCCTTTTTTCAGTTAGAGAGGTTAGAAGTCACGATATCTGGCCTATTTATAATGAATGTAGTATAGGAACTGATTCCTTGATAATTAATCGAAAAAATAAGAAACTGCTATGTATTTGCATCCGATTAATACAAAGTCTTCACAAATAACAAAATACTTAACTATAAATACGTTGCTATAGCAGCACAACATAAGACAATTTTCCGTGAGCTAAGAAAATAAAACAGACTATAGTGTCCCAACTTCACATATTTCAATAATATTTTCCTCTTCTAATATATAAACATAAAATACTCAATAGATTGAACGCCGCTTAACTCTCTTAGGATCCGATAATGCATTTCTATATTTTAAGCATGTTACCCCTTTGATACCTAGAAATCTATTCTAAGATCCATAAATCGTCTAAAGTTAGCCAAATTGAAATCGGAAACGAGTCATTGTATACTAAGAGGGTTAATGAAAAGGCTTGTCTGTTTGTGTAAAGAACTGTCTTTACTAGAGATATAATATACATTGAAATTATAGAGGTGGGACAAAACCTTTTGCGTGAGACTGTACAAATGCCAAGGTGTATGTTGATTATAAGGCTACATCCTTTCGAATATAATTGAAAGATGAAAGGAAACTGTAAATAGATAGACAAATAAATCGTAAATCAATTGAGCAAGCTGATATATGCTCCTTATGAGTTATATACAAGTTGTAATATAAATTAAAATATATGGGCTAATATGTAAATAAAAGAACACCTCTTCAATTAATTTTGCAAGGTAATATACAGTAAGTTCTTATGAGGTTACACTTTTATTTATTTTTTTTATTTTTTTTGTAAAATAGAAAGTACAATATGTTTGTATATACTCAGGCACATAGGTCGCCCAGGAGAAGACCCATAGACCAAGGATCACTAAGGGCCTCCAGCGCTCCCCCGGTCCCAGTGAATCATGCGTATGATTGGGGTATATAATATAATATATCAGGCAATAATATATATAAGGAGTAAAGCAAACTGGATTATATGGTAACTTTATTATAGAGTAATACAACAGTTTAGATATACTCCTAAGTGGTTATAGATGGAGTCAGAATAAGGTTATAAACTCAGTCTGGAGATATAAACTAATAGAGGTTAAGGGGGCTTGTCCAATAAGTCTATGAGTTAGACTATCAGTTTATGAGTTGACTTTGGCTTGAGATAAGTGTTAAAAGTGATGGAGAAAGGGATGTGAGTCAGAAGGTAAATGGAGTGTAACCTTCCTGTCACTGCCATGAGTAGAGTAATCGACCAAGCTCTTTCTGTGTGAGAGGCAGGGAGTAGCTACGTCGTCAGCAATTCTAGGTTGGTCATGAGGAGTTATTCCAAGTTTGGAATAACTTGGACATTCTGTGATGTAAGGTGTTGACAGATAATGTTTACAATCCGTAAATATAAATAACCTAGATAATTACATAATTGTGATGAGATTAACATAGAGATTGATAAGGTGTAGTTAATTATATGAATATATAAAGGGGTTAATAGATTATACTTGTATTCTATTATTATGGGGTATAATATATATATATATAAAATATATATATATATATATATATATATATATATATATATATATATATTTTTTTTTTTCTTTAATACATACGAGGTTGAAAGAAATGGCAATTTCTGCGTTGGAAATTTTATTATTCAAAGTTTCCAGGTCTCTGATGAGTTTTCGCTGGGTGGCAGGAAGTAGATGAAGGAGATGAGCAAAATTCATGGTGGTACAGGGTTACATTAAAGTACATGATGATACAGGATATACGACGCGTTTCACTGGACAACCAGCATTATCAAGTAAGGAAGGAATGATATAAAAGGTAAACAGGAAGGGTATATATAGAGGGTGGAGGATCAGAGGAGGCGGAAAACAGGGGGCAAAAGTCTGCTATAGCAGACTTTTGCCCCCTGTTTTCCGCCTCCTCTGATCCTCCACCCTCTATATATACCCTTCCTGTTTACCTTTTATATCATTCCTTCCTTACTTGATAATGCTGGTTGTCCAGTGAAACGCGTCGTATATCCTGTATCATCATGTACTTTAATGTAACCCTGTACCACCATGAATTTTGCTCATCTCCTTCATCTACTTCCTGCCACCCAGCGAAAACTCATCAGAGACCTGGAAACTTTGAATAATAAAATTTCCAACGCAGAAATTGCCATTTCTTTCAACCTCGTATGTATTAAAGAAAATTTATTACCTGGCTTTACCAACATATATATATATATATACCGGTATATATATATATATATATATTCATGTATATATATATATATATATATATATATATATATATATATATATATATATATACATACTGTATACTGTATATATATTATATAATATTATATATAAATATCTTAGAGTGCTGATGGAACAGTGGATGGTCAAATATGACAGTTAAATTGAAAGCGAGTAATTAATAAGAGCGGGCATAATATGAGAGTGAGTCTAGTCTAGTTTACGGAGAAGTTCCGGTCTCCGCAGGCAGACACAGAGCGGAACCATACCACAATGCCTGCCCACTTCACATCCAGGCATGACCCTTCATATACACCGGCTCCCTGGGCCAGGCGCCTGATGGATTATTATCTAGTCCAACTGGCCCCCGACCCCCTCTCCCTACGACCCACCCGCACTATCACTCATCTATTCACTAGCATTCTTACTTCCAAATTTCTTGAGCATTTCTCTTCTCATAATCTGCTCTCAGATCGCCAGTATGGCTTCCTTAAGGGTTGATCTACTGGTGATCTTCTTTCAAATCTTACTAACTCTTGGTCATCCTCCTTTCGGGACTTCGGTGAGACTTTTCTGTTGCACTAGACATATCGAAGACCTTCGGTAGAGTCTGGCACAAATCTTTAATTTCTAAACTACCCTCCTTCGGTTTCTATCCCTCCATCTGTGCATTTATCTCTAATTTCCTTTCCGGCCATTCCATAGCAGCAGTTGTGGACGGCCATCGCTCACTTCCTCATCCTATCAACTCCGGTGTTCCTCAGGGTTCTGTCCTATCTCCTATTCTCTTTCTAATTTTCATAAATTTTCTCAATGGTACATCCAGTCCCATCCATTCATATGCAGACAACTCTACCTTACACTACTCAATTAGTTTTTCAGAATGCCCCAGCCAGCAGTCCCTCAAAAACAAACGTAATGAAGCCATAGAACACTTACCTTCTGATCTAGCTACTATTTCGAATGGGGGTATAGGAAACCTTGTTGCATTTAATGCTTTCAAGACCCAATTTCTCCATCATACTACCCGTCCGGAACCTCCAGAGGACTATCCCTTATTCTTCAACAATACAAAAATCAATCATTCATCTTCTCTCAATATACTCGGTGTCTCTTTTTCTTCTACTCTCACTTAGAAGGACCATATTACCAGTCTTGGTAAGGCAGCCTACCAGAGACTGGGTGTGCTCAACCGCCTCAAGGGGTTCTTTACCACTGCACAGCTTCTTGCTCTGTACATGGGCACAGTGCGTCCTTGTATTGAGTATTGTTCACATATGTGGGGAGGATCCTCTCACACCGCACTCCTAAACAATGTAGAAAGGAAAGCCTTTCGTATCATTAACTCCCATCCACTCACCAACTCTCTGCAATCTCTCTCTCTTCGCCGCAATGTTGCATCTCTCTCGCTATTCTATCGCTACTACAATAATTAGTGTTCCTCGGAGCTTTCCCAGTGTATACCACCTCCTCTACGTAGAGTACATAGTACCCGTCTTGCAACACAATCCCACCCCTATTCTGTGCAACTCTCCAACCCAAGAGTGAAATGCTATTCTCAGACTTTCTTATATTCAACTGCTGAGCTCTGGAACTCTCTCCCAGAATCAGTCTTTCCCTCTTCCTGTGACTTGAATTGCTTCTAATTCAGTGTGTCCAGATATTTTAGCTCGAACGTCCCTTGATTTTGGCCCTGTCACTCTTTCAACTCTGGGGGAGGCACTCGATGCAGGCAGTTATGCTTTTTGGTCTCCCTCATTCGCATGGAAAAAAAAAATCCCCATTCATTCCTATTCATTACCACTTTTCTTGCCCGTTCTACAATCATCTCTGTATCAAACAACGCTTATGCTACACCATCTCTCCATCTCCCTTGTATCTGACTTATACATTTCTGTATCTTTCATTCAATATAGGAAAGGCATTACTCATCCTATATGTCTAAGATTGCGACCCCCAAGTGTTCAGCAGCTATGTTCGCATGATATGTAATGTTTCCATTAGTGGATGTTCGTATGATATATCATGTTTTCAATGGTGGATAATAAATAAAACATTGTGTGCATTGCTAATTTAGTAGTTAATATAGTTTACTTGATTGTTCATGATCATTACTGTGTAATAAGTGTTGCTTAGTTGACAGCATACTCTCATTCCCAACAACGGATGCAGACACCTTAACGTGCTATACATTTTTTAGTAATAAAGCCTACCCAATGTTTTTTTTTAATCTTTGAAGCTTTACAACCAGACATTGGAGCATTTTGGTGAAGTGGTGAAATATCTTTTAGTTTCAATTTTTTGTATAAGGTTCACAACAAATGTTGATAATGTTCACGACTGTATCGACATGAATGTTGAGCGGTGATTTCAACATAAAACTGTAATAATTTAAGTATACTATCAACAGTAACTGAATCCTTGTTATGACTTTCTCATCTTTCTCTCCTCTTTCCCACTCTGACGGTACCACTGTCACCTCTTCCTCTGCCAAAGCTGAACTCTTTGTTCAAACTTTCGCTATAAACTCCACCTTGGATTATTCCGATGCTACTCCTCCCTCTCCACCCTACTCTCACCTACTTATGCCCAATATCATAATCTCTTCTAAGGATGTACTTTCTGCCCTCTCTGGGTTTAATACTAAGAAAGTGTATGGACCAGATGGTGTTCCTCCTGTTGCATTCAAAAACTGTTCTACCGGTGCTTACTACCTGCCTATGCAAACTCTTACGTCACTGTCTTTCCTTCTTTCTGGAAGTTTGCTCTCATTCAACCTGTTTTAAAGAAGGGTGACCGCTCTCAACTCTCCAACTATCATCCAACTGGTCTAATCTCTTGCATAGTTTTGAAACTAATTTTTATTCAAAATTTATTAAACATTTTATCTTCCCATAATCTACTTTCAGATCGCCAGTATGGTTTTCATTATGGGCCGCTTTACTCGTGATCTTCTTGCTTATCTAACTAACTCTTGGTCATCCTCCTGCTTATCTAACTAACTCTTGGTCATCCTCCTGCTTATCTAACTAACTCTTGGTCATCCTCCTTTCGGGACTTCGGTGAGACTTTTTCTATTGCGCTAAACATATCAAAAGCCTTCGATAAGAGTCTGACACAATTTCTTATATCTAAACAAATTTTAAAGGTTTCTATCCCTCTATTTGTGCCTTTGTCTACAATTTCCTTTCTGACCGCTGCATAGCCTCAGTTGTGGACGGACATAGCTCATTTCCTCAACCTATCAACTCTGGTGTTCCTCAGGGTTCTGTCCTGTCTCCAGTTCTCTCTCTAATATTTATTAATGATTTCCTCAACTGTACTTTTAGTCCTAACCAATATAATGCTGATGACTCTACCTTACACGATTCAACTAGGTTTTCACATCAGCCCAGCATGCAATCACTCCTAAACTCACATGATGAGGCCATACCACGCCTATCTTCTGATCTATCAATTATTTTTGAATGGGGCAGAGAAAATCTTGTTATTTTCAATGCCTCCAAGATCCAATTTCTCACTCTATCTACCCGTCGCAATCCTTTGCAAGACTATCAATTACTCCTCAACAATACACAAATCAAACCTTCATCTCCTCTCAATATTCAAGGCGCATCTTTTTCATCCTACCTTTCTTGGAAAGGTCATATTACCACTCTTGCAAAAAAACTTCCCAAAACTTAGGTGTGCTCAACTGGCTCCGTAGGTTCTTCACTCCAGCACAGTGCACCCATGTATTGAGTATTGGTCGCATGTGTTGGGAGGCTCCACCCATAACGCACTTCCCAAAAGTAGAGTCAAAAGGATTTCATCTCATCATATCACTTCCTCTTACTAGTTCCTGACATAATCTTTCTACATGTCACAATGTTGCATCTCTTTCACTTTTCTATTGCTATTACTACAATCAGTGTTCTTCAGAGCTCTCTCATACTCCCTCCCATGCAGCTACTGCAAGGCACCCGTCTTTCAACACAGTCCTTCTCCTATTTTGTCCAGCTCTCCAATCCAATAATAAGGAAATTTTCTCAGTGTTTCTTTTATTCTACAAGTGAACTCTGGAATTCTCTTCCTCAATCAAGCTTTCCTTCATCCTATGGCTTTAATCTTCGTGTGTCCAGGCATTTTGACCCCAACGTCCCTTGAATTTGGCTCTGTCACTCTTTTGGCATTGGGGGAGAGACTCGTTACAGGCAACCTGCTTTTTGTCTCCTTCATTCACATGAGAACAAAAATAACGAAAACATAACAAACGTATTGGCCTGAAATTACATAATTTTTTGGTCGAGCTGTTTTGCGGAGTTTCAAATTTCGCTCTGATCTGCTCGAATTTCAAACCAACTTCTTGTTTATGGCTCCATTTATTCCAAATGTGTAACCAGTTAATTGTACAACTGTTACATACTGTACAGTGTACAGTCATGGCTAAGAATACTCAATCACATCGTTACGTTATAATTGAGACAGTGAGCAATGACTAATGAAACCTAACTACAAACACGCATTCCTCTCTTTGCCACATTGACTTTTTTTTAACTAATACAATTACAAAAGTATGGCACTGCCACCACCTGGGCCGCCACTGCCACCCCCTGGGCCGCAATTGCCACCCCATGGGGCGCCACTACCACCCTGGGCCGCCGCTGCCACTACCTGGGCTGCCACTACCACCACCTGGGCCACCGCTGCCACACCCTGGGCCACTGCTGCCACCACCTGGGCCGTTGCTACCACCACCTGGGCCGCCACTGCCACCCCATGGGCCGCCACTGCCACCACCTGGGCCGCTGCTGCCACTACCTGGGCCGCCACTGCCAACCCCAGGGCCGCCACTGCCACCCCGTGGGCCACCACTGCCACCCCTTGGGCCATCGCTGCCACCACCTGGGCCGTCTCTGGTATCACCTGGGCCGCCACTGCCATCCCCTGGGCCGTCGCTGCCACCACCTGGGCCGTCGCTGGTACCACCTGGACTGCCACTGCTACCCCCTGAACCGCCACTGCCACCCCCTGGACCGCTGCTGCCACACCCTGGGCAGCCGCTGTCACCACCTGGGCCACCGCTGCCACCCACTGGGCTGCCACTGCCACCACCTGGGCCACCGCTGCCACCCCCTGGGCCGCCACTGCCACCACCTGGGACACCGCTGCCACCCCCTGGGTCGCCACTGCCACCCCCTGGGCCACCGCTGCAACCCCCTGGGCCGCCGCTGCCACCACCTGGACCACCACTGCCACCATCTTGGCCGCCTCTGCCATCCCCTGGGCCACCGCTGCCACCCCCTGGGCCGCCGCTGCCACAACCTGGACCGCAGCTGCCACAATCTTGGCCGCCTCTGCCACCCCCTGGACCACCACTGCCACATTCTGGGCCACCGCTACCACCACCTGGGCCTCCACTGCCACCACCTGGACCACTGCTGCCACCACCTGGGCCGCCACTGCCACCCCCTGGACCACCACTGCCACCACCTAGACCACTGCTGCCACCACCTGGACCGTCACTGCCACCCCTTGGACCGCCGCTGCCACCACCGGGGCCACCATTGCCACCCCCTGGACCACCACTGCCACCACCTGGGCCGCTGCTGCAACCACCTGGGCCACCGCTGCCACCACCTGGGCCGCTGCTGTCACCACCTGGGCCGTCACTGCCAACAACTGGGCCACCGCTGCCACCCCCTGGACCACCACTGCCACCACCTGGGCCGCCGCTGCCACCACCTGGGCCGCCGCTGCCACCACCTAGACCGCCGCTGCCACCACCTGGGCCGCCACTGCCACCATCTAGGCCGCTGCTGCCACCACCTGGGCCGTCACTGCCACCACTTAGGCCGCCACTGCCACCACCTGGGCCATCGCTGCCGCCCCCTGGACCACCACTGCCGCCCCCTGGACCACCACTGCCACCACATGGGCCGCCACTGCCACCACCTGGACCACCGCTGCCACCACCTGGACCACCGCTGCCACCACCTGGGCCTCCACTGCCACCCCCTGGACCACCGCTGCCATCCCCTGGGCCACCGCTGCCACCCCCTGGGCCGCCGCTGCCACAACCTGGACCGCAGCTGCCACAATCTTGGCCGCCTCTGCCACCCCCTGGACCACCACTGCCACATTCTGGGCCACCGCTACCACCACCTGGGCCTCCACTGCCACCACCTGGACCACTGCTGCCACCACCTGGGCCGCCACTGCCACCCCCTGGACCACCACTGCCACCACCTAGACCACTGCTGCCACCACCTGGACCGTCACTGCCACCCCTTGGACCGCCGCTGCCACCACCTGGGCCACCATTGCCACCCCCTGGACCACCACTGCCACCACCTGGGCCGCTGCTGCAACCACCTGGGCCACCGCTGCCACCACCTGGGCCGCTGCTGTCACCACCTGGGCCGTCACTGCCACCAACTGGGCCACCGCTGCCACCCCCTGGACCACCACTGCCACCACCTGGGCCGCCGCTGCCACCACCTGGGCCGCCGCTGCCACCACCTGGACCGCCGCTGCCACCACCTGGGCCGCCACTGCCACCATCTAGGCCGCTGCTGCCACCACCTGGGCCGTCACTGCCACCACTTAGGCCACCACTGCCACCACCTGGGCCATCGCTGCCGCCCCCTGGACCACCACTGCCGCCCCCTGGACCACCACTGCCACCACATGGGCCGCCACTGCCACCACCTGGACCACCGCTGCCACCACCTGGACCACCGCTGCCACCACCTGGGCCTCCACTGCCACCCCCTGGACCACCGCTGCCACCCCCTGGGCCACTGCTGCCATCACCTGGGCCACCGCTGCCACCACCTGGGCCGCTGCTGCCACCACATGGGATGTCACTGCCACCACCTGGGCCGCCGCTGCCACCACCTGGGCTGCCGCTGCCACCACCTGGACCGTTGCTGGTACCACCTGGGCCGCTGCTGCCACCACCTGGGACGCCGCTGCCACCACCTGGGCCATCGCTGGTACCACCTAGGCTGCCGCCGCCACCACCTGGGCCGCCGCTGCCACCCCCTGGGCCGTCGCTAGTACCACTTGGGCCGCCGCTGCCACCACCTGGGCCATTGCTGGTCCCACCTGGGCTGCCGCTGCCACCACCTGGGCCGCCGCTGCCACCACCTGGGTCGTCGCTGCCACCACCTGGGGCACCGCTCTCACCACCTTGAGGGTAGTTCATACATGCACGAGTATGGTCCTTATGGCACAATCGTAGGGCTAATTCTAGGCGTTGTAGGGACGTATCAAGGCGGCGTTGTGGCGTCCCAGAGCGTTCCCACGGGTAGATGCGGCGCAACAAAATTCAAAATGTTTTTAAATTAGGCCACGACGGTCGGTGGCCATTTTCACCATTTGCAAAACACCATTCTTAAACAGTCGTTCGCCATTTATCCGGTATTAAGATAAACGGAAATCATGACTGAAGTCAATGCTATTTATTCACTCATCTTATAATACTGTATTGTTAACCTATTCAGTACTGGTGACGTCCTCTTCATTATATTATGGCAACTATTAGATGATTTTATTCAGCTTAGGAAGGACCTCTAACAATTATAGGACTACAGACTATTCAGCTTAGGAAGAACCTCTAACTAATAACAAACTACAAACTATGTCATTTAATTCATCAAAGTACCACTGATCCCTCCTAAGATGAATAAAAGAGTCTATTAATGTCCAGAATATGATGAAAAGGATTTCACCGGTCCTGAATGGGTTAATACAATATTATTTGATTACTGTTAATTTAATCTGTGACTAGTTTTGTATGTGATGGATTTGATAAATAATTATTTCATCATCATAATTAGCATAAATGACGCAGAAATCCTAAAAACAGACTTATCTTTGACGCATATCTTTCCCCATTACCCTTCCAGTTATATATAAATAAACAAATAAATAAATAAATAAAATATAAAATGCTGAGCACCACCAGGCCCTCTCCCTTAACCATCAAGGCAACATAAACAAACAGCACATACAATCGCTTATCTCCTCCAGCCTCTTACATCATGACACGAAAAAACAATATATATATATATATATATATATATATATATATATATATATATATATATATATAAAATTACCCCTACATTAATTGTAATACTAACCCTTTGAGGGTCATGACAATAAATATTGAAATCACGGGACCCAAAGGAGAACCACACAGAGTAGCCACAGTCAGAGAATCCAGGAACAGCAGGGGAAAAGGATATAGAAAGAACATTTCCCATGCTCCAGAGAACGGGAAACACACGCACGGGAAATCTGACCCCTGGACCCATTCCCTAATTCCCGGGCAAACAGGTGAGTTGCCCTCAAAAGGCAGGTCAAGCCCCACCAATCATCACCTCACCCGGCCCCACCAATCACAGTGTGGGGCTCAAACAGCCAAGGCAGAACTTTCCCCCGAATACTATGATGGAAATGTATTTATGCAAGCTAAGCATAAAGAGCCCTGGGAGTATTTAAATCGTTGGGGCCTTTCAACCACGAGAAGCTGCCAGACGAGAAGGAAAGTGAAATGGTGATAAGAAGTGCCACGGAAGAAAATCATTACATAAACAATCCAAATAGCCAGAACAATGAGTGAACAGAAAATCATGAACTACATCCTCAGGCTAGATAGTATAAATAAGAAACAAAGGTTAAAAGGACGAGAACCTCAGTGCGATCTCATTAAGCACCATAATATATTTTTCATGTAATTATTAACCTCAACATAGCCAATTTTGATGTATGTACTATGCCCCTACTAATGCGAGATCATGCAACCTGACCAAGAGAAATACCCCAAATATAGCCTGACTGAAACTACAGGAAGTCAGTTCACACTCAGTAGGCTTACTCCGTCCGGATTATACTGTCCGCGAGTATTACCCACCTACAAGCACTCCGTCCGGATTATACTGTCCGGGACTCTCTCACCCACAACGCTCTGTCTGGATTATACTGTCCAAGAGTCGTTCACCCCCGAGAGAGAAGATGCCTGCTGTCCTGCCCCCCTGCCCTTGGACTCCTGACGAAGTGGTCCCCTGACGCCCAGCCGCCGTGCCCGGAGCTCTACGACGCCCCGACCCTCGTACTTGGCTCTTCTCCTCCCCCACGCTATCCTAAGTGTTTCTGCATATCTCAATTTGTGGCTATTGTTGAAGGTAAGGTAAAATATGCGAGTATTCCGGAAGTATTAATAAGTTGATCTGGGCCCAAGATCTGTGCCAATTAATTATTCAAGTATCTATCTGTTTACACGTTACATAGTCATTTGTCCTTCCATAAATCTTGATCTGTACAAGTGAATTCATAGTACCAGATATTGCTCCGTGTATCCTTTGAAGTGTATCCTTTGAAGAGTAATCCTTCGTGCATTATTTATAATTCTACTTTGTGTACACGTTATATAACCCTGTCTCGATTCAGGCTTAAAAACGGAATACTCTCAGATTTCACCTATATATGTTATATATTCTCTTGTGTGTCCAAGTTGAGGCGAAAGTGTATACCGTGAAGATATTCCCTTCTTAACTACCATTTACCTAGGACCTATGCCCAAATTTTAATCTATCTATTCTTTCCTTATTGAAAAGTCAAGAACCCCCCATTGAGTTAACTTTAATTCTATTATTCGAGCTATCTAGTTTATACAAGTGTTTGTGAATTAATCTAATCTACATGTGCGGGTTGTTATAATTCTTTTCACACATTTATAGTAACTCTTGTTCAAGTTATTTTATATTCATGTCTCCGTATTATTTGAGGGACCGATTCTCCATTTAATTTACTATTATAACGGTAAATGTTCAATTGCATCTTGTGTATGTAATCCTCGTTACATCATATCTTTGATTCACGTATTGCCAGATAGGGATTTGCTAATGTATTCAAATTTCCTTTTCATACTACTATCGTAGTATTTCACCCAGTACAACTTCGTCGTGTATGCCCCTTTTTATTCTGAGTTCATTTAAATTCTAATTTAATGTGATTTCCAGTCGAATTTTAACACCCTAAGAGCGGGTGGTGGAGTATATTTCACCGTGCCGCCCAGCGTTTTTTTTTTTTACCATAAATGGCCTTGTTTCCGTGCTCTTTTTCATGCATAAACAAGAGCCAGAGCATAATACAATTATGTATCCCAGAAAGGGCGTTAATTGAGCTTTCCAATGACACCTGAACCATCCTTCTACGATCACTGGTTGTCTTGCAACGATCGTGCAACCGAAGGGCAAAATCGCTAAAATACGGTAATTTCGTTATATAATTACGTGTGTAGCGAGGGAGGGAGGGTGGATGTGTGTGGAATAAATGTCAGTAGGCCCACGGCGGCCGTGGTGACCGGTCATGAGGCAACCTATGCTCCTCCCGTCACTCGTCTCTCTCTCAGACCCAATATTGCGCCAAAATTGCACACAGACTCAGGTCGGGCCCCGCTCTTTGGGCTGGTGTTCTCTATACGGAATAGAGTCGGGCCCCGCTAAATAAGGGTTAATGGAGTGTATTTTCCTCTTTTTATGTTAATTTGCATTTTATTTCAAAACCCTGTTATAGTGATTCATTGATCTAAATTTGAATTTGAATTCTATATACGTGTGAATTGATCTCATACCCGGTCTATTACTGTTTTTTACCGTGTGTGCTGATTACTTCACAAATCCACTTAGACAAGTTAGTTCTAATTTAAACTAACTTGCCTATAAGATCCTTAGTATATCTCTAACGTTCATCTGTGCTTTATAATCGCTCTAAATCGAATTGTGAGTTTATAACTAAGCAATAAGCATGTTCCATCTGACCTAGGGTCGAACGTACTAAACCTGTTTACCTTACCTTTGTGACCCCCCCCCCCCGTTAATCCCCTTGATAAGCGTTCACCGCCCCGCGCCCGTGAATGCTTTCTCAGGCCGGTTCACTTTGTGCCAGAAATCTTCACGCTAGGCACTATTCTCGCATACGTGTTATCATCTTATTGAATTACTGTGTACATGTGTAACTTATCTTTCCTGCATATTCATATCACTGATACTGTGTGTGTGTGTAACGTGACTTGTAATACTTAAGTTATCACTATAGACCATTCTATATTTGATTTCGCCACTGATTTTCCTTTATTGTCTGCCCTATATGACAGATCGATCGAGTCGAGTTTATTATTCTATGGCATTAAATAAATTAGAGTGTAAAGCAACCTGTGTTCTTATTGTATGAATGCTGCCTTGGGATGAAGAGTTAATGCAAGATTTATAAAGCTAGACGTGACCCTGTTGAGCCTATTCCATCTCCCGACATCCTATTACAGGATTGTTAACGAGATTATACTAAGTCGAGTTGAAATACCAACCCGACATTTCAAATATAATAATATAATTTTTATAATTAAATATACTATACGGTATATATAATTACATTTATAATATAATCGCATATATAATTTATACATGTTATGCAACGTTATAATTTAACGCGCTATATAGTAGTTCGTTATTTCCGCCTTAGGAAAGTTCAGAACTGTAAATACTCAACTGGTATATAACTCACTTCAATATTACAAATCTCATGTCAATCATAATCAATCTCACAGAATACACAATTTCGGTACACACGTTTTACTTCTTATTTAGCTAGGGTTCAATCATAGAATGGGGATCGAGTCTCATATATATAGTGATGAGCTCAGATCAATCATACATAAATAATAATATAGATATAAATAATCCTGATCAATATTACTTCAGGAATGGATAAAATAAGATCATAAAATAGTACATGTAAATACACACAATGTTACTACATTAATCACAATATAAGTAAACACAGAGAGGTTACTCTCAAGACAATAAATAGTATCCTGATGGTAAACTGGCAACCGTGAGGTAACTTGTCGATAAAGGTAGATATTAGTTACTGCGAAGCATACGTACAGAACTGAGGTTTTATAGATAATAGGATGCTAAATGACAGGTGAATAACTTTTACATTAATTCAACGTATACAAGAGATAAATCTCAAATAACTCACAGAGTCCAATAATGAATATAAATTCAATGATAAGATAAATAAATATAATAGTCAGTATGTGTGACAGAGATTCTCGTCGGGTGAGAACTTGAGAAGTTAATGCGACGTGAAACGATAGGAGTATAAATCATTAACTCAAACAATGCTTAACCTGAGTTTTAAATCAGGAAGCGTAATATTTAGAATACTGTAGTTTAACTAAGAGACTGACACATAAACACTCTCTGTGAACGACTTATACATGCAATCACGTACCCACCTAATAATAATACATATAACAAGATCTGAATGAGTGTTCACTGGAATTTACATAAAATGTGCATGTATATAATCCCGAACGAATATATGTATAGTTCTTATCCGGAACATACGAAACTATCTTCCAAGAATTATATATATATCAATTCCATGTATATGGTATGTTTTGTTCTCTAAAAGCGAGCGACGGTAGCTAGGAGAAGAGAGAATCGACAATCTCCAAGATTACGTTATTATGAACAGTAACATATCTTGTTTAACCTTTCGCTAACAATCATCAAAACATTTAATCAAAACAAGACGCATTTAAATGATTCAGGTAGAGAAATAGGAGCCCATGAGAGAATCTGACGACAAGTGTTGACTGAGTAAGTTGTCCAATCCTGCTGACACCATACCAGGGGGACGTCTTCTTCACACACACTCTCTAGCTCGCTCACACTGCACTTCTTCGGGATCACTTCACACTGTCTTTAGTTATAATTTTTAGGGGGATGATTGGCATAACCCCTACGGAAGTATATCTCCGAATCGAAAATCACCTATTAAGCACGTTCGCCCAGAAGGGAGAGGTTCCCGAAAGTGATTTAGATTTTGCCTACCAAACTCTTGGCCCGGGCAGGTGATATTTTGTTTTAATATATTTTTACAGGTGTGGCGTCTCGGAATATAAGAGGCATGCGTGATACAGTTTTTGATTTATGCTGAGGTTAATATTGTTCTTAAAATTATGTTACATATCTCGTTATAATGGTGAATACATTTTTTAATTATTAAAATTAGTTTGATGTATGAAGATCCCTTGATGTTGAGATGATAAATGGATTTCTGCTTCGGCTGCAGACAGGTAATTTGGGTATGATATGGAAGGAATTGATGTTGAGAGGGAATAGGAGAATTTCACTTGTTTTCTCTTTTAGACATTATAGTCATGTATATGATGGTATGATTGAAATTGAGGATACTGAGGAGGTTGGTGGTGCATTTCCATAAACATCTCCTCGCTGTAGTCCAAGTCTGGCTCGGGTAGGGAGATGTCTCGATGTACGGGGAGCGGCGCGTGTTGGGCAGGTGAGTAGATGCCGGGGGGACGGGGGAGTGGCTCGTGTTTTCTCACGTGGGTACCCTGGTGTTGTTTACTTCTTTGCTGGATGTGGGGAGACTTGTTTTTGTGCGCTCTGCTTCTTGTGTTGGCAATCCGGCATTGTAGTTTTTGTTGGTCTTCTTGATGTGGGGGCGGGCACTTGAGGGGTTTTGGCTTATTCTGGTCGAGCCCCGTTACTTCAATACAAAATAGTTCATCGTATGATATTACATTATAATAAAATAATGTCGTAACAATACATAGAAATATGTTTGGCAAAGAGAACATAATAAATAATTAGCAAAATTGAAACCAATAATGAAGGTCAATAGAAGCAATCACTACATAACACAATGGATAATATGGCCATGAATACAAATCACAATGAATGATATGCTATATAAAATTATGCGAATTAATGTAGCTGCACACACTTCAAAAATATATGTAATAATGTCCCATTATATATGCTCACAGAGTGACATGGCCCGTTGCACATGTCTTCGTCCTGCCATCATGGCAAACTCGGGACACACTTGTGACACACTTGTGTCACATTCCTACTGCCATCGTCTGCCACCGTGGCACAGTCTTTCTAGGTCATACTCGTTCGTGGCCATAAGTTGTGACATTCGTGGTGCCATTGTGGTGCACTCGTGTACCCTCTTGTTACCTTCCTTAAGGTCGTTGCACACTTATACGACAGCCCCTTCAAGACTGGCATGAACACACACGATACATACAAATCCTGTGGCAAATTGGCTGGCATCGTTTGAGTTGTATCTCTACCGTATCTCTACCGTATCTCTTCCGCACGACTTAATAAGACTCTAGCGATGCCGATACGGTGGAGGAACGAATTCTACGAAGAAGATAGGAAAAGTCGTGCGAAGGGTACACGACTAGTCCACGGAAAAGATACGACCCAACAGACTGCGATACAACTCAGAAGAATCGTATCGACGCCGTATTGACGCCGTGAGACGTGCAACCGGATTGAGGCTAGACAAGCGGTTGCCAACTCGACCGTTTCAAATTTTCCGCACGGAAGAGATACGGTCCGCACGGCAGGCTTACGCATACGTGAGTTCGCTGCTCAATAGGTGGCGTTCTGAGAGTGAGGGTCTGAGTCTGGAGGGTGAGACGGTGAAGCACTTGAGCGAAGCAACCAGCCGCTTCAGAGATGGAGCTGCTTTGAGCCATGATGGATGCTTCACATGTCTCACTCCCCAGGCTGGAACAAGACCTCACGGGCTTCACCGTGTTGAGCGGTGGAATGTACAGGCTCTCAGCCTATGCCCGAGAGGGAGTAGTTGGAATATAGAAAAAAAAAAAAAAAAAAAAAAAGACGACGTTGATATGGGCCATACGGCTTTGATACGGACCATATGTCTTTGATACGGACCACACGTTTGTGATACGGCGAGTTCGTGATGAAGACCAGACTCAGACGATTTCATACAGTTGCCGGGGGATTCCCACAAACTTTTGAACAGCTCAAAATCTCGTATCGACTCCCGATACGTTGCTTGGACTGTGAGACTCACCCACGGCTAATTTCCGATATCCACGATTATGTTGCTGATTTGCCTTATCAGGCTGAAATTTTGAGTCGGGAACTCGCCTGGAGGGGCTTTCGGATCAGTGTGCAACAACCTTTATACTGTCGACCCACGATCCTTGGGCGCAAAAATAAGCATAATGTTCTGCATTCGCGCCGATTTTGAGAGTCGTGGCCTCTCACGACAGTTGTCGTGCATGTCACCACAACTACCACCTTGGTCACCACAACCACCATCTTAATCACCACAACCACTTCCTTCATCACCACAGCTACTACCTTCATCACAACCACCACTTTCATCACCACAACCAATACTTTCAACACCACAACCACTACCTTCATCACCACAACAACTATTTTCATCACAACTACCACCTTCATCACTACAACCACTACCTCCATCACCATAACCACTAATGTTATCACCACTACCACTACCTTCATCACCACAACCACTACCTTCATCACCACTATCACTACCTTAATCGCCACAAACACTACCTTCATCACCACAACCACTACCTTCATCACTACAACCACTACCTTCATCATCACTATCACTACCTTCATCACCACAAACACTACCTTCATCACCACAGCCATTACAAAGGAGTACACAGAAGAACAAAGGAAATCAAGCAACAACAGTTCTAGTGATCCCTCTAGGCTGCTTTCCTCTAAAACACTGAGGATCAAGTGTCCAAACAGTGGTTTAGAGTGGGTAAGGGAACATTGGAAAGGGAACTACTGCCTTGGAACTAATGTTCGTGGCAGGATTAGGAAGTTAGTAGGGGACAGATGGGTTAGCAACATAACACAGTTATAAGTGATCTTTCGTATATCTGGGAAAAAGAGAGTAACGTCATAGTAATATATATACGCAATAATCCTTGATTAATTTGAGGGGGGAGTAAAATAAAGTTATTAATTTACTAACGCAGTCAGTCGCGGGTTTGATGCAAGATATTTCGGTGTCCGATATGTAGTACTTACATTTATCCGCATTGAAACTCATTTGCCAAATTTGGGCCCATCATGACAACTTTTCTAGATTGTGTTGCATATCGTCAACTTGTTCTTTTGAGAGTACGCTATTTGCAATTTTTGTATCGTCAGCAAACTTTGAGATTATACAGGTGAGACTCTCATCTATGTCGTTGATGTAAATTAGAAGGAGAATTGGTCCTAGTACCGATCCCTGGGGTACCCCACTACTTACATTGGTCCATTTAGATGCCTTACCGTTTATGACTACTCTTTGCTTTCTGTCACTGAGCCAATTTTCTATCCATTTCAACACACTGTCTTGTATTCCATGCGCTTTTAGTTTTAGAAGTAAACGTTTGTGGGGAACTTTGTCAAAGGCATTTTGCAAATCAAGGTATATAATGTCTACAACTTTACTTTCACCATAGAGGTTGATGATATCGTGGAAGAAGTCTAAGAGGTTTGTTAACCCACTGAGCCCCAGCTAGTTATTAATAAATGTACCACCAGGGCCCAGCAGGTTTTGAATTTTTTTTCCAGAAACAATAGCGAATGGGTTAGGAATGAAGGAAAAACCACGAAAAACCGATCAAAAAGCTAAAAAAATGGTCCTACAGAGTCCCCGAAAACGGATTTTACAAGAGTAAAAAATTGAAGGCAATTTCCCCCCAAAAAACAGATTTGTGCGCGCTTACGCGCACGCGGTTGGACTTTGATAGTTTTCAACCATCGGCATGGGTGCATGGGATACTTACACAGTTCCCATACAAATCTGAGCCCTCTAGGTACCATAGGACCGGAGTAATTGGGACCGGAGTGACACTGACGCAAACGTTGCGTCGCTGGGTTCTGCTGATCGAACATTGCCGACGCAACACGTGCGACGCTGGGATCCAGCGGGTTAAGCAGGAACGTTTGTTACAAAAGCCGTGTTGAGTATCTTTAAGTATGTTATTTTCATCTAAGTGATTTACGAGTCTGTCTATTATGAGTGTTTTTAGCATTTTACATACAACTGAGGTTAAGCTAATTGGACGATAGTTACTGGGTAGGGATTTGCTGCCTTTTTTAATATCGGTGTTACGTTGGCTAGCTTCCACTGATCAGGCATAGTTCCAGACTGCAAGGATTTATTGAATAGCAATGTCAGTGATTTGGAGAGCTCATCCTTAGCTTCCTTTAGAACTATAGGTGAGATTGTATCAGGTCCAGGCGTTTTATTTACCTTGAGTTTATCTAAACATTTCAATACTTTTCTCTCTGTAATGGTGATATTGCTTAGAACATCAGAATTATCAATTTGAATAGGCAATGCTGTAGGGATATCACTGAGGTCATCTGTTGTAAAAACTGATGCAAAGGAGGTATTGAGGGATTTACTCATTTGTACTTTGCCTTTGGTGTATTCCCATTTTTATCGACTAACGGTTCAACAGTTGAAGTAACTACTTTTTTTCCCGATATAACTATAGAATTATTTCGGGTTTGTTTTACTTTGATTTGCAACATGTAACTCCAGCGTCTTTTTACTTTGCTTAATTAACTTTTTGGCTTTGCGTCGTAGCTTTTCAAATTTCACCCGTTCTTCGTCATTTTGTGAGGATTTTAATCTATCTTTAGTAATCTTTTTAGCAAGCAACCATTTTGAAACATCATTATTCCACCATTTGGGCTTATCATTATAGCCTGTACGCCGTATTTTCGATGGTATGCAGTCTTGCACTGCTATTGGGTAAGTGGTTGTAAATAATTCCCAAAATGTATTTATGTCGTTATTGTTATTTAGAAAGCTCCAGTCAGTTTCTTTAAACATAGCTATAAGTTTACGGAAGTTTGCTTTCTTGAAATTAGAGACTTTCCCGATGCTGGTATTTGGTTCGTTACTAAAAAACTTTAAACCGAAAGTTATCGTACGATGGTCGCTTTTACTGAATTCATCACCAATATTAAAATTCTCTATTAATTCTTCTTTTGTTACAAGTACAAGGTCAAGAGTGTTATTACCACTACCTCCATCACCATAACCACTAATGTTATCACCACTACCACTACCTTCATCACCACAACCACTACCTTCATCACCACTATCACTACCTTCATCGCCACAAACACTACCTTCATCACCACAACCACTACCTTCATCACTACAACCACTACCTTCATCATCACTATCACTACCTTCATCACCACAAACACTACCTTCATCACCACAGCCATTACAAAGGAGTACACAGAAGTACAAAGGAAATCAAGCAGCAACAGTTCTAGTGACCCCTCTAGGCTGCTTTCCTCCAAATCACTGAGGATCAAGTGTCCAAACAGTGGCTTAGAGTGGGTAAGGGAACATTGGAAAGGGAACTACTGCCCTGGAACTAATGTCCGTGCCAGGATTAGGAAGTTAGTAGGGGACAGATGGGTTGGTAACATAACACAGTTATAAGTGATCTTTCGTATATCTGGGAAAAAGAGAGTAATGTTATAGTAATATTATTATATATACTCAATAATCCTTGAAGAATTTGAGGGGGGAGTAAAATAAAGTTATTAATTTACTAACGCAGTCAGTCAGTCGCAGGTTTGATGCAAGATATTTCGGTGTCCGATATGTAGTACTTTACATTTATCCGCATTGAAACTCATTTGCCAAATTTGGGTCCATCATGACAACTTTTCTAGATTGTGTTGCATATCGTCAACTTGTTCTTTTGAGAGTACGCTATTTGCAATTTTTGTATCGTCAGCAAACTTTGAGATTATACAGGTGAGACTCTCATCTATGTCGTTGATGTAAGTTAGGAGGAGAATTGGTCCTAGTACCAATCCCTGGGGTACCCCGCTACTTACATTGGTCCATTTAGATGCCTTACCGTTTATGACTACTCTTTGCTTTCTGTCGCTGAGCCAATTTTCTATCCATTTCAACACACTGTCTTGTATTCCATGCGCTTTTAGTTTTAGCAGTAAACATTTGTGGGGAACTTTGTCAAAGGCCTTTTGAAAATCAAGGTATATAATGTCTACAACTTTACTTTCACCATAGAGGTTGATGATATCGTGGAAGAAGTCTAAGAGGATTGTTAAGCAGGAACGTTTGTTACAAAAACCGTGTTGAGTATCTTTAAGTATGTTATTTTCATCTAAGTGATTTACGAGTCTGTCTCTTATGAGTGTTTTTAGCATTTTACATACAACTGAGGTTAAGCTAATTGGACGATAGGTACTGGGTAGCGATTTGCTGCCTTTTTTAATATCGGTGTTACGATGGCTAGCTTCCACTGATCAGGCATAGTTCCAGACTGCAAGGATTTATTGAATAGCAATGTCAGTGGTTTGGAGAGCTCATCCTTAGCTTCCTTTAGAACTCTAGGTGAGATTGTATCAGGTCCAGGCGTTTTATTTACCTTGAGTTTATCTAAACATTTCAATACTTTTCTCTCTGTAATGGTGATATTGCTTAGAACATCAGAATTATCAATTTGAATCGGCAATGCTGTAGGGATATCACTGAGGTCGTCTGTTGTAAAAACTGATGCAAAGAAGGTATTGAGGGATTTACTCATTTGTACTTTGCCTTTGGTGTATTCCCATTTTTATCGACTAACGGTTCAACAGTTGAAGTAACTACTATTTTTTCTGATATAACTATATAATTATTTCGGGTTTGTTTTACTTTGATTTGCAACATGTAACTCCATGACGAAATGGAGGTGGCGTTTTACTTTATATCAAAGAAAGTCTTAACCCTACCCTCTTGTCAAAACCTCAAATTGTGAACGTCGACGCATCTTTTGTGCTAATAAAGAATAATAAAGGTACAAAAATAATACTTGCATTAATATACAGACCTCCAGCTCAATCAGTGCAAACTGACCGAGAAATTTACGAACAAATTGCAGATGTAAGTAACTCACAAGATACCGTAATTTTTGGCGACTTTAATTTACCTGTGACCAAGTTGGGCGATACTCTTACTTCACACTCCGGACATGACTTGTATACGAACTTGCAAGAGAGTTCGCTTTATCAATTTGTTCGAACGCCGACCCGTGGTAATAACGTTCTTGACATTGTACTTGCAACAAAAGAAGAATTAATAGAGAATTTGAATGTTGGTGATGAATTCAGTAACAGCGACCATCGTACGATAACCTTCACTTTAAAGTTTACTAGTAACGAACCAAATAGTAGCATCGAAAAAGTCCCTAATTTCAAGAAAGCAAACTTCCATAAACTTAGAGCTATGTTTAAAGAAACTGACTGGAGCTTTTTAATTAACAATAACGACATAAATACATCTTGGATGTTATTCGAAACCACTTACCTAAAAGCAGTGCAAGACTGCATACCATCGAAAATACGGCGTCCAGGCCATAATAATAAGCCCAAATGGTGGAATAAAGATATTTCAAACTTCCTGCTCGCTAAAAAATTTGCTAATGATAGATTAATATCCTCACAAAATGACGAAGAACGGGTGAAATTTGTAGAGCTACGACGCAAAGCCAAAAAGTTAATTAAGCAAAGTAAAAAGACCTTAGAGTTACATATTGCGAATCAAAGTAAAACAAAACCGAAAGAATTCTATAGTTATATCAGAAAGAAAAAAGTAGTTACTTCAACTGTTGGACCGTTAGTCGATGAAAATGGAGAATACACCAAAGACGAAGTACAAATGAGTAATGCCCTCAATACCTTCTTTGCATCAGTTTTTACAACAGAAGACCTCAGTGATATCCCTACACCATCGCCGATTCAGATTGATAATTCAGATGTTCTAAGCAATATCACCGTTACAGAGAGAGAAGTATTGAATTGTTTAGATAAACTCAAGGTAAATAAAACGCCTGGACCTGATACAATCTCGCCTAGAGTTCTGAAGGAAGCTAAGGATGAGCTCTCCAAACCACTGACATTATTATTCAATAAATCCTTGCAGTCTGGAACTATGACTGATCAGTGGAAGTTAGCCAACGTAACACCGATATTCAAAAAAGGCAGCAAATCCCTACCCAGTAACTATCGTCCAATTAGCTTAACCTCAGTTGTATGTAAAATGCTAGAAACGGTCATACGAGACAGACTCGTAAATCACTTAGAGGAAAATAACATACTTAAAGATACTCAACACGGCTCTCGTAAAAAACGTTCCTGTTTAACAAACCTCTTAGACTTCTTCCACGATATCCTCAACCTCTACGATGAGAGTAAAGCTGTAGATATAATATACCTTGATTTTCAAAAGGCCTTTGACAAACTTCCCCACAAACGTTTACTGCTAAAACTAAAAGCGCATGGAATACAAGACGGTGTGTTGAAATGGATAGAAAATTGGCTCAGCGACAGAAAGCAAAGAGTAGTCATAAACGGTAAGGCATCTAAATGGACCAATGTAAGTAGCGGGGTACCCGAGGGATCGGTACTAGGACCAATTATCTTTCTAATTTACATCAACGACATAGATGAGGGCCTCACCTGTACAATCTCAAAATTTGCTGACGATACCAAAATTGCAAATAGCGTACTCTCAAAAGAACAAGTTGACGATATGCAACACAATCTAGATAAATTGTCATGTTGGGCCCAAATTTGGCAAATGAGTTTCAATGCGGATAAATGTAAAGTACTACATATCGGATACCTAAATGAGAAAGCAAACTATTCGATGAATGGCACTCAGCTTAAGAATGTAAACAGAGAAACCGATCTGGGAGTAACAATATCGAGTAACCTAAAACCGAGTCAACAATGTTCAGAAGTTGTTAAGAAGGCAAACAAAATAATTGGCTTTATAGGCAGGTCATTTGAGCATAAATCCAAAGAAGTTATCCTAACCCTTTACAATTCCTTAGTCCGCCCTCTTCTGGAATACTGCGTTCAATCTTGGTGCCCTTATTACCAAAAAGATGTAAACAAGCTAGACCAATCTAATTACACACGGGGAAACGGTTGCAAAATTATTGGTAAATCTTTTAACTCACACGAATCTAAGAATTTCTTCTTCAATCGAGTTGTCAACTTGTGGAATGGGCTACCCCGAAACGTTATAGACTGCATCACCGTTGATTCATTTAAACTCCGCCTAGACAAATATCTCGCTTCAAACCCGCGACTGACTGCGTTTGTAAATGAATAACTTTATTTTACCCCCCCTCAGTTACTAACCCATCTGTCCCCTACTAACTTCCTAATCCTGCCCCGGACATTAGTTCCAGGGCAGTAATTCCCTTTCCAATGTTCCCTTACCCACTCTAAACCACTGTTTGGACACTTGATCCTCAGTGTTTTGGAGGACAAGCAACCTATAAGGGTCACTAGATCTGTTGTTGCTTGATTTCCTTTGTACTCCTTTGTACTCCAGGGTCTTTTTACTTTGCTTAATTAACTTTTTGGCTTTGCGTCGTAGATCTTCAAATTTCACCCGTTCTTCGTCATTTTGTGAGGATTTTAATCTATCTTTAGCAACCTTTTTAGCAAGCAACCAGTTTTAAACATCATTATTCCACCATTTGGGCTTATCATTATGGCCTGTACGCCGTATTTTCGATGGTATCCAGTCTTGCACTGTTATTTGGTAAGTGGTTGTAAATAATTCCCAAAATGTATTTATGTCGTTATTGTTATTTAGAAAGCTCCAGTCAGTTTCTTTAAACATAGCTATAAGTTTACGGAAGTTTGCTTTCTTGAAATTAGGGACTTTCTCGATGCTGGTATTTGGTTCGTTACTAATAAACTTTAAACCGAAAGTTATCGCACGATGGTCGCTTTTACTGAATTCATCACCAATATTAAAATTCTCTATTAATTCTTCTTTTGTTGCAAGTACAAGGTCAAGAGTGTTATTACCACTACCTTCATCACTACAACCACTACCTTCATCACTACAACCACTACCTTCATCACCACAACCACTACCTTCATCACCACAACCACTACCTTCATCACCACAACCACTACCTTCAGCACCACTATCACTACCTTCAACACCACAACCACTACCTTCATCACCACAACCACTAACTTCATCACCACAACCACTAACTTCATCACTACAACCACTACATTCATCACCACAACCAATACCCTCATCACCACAACCACTACCTTCATCACCACAACCCCTACCTTCATCACCACAACCACTACCTTCATCACCACTATCACTACCTTCTTCACTACAACCACTACCTTTATCACCACGACCACTACCTTCATCACCACAACTACTACCTTCATCACCACAACCACTGCCTTCATCACCACACCCACTACCTTCATCACCACAACCACGACCTTCATCACCACTATCACTACCTTCATCACCACAACCACTACCTTCATCACCATTATCACTACCTTCACCACCACAACCACTACCTTCATCACCACAACCACTACCTTCATCACCACAACCACTACTTTCATCACCACTATCACTACCTCCATCACCATAATCACTACCTTCATCACCACAACCACTACCTTCATCACCACAACCACTACCTTCATCACCACAACCACTACCTTCATCACCACTATCACTACCTTCATCACCACAACCACTACCTTCATCACCACAACCACTACCTTCATCACCACAACCACTACCTTCATCACCACAACCACTACCTTCATCACCACAACCACTACCTTCATCACCACTATCACTACCTTCATCACCACTACCACCACAACCATTACCAGCCCTACACCCACAATCAGCAGGATCAGGGCGTGTAGGCTTGATGTCTGAGATACACTTGTCACCCACCACCAACACCGCTCATTGGCAGGTATTAATACGGTAGCGCTGGTAACACTAAGCTTTATATATATATTCACTCTCTAGGCCAGGGCTTCCATCTAGACTGGTAATTTTGAAAACAAGTGAGCAATTTAGTATTAATTTTGGCTTGGAAAAATTGCGCCGTAGTTTTGGAGTATGGAGTATTCGAACAATATATTCCAGACTATATTAGGTTTATTGAGAGGGCGAGTATTATGGCATTATTCATACAATATGTGTTCTTAATTATTATTTGGTCCAATGTTATAATATGAGTAAAATGGTGTGAGCACTTACAGTATTGATATCTTTTCGTTTTGATATACAGTGTTTGTTGAATATTAAATAATTTGTAAATTAATCCCACGTAAATATAAGCGTACTCAGTAGAGCATATACCTCCGCCATGTGTGCAAACCAGAGCATGTCTTTGTGTGCAAAGCCAAAGGTGGATGTTGCGTATATGTGCGCAACAATCTTGCTTTCTCTTATGTTCCCAACTTTGATCTTCTGAATTCTCAATTCACTGGCTAAAACTTGCTTGTCACTCTCAAACTAAATATTTCTGCGCTTTTTATCTCTCCCCTAATTCCACTGACTATCCAAAATATTTTGACTACCTAACTTCGAAATATGCTAGAGCAAATCTGGTATGTTGAGTCCTACTAACGGGGAGAATTAAATATTCTGTATATAACTATTATAAATTACAAAGCTGTGGAGGATAATATGGCCAAAAGTTATCTCTTACCACACCAATCAAAATAGAAAATAAATAAATATAAAGTAGGAGATAGCCTACCTTGTGGCATGAACTATAGGAGCAGATGAGGGTTGTTTAGTCGCCTAGTCTTACCCACGATAGCCTATCTCTCAGGATACCCTAACTAAACATTGTATAAATGGCCATGTATATCAATGACTTAGCTATAACTAGGGTCCTGGTGTAGTTCAGAGGGTTCCGGCTTCGGTAGCTAAGGGTTAAAGGGTCAGGACTCCGGCCGGGCGCGGGGAGTGTGGTGGAAGAGGTCATGGGACACGTCCTATTAGCTTAACAGTTCAATGGCGTCTGATCGGAACTTCAATTTCCGACTCTTAAATAAATGATATACTAATTCGTTACCAAGGGTTCATTCCCTCTTCACTTTTTTCATATAAATGAAAAATAAGCATTTAATTTTATAAATACTAATATAAATATCGTTTCACAACGATTTAGTAAACATAATATCCAGGGTTCAGATTACCACTACAAATTGTGGATATCGCCTGCGATCGCGGGAGTTTCAAAACTGATCCCTAATACAGTACCTCTAAGTTTTATCATACAAAGTTTTATAACTAAATTAACTTGGCCAAGGGTAATCTTATAGTTCTAAATTACTTAATAGTAATTATCCTTAACAATATTTACTATCACCAGGTTCTGGCAGGAAGTGGTTCACTCTAATGAGGTTACACTATTGGAAGGCTGTTGCCAACACTACCAAGATACCTGTGTAGTCAACTTATTTCTCACAAAAGCCAAGTTATACAATAGATGAAGAACAACACTTGTATTCATGCAAAAATGTATATAGGTTCACACACAATTCTCAAGAGAAAAATAGAATCACAGTTTGCTTTACTTAGTGATGAATTAGCATGCATATAATTATGGGCTCTGAATATTTAGTTAACACGTGCAAAATCTATGTAGGCAACTATCCCTTGGTATGGGTTCTTATATCAAATCAAACTTCTGTTTTATATAAATTGAAATATATTCAGTAAGCTAGATATATACAAATGGAAATGGTGAATAATGTGTTTTAAGAAATTAAGTTATAAGAATTCAGTTTAGCAAAGTCAGTCTTTCTTTTTGTCACAAAGTCACGTTTTCTCTACTCGTTTGACTATAGTTTAAGCAATTTACATATGATATGAATTATTAACTAAATGGGAATCACTAAAATAAAGTGTGCGCGATCGGGTGTTGAGGTGTCTTCGAAATTAAATTTGTACTTTTTATTATCCCATATTATGTTGATGAGGGAATGGTCAATCGTAAGGAAAATAACAAGGATATAATATGTGTTGTTTTCCTGAAGGGTTGTAACACTTTATATCAAGAAGGGACTAACAATTAGAGACGCACTACTACTATTTAGGTTAGTGATTTACCTGGTGTCGGAGGGGGACTGGGTGAACTTTCGAGAACGTGGCGTGCTGGGCTCTGGCTACGGCACTCGTCATTCTTGGGCATCTGGTTAAGCCTGGACTACTGAGGGGCGCAACTTGTGGATTTTCTCTTCTCTCCTTCGCAGGTGTTTTAGGTCTCAAATAGCTAGCTATGCAGAGTTTCGGACCACATGCAAGTGAAAGGGTGAGGTTATTTTCTGCTTACGCATTAGTTTACATACACTTGGTGTACATATATACAACATCAATTTTTGTTTTCTATGTGAGTGAGGGAGACAAAAACAGAACTGCCTGTATCGAGTGCCCCCCCCCCCCCCATTCCCCCCCAGAGTTAAAAATAGTGACAGGGCCAAATTCAAGAGACGTTCGAGCCAAAATGCCTGGACACACGGAGTTTGAAGCAATTTAAGTCATAGGAATAGGGAAAGACCGATTCTGGGAGAGAATTCCAGAACTCAGTTGTTGAATAGAAGAAAGACTCAGAATAAAGTTGCACTCTTGGGTTGGAGAGTTGCACTGAGTAGGGGTGGGATTGTGTTGCAAGACGGTGATGGTCATCTGATAAATCACCAGGTTTGCTCTTATGATTGCAGCAGCCATGGTATTTTGTTGGGATAAGTAATGTATAGTGTCAGATATATATGATATGAAGCGGGAAGGTCAGTGTTTAATGGATATAGGATTATTTTGTGTTTCCTATGTCTCAACCTCGGGACTGTAGGCTGTTCAGTAGCCTTTAACTCTTACGAGGCTCCGAGATTATCAATTGAAGCTTCGAGATGTTGGGTGCTTCATATGTGTCACACTCGATGGTCTCAGTGGAGCTTCAAAGTGTTGCCTACTTCCTTTCTGCCACTTAAGGAAATTGACAGACTAAAACCTCAAACATCGCCTGGTCCTGATGAGGTATATGCTAGAGTATTAAAATAATGCAGACATAAGTTAAGTTACCCATTAACATATTTATTAAACAAATCATTAGAAACAGGTTTAGTTCCAGAAGCTTGGAAGCTTGCAAATGTAGTTCCGATCTTCAAAAAAGGTGAAAAATCAATAGCATCCAATTACCGTCCCATTAGTCTCACATCAATCATAGGAAAGTTGCTAGAGTCAATTATTGCTAGGAAAATTAGAAACCACTTAGACAAATATAACTTAGTCAATTCTTCTCAGCATGGATTCACTCAGGGACGTTCTTGCCTCGCTAATTTGCTTAGCTTTTTCTCAGAGGTATATGAAGCGGTAGATAATGACAAGTCATATGATATAATATATTTAGATTTCAGTAAAGCTTTCGACAGAGTCCCTCATGAGAGATTGATAAGAAAGGTTGAGGCGCATGGAATAGGTGGGTCGTTGTTGGGATGGATTAGGTAATGGCAAGGACATTAGGTAATTAGGTAGGAAGCAGAGAGTCAGCAAATGGTATTAAGTTAGAATGGGGTGCAGTCAAAAGTGGTGTCCTCCAACGATCTGTATTAGGCCCTCTGTTGTTTGTTATATACATAAATTACCTGGATTTAGATAAAACTATTAGGATCAGTAAATTCGCAGACGATACCAACATGGGGAGAACAATAGACTCAGATAGCGACATAGAGAGCCTTCAAAGGGATCTAGATACCTTACACGAATGGTCAGTAAATTGGAAGATGAATTTTAACATTGACAAATGCATGGTATTAAAGATGGGGAAGACGAATACAAATGCAAAATATAAACTAGTTAATACGTAATTAGAAAACTCAGACTGTGAAAAAGATTTGGGTGTGTTTGTTAGCAATGATTTGAAGCCTAGAAAACAGTGTATAACAGAACTGCCGATGTTATCTTGAAACTATGCTTGTCACTAGTGAGACCTCATATGAATTATGCTGTCCAATGTTGGTGTCCTTATTACACAATGGACATAGATTCCTTGGAGAGAGTACAACGAAGAATGACAAACATTATTCATAATATAATAGAAATCTAACTTTTGTAGAAAGGTTGAAGAAATTAGGCTTACATTCGTTAGAAAGACGCAGAATTAGAGAGGATATGATAGAAGTGTTCAAGTGGGTTAGTGAGATTAATAAAGGGGACACGAAGGATGTACTGAAGCTCAGTGATGGCGAAAGAACTCGAACAAATTGTTTCAAATTAGATAAATTTCGTTTCAGAAAAGATATAGGTAAATATTGGTTTGGTAACAGAGATATAGACATATGGAATAGGCTACCGAGTGATATGGTAGGATCGAGAACGATATGGAGCTTTAAGATTTAATTAGATAGTCATATGGACGAGATGGGTTGAGTGTGAGGGGGATCTGCCGGGTGTGGGCCAATGGGCGCTCTGCAGATCCCAGTTTTCACGTGTTAACCTCTGACCGTTTTGGTGAGGTCGGTCCTCATGGTATTAGTGATTTGGGCCTATAATTGGGCCTTGTAATTGGACTTGTTTGAAAGAGGGATCTGCCTTGTGGGGGCCGATTGGCTTTCTGCAGACTCCCGTTTTCTTATGTTCTTATGAAAATGCGGCTAATGCTGTACAATATTGCCCACAACCTGTTATATGCACACACTCATCAACCTACCCTCCATTCTCTCCCTCTCTCTCTCTTTTTCTCTCTCTCTCTCTCTCTCTCTCTCTCAGTCTGTACTCGTGGGAAGACAAACATATATGACGAATTATCTTGATTTCGTTCATAATTCAAAGAGTCGTTTCCTACCGTTCGAACGTTTTCTCTCTCTCTCTCTCTCTCTCTCTCTCTCTCTCTCTCTCTCTCTCTCTCTCTCTCTCTCTCTCTCTCTCTCTCTCTCTCTCTCTCTCTCTCTCTCTCTCTCTCTCTCTCTCTCTCTCTCTCCTATGTATACACTATACACCATGTTTGCCTAGTGATGTTTCTGACAGATTTTCCCTCCTTGTGTCCCTCTTTTCTTTGTTCATATTTTGTTTTTGAGTACCGTTGTCAATACAAATTGTTTCCCCCTTTAATTTGCCCTTTAGATATATTTCAAACATCTTTCTGTCGTTTCCTTGTTTAGTGTTCTTTGCTTTCATATGTTGTTCCTTTGCGTTCATGTGTTGTTCCTTTGCGTTCATGTGTTGTTCCTTTGCGTTCGTGTGTTGTTCCTTTGCGTTCATGTGTTGTTCCTTTGCGTTCGTGTGTTGTTCCTTTGCATTCATGTGTTGTTCCTTTGCGTTCATGTGTTGTTCCTTTGCGTTCATGTGTTGTTCCTTTGCGATCACGTGTTGTTCCTTTGCGTTCGTGTGTTGTTCCTTTGCGTTCATGTGTTGTTCATTTGCGTTCATGTGTTGTTCCTTTGCGTTCATGTGTTGTTCATTTGCGTTCACGTGTTGTTCCTTTGCATTCATGTTTTCTTTTCTATGTGAATGAGGGAGACAAAAGGCAAAACTGCCTGCAGTGAGTGCCTCCCCCAGATTGCAAAGAGTGACAGGGCCGAAATCAAGGGACGTTCGAGCTAAAATGCCTGGACACACGGAATTTGAAGCAATTTAAGTCATAGGAAGAGGGAAAGACTGATTCTGGGAGAGAATTTCAGAGCTCAGCAGTTGAATAGAAGAAAGTCTGAGAATAACGTTTCACTCTTCGGTTGGAGAGTTGCACAGAGTAGGGGTGGGATTGTGTTGCAAGGCGGGTACTACGTACCCTACGTAGAGGAGGTGGTATACACTGGGAAAGCTCCGAGGAACACTGATTACTGTAGTAGTGATAGAATAGCAAGAGAGATGCAACATTGCGGCGAAGAGAGAGAGATTGCAGAGAGTTGGTGAGTGGACGGGAGTTAATGATACGAAAGGCTTTCCTTTCTACTTTATCTAGGAGTGCGGTGTGAGAGGATCCTACCCACACATGTTGTTCCTTTGCGTTCACGTGTTCCTTTGCATTCATGTGTTGCTCCTTTGCGTTCATGTGTTGTTCCTTTGCGTTCATGTGTATGTCCTTTGCGTTCATGTGTTGTTCCTTTGTGTTCATGTGTTGTTCCTTTGCATTCATGTGTTGTTCATTTGCGCTCATGTGTTGTTTCTTTATGTTCATGTGTTGTTCCTTTGCGTTCATGTGTTATTCCTTTGCTTTCACGTGTTGTTCCTTTGCGTTCATGTGTTGCTCCTTTGCGTTCATGTGTTGTTCCTTTGCGTTCATGTGTTGTTCCTTTGCATTCATGTGTAGTTCCTTTGCATTCATGTGTTGTTCATTTGCGTTCATGTGTTGTTCCTTTGCGTTCATGTGTTGTTCCTTTGCGTTCATGTGTTGTTCCTTTGCGGTCATGTGTTGTTCCTTTGCGGTCATGTGTTGTTCCTTTGCATTCATGTGTTGTTCCTTTGCATTCATGTGTTGTTCCTTTGCGTTCATGTGTTGTTCCTTTGCGTTCACGTGTTGTTCCTTTGCATTCATGTTTTGTTCCCTTGCGTTCACGAATTGTTCCTTTGCGTTCACGTGTTGTTCCTTTGCGTTCATGTGTTGTTCCTTTGCATTCATGTGTTGTTCCTTTGCGTTCATGTGTTGTTCCTTTGCGTTCATCCGTTGTTCCTTTGCGTTCACGTGTTGTTCCTTTGCGCTCATATGTTGTTCCTTTGTGTTCATGTGTTGTTCCTTTGCGTTCATGTGTTGTTCCTTTGCGTTCATGTGTTGTTCCTTTGCGTTCAAATGTTGTTCCTTTGCGTTCATGTGTTGTTCCTTTGCATTCATGTGTTGTTCCTTTGCATTCATGTGTTGTTCCTTTGCGTTCATGTGTTGTTCCTTTGTGTTCATGTGTTATTCCTTTGCGTTAATGTGTTGTTCCTTTGCGTTCATGTGTTGTTCCTTTGTGTTCATGTGTTATTCCTTTGCGTTAATGTGTTGTTCCTTTGCATTCATGTGTTGTTCCTTTGCATTCATGTGTTGTTTCTTTGCATTCATGTGTTGTTCCTTTGCGTTCATGTGTTGTTCCTTTGTGTTCATGTGTTGTTCCTTTGCGTTCATGTGTTGTTCCTTTGCGTTCATGTGTTGTTCCTTTGTGTTCATGTGTTGTTCATTTGCGTTAATGTGTTGGTCCTTTGCGTTCATGTGTTGTTCCTTTGAGTTCATGTGTTGTTCCTATGCGTTCAGAACGTTATATTTTTTGTTCTTTTGCTCAGTAAATTCACTTCATCTCTTTCCATCCATGTTTCGATTCTACACATCTAAACTAATCTATTCCACATTGCATCCTTTGGGTGATTAACATATCCTATATGCTATAGATTAGTTTCGTCTCTTCTTCAATCTCCCAGTCTGTTCGTGAATTAGTTTTATATTTGGATTTCTTCTTTACTACCATACTCGACTTTCTCAACACCACCACCACTACTCACTCTCTCTCTCTCTCTCATCTTTCTCTCTCCACTGTTTCTAACCGCAAATTGCTCTCTCATTGATTACCAATTACAAGAGGCGGGGTAAGGGGAGGTGGGGGGGATGGTAACCGGAGGGGATTTGAGGAGAGAGAGAGAGAGAGAGAGAGAGAGAGAGAGAGAGAGAGAGAGAGAGAGAGAGAGATACCGCGAGTGAAACAGAGTGAGGTAGACTGAGAGTGAGAATGAGAGGGATTATGAAAGTCTAATTAAGCGTCAAATGAAAACATGATAGGTCAATGAATGGTACGCCAGTATTATACGAGCGGTTTTTCCATAAACATGTATCCACAATATACTGTATATCCTGTTTTTCAGTTTATGATTTCAATTTTATATATTTTATGTCACCTAAACTAATACATTATCATTCTAGTTTCCAATACCAGTGCAAAAGATCCCAGAAATGTTGCCAGGAAAATATTGACCACAGACGGCTGACAATAAAAGCTCTCGAGTGATACCCCCTTTAGTGTGTGGATTTACAAAGCCCTTCTATTCAAGTGTTGCTGGTTTTGGTTATCGAGTATAATATTTTTAAATGTAGGCTACCGCACCAGGCGAGAAATACTAAGGTAATTTGTGAAAGTATGACACAACTTTTTACTGATTGCAACAACTGTTTCAATTTGCTTAGAATAAAGATATTGAAACAATAAGTAAATAAATGTTAACAACGAAATGTATTGCATAAATACACATTTCCTGTCTTTACATCTTAGTCTGTATCTAGACATTAATGTAATGTTACTATTTCTATTTTTGTCTATATGTATTTTCTTTCCATCGACAGACAGATAGACATTAGCTGTCACTGTCACCATCTGCAATGGAAAGATATAGGATAAGTGCAACATTCCTCCATCTCTCCATTTAAGTGTTAGTTAGTTTGGAATAAATAAATCAGTCTACTAAAGTTAAATTTTGTCTCTATTCATTTAATATAATATCCAGTGCGGGTTTCCTCTATGCTGAGCTGTTTACTGTTATTATATTGCTCTCGTGAAATCTAAATTACATTATTTATTTCATTTGTTTCCACACACCCGGACATCTAGTTGTATTTCTTGAAGTATTTGTAGAAGCAGGGGGAGGGTGATGGTAGTGGAGCATGAGACACGTGCCATTGTTTGTTGACACGATCAGCGGTTTCCAACATCACCACTAGCCACCTGTTGCTAAAGACCTCTTTCTCGTTGGGTTCACGTTTGTGTACGAGTGGGCCGTCAGTCGATATTTATATATATTTTAATGTTGGGGTTAATTTGCATAATCTCGTTAGCCAATTATGACTTGACGCCAATCGCTCAGTTAAGTTCATTGGCTTGCATCTCAGTGGTGGGGACCACAGTTACAAGTAGCTGAATACATCATTTATATTGTATGTCAAAAGGAGGTGTTAAGTAGAACATTGGCCGAAAAATAGCTCACAGACCTTCGGTCTTGCAAACAGCTTAAAAACGACGAGGATATAATTATTTTCATAATAATTGGATATGTAAACCATGCAGAATTTACCTCTAATAGAGGTAGAGCAGGTGCCTTTGTTTGTTGACACGATCAGATGTTTTCGACATCACCACCACCGGGACCCCACGCCACCTGTTTGCTCAATTTTTGTTTAGTTTTTTTGTTTTTTGTATGGCTAGTGTAACACAAACGCTTTTTCTAGACATTATTCACGGCAAATCTGATCTGGTAACTTCCTTATTAAAGTTTCATACAATTTAAGCCACTGTACAAAATTATTTTTTTATCTAGTTTCCGATGGCATTAAAAATAACTCGGAAATTATGTCACAACAAATACTTACCGATCGAAAATAATTAGAAAAAGGACTCGGAAGACACCAACTTTAAGGAGGAGACACATGCAGTTCATACAGCAATTTTAGAACGGAATGGTAATATCTAGCACATTGTCTGGTCGCTTTTGTGTGGGCATCGGCAACTAGCTACCCAAGGTTAATATCAGATTAGATAAATCTACAGTTATACTACCCCTATTTTGTCGCTATTCTGTTGGTACTAATGGGTTAATATTATTAGTAGTAGACTTACTATGGTTTGATGATGCGCGGAAATGTATATTTGACTTGAAATAAATGCATTGAAGTATTACAAACCTTCGCGAACCCATAAACAGGGAACGTGAGCTGGGTTTAGACCGTCGTGCACCCATAAACAGGGAACGTGAGCTGGGTTTAGACCGGTCGCGAGACAGGTTAGTTTTCGGTTAGGTTAGGTTAAGTTAGGTTAGGTTAGGCTAATGTTAAAAATACTAAAATGCGACGGTCCTCGGTATTAAACAACACTGTATATCAAATAAAACATAAAAAACAACAACAAATTACCTGAAAAAATCGTATCTGGTTGGTGATAAATTTTTGTCAAAATAAGTTTTTTTCCAGTTTCCGCGTCTGCTGAACCATCCAAAAACACGCTAAAAGGCGTGTTTTGAAGGGGGGAGGTGGTGTGGGGTAGTGGGGGAGGGGTAGTATAACTGTAGATTTACCCATTGATTTTCATCGAAAGTTGAAAGGAACAGACTTCGCATGAATCCGGTCCTACAGTAGGGAGTGGTTAAGCAATTTTTCTCACTATGGTTTTTAGAATATTTTCTGCAGAACAATATTTACTAAGTTTGTTTTTGGTGTGTCAAGTCAAACTTAAGCCTGTATCGCACGAGGGCTTTATCCTTAAACTTTTACAACTGTTTTGGTTTGATAATTTCTACATAGGCTGCAATACTAGTGGGTAAAAACAGTCACAGAATAAGGACCCATGTTTTTTCAATGTTCCACCGTGAAGACTTCTTCAGGAATAACATAGAGAACAGTCAACTATTTATATCCTGTGCCGTGAGGAAGTAGCTCAAACAAACGCAACAATATGAAATGTACAACTAATCTAGCCTGGTTTTCCGTTCGTTAATAAATATAGATAGGCTAGAGAGTACAGAAGGATAGAGAGGAAAGAAAGACGCTACCAATCTGAAAATAGCGAGCCGCGCGTTCGAGAGATGGCAGCACGATCGCAAAAAGAAAATGGGAGGGTCCCCATTAATTCGTAATAATCCCTACCTTGTGCTAATAACGCTATTAATAATCAATTCTACGCTATCCAGAGACTCTATAGACATGACAGAGTTAAATAGACTTAAGTAGAGGCTACTTTAAAGGCCCGATCATCGTGCATTTGTCGTCATTACGAGTAGGTTCACAGCCACGTCTCTTCTACCCCCACCATTGTTGTTGTGAGAGTGTGGAATTGACAACATCATAAGTATAAAGTCATAAAGTCATAAGTATAACCTATGAACGTATTTCGTGAAATGTCCTGTTTTAGAGCAACTTTATAAATTAACATCTACATAACATGTAACTAATAATATATATTCAAAATTAGATTTTAATTTTTGTTGTGTTGCTTGTAGTTATACAGCTTACATTATATATAAGTATTGTTTATATTTTATATGTATTCCTAACATTTTCCTCTTGTGTTTATATATCTATTTTATTTTAAATCATTTACAAGTGTTTTTACCAACATTAAATCACTCTTAAAGACGTTCCCTCTTTAATCTATTGCCCCTTCATTTTGGGGAATTTCCTTTAACTTTGGTAACATTGCGAACAAGCCAGGCACGCAGATATCAAGGAGTATCTAATAAGAAAAACGACTGAGGTGTTTTGGTTGTATGCCCTACAACAGTGCTGCCACCAAATCCCTAGGACGCGCGGCAAAATAACTGTGTGACGTCACGCTTTTAACTCTATCCTTCTGTACTCTATGGGCTAGATACTGGCCATGGAATGAATTATAAAGAAGCTAAGACGATACAATGTGAAACAGATACTGTTAAACGTAGATACTATGAATCAGCTCATATTGTAATGAACGACACCATAATTTGTTTTTTCTTTAGTCAAACCACTTGCATATTCATTAATGAACGGAAAACCAGGGTAGATTATTTGTACATGTCATATTGTTGGTGTTTGTTTGTGTTGCTTCCTCACGGCAAAAGTTATATATAGATGACTGCACTCTCCTATGTTATTCCTGAAGAAGCCTTTACGGGGAAACGTTGATTTAACTTGGGTCCTTATTCTGCTACTGTCTTTACACAATTTATATATTAAAATTGCTTATGAAATCAGTTAATCCTAAAATATTCTACCCTCAGTTTAGTTTCCGATACAAATGTAAATTATCTCAGAAACGTTGCCTGAAAACTATTGGTTCTCGAAAATTGACGATCAAAGCTCTAGTGTGTTAGTCAACAATTGATAAGTGGAACATATATCTGCCTTCAGGATCAGGTTATCTGGACCAAACCCGAAAATGCCACGGGACCCCTTTAGCAATCTTATAACTCTTATTTATTTCAGAGGGTACTTCTGTCTTCAGTTCTGTATTTGTAGTGTTCCTCCTACAAACAAATCCAATCAACAAATAAATCAACTTTATTTCATAATATACATAATAAATAAACATATATTACATAGAGGGGTGAGGATTATCCAATTTGTATAGTAAAGCAAATTATCGTATAATTGCTTTAGTAGATGAAAACTAACTTTTATTACGGGTCTACCATATATCACTGCAGGTACAATAAGTGCATTATATGTAACAATTATTACGGGTCTACCATATATCACTGCAGGTACAATAAGTGCATTATATGTAACAATTATTACGGGTCTACCATATATCACTGCAGGTACGTACAATAAGTGCATTATATGTAACATTTAACTCCACGTGATCTCTTGTGAATATTCAGATAATATCCAACTGTTAAAATACTATCGAAATATAATAAAATGCTTGGCAATACGTGTTTGTAATTACTAAAACAAAGTACCCATTAACTCTTCCATCCGCCCTCATCAGACATTTGATATGCACCCCATTCCTCTGTCTATCGCCCACCCGGCCCCGGCGCAGTGGTTCCCAAACTGGGGACCATGGCCCCCTGGGGGGCCTTTTTTAAATATGTAGGGGGCCTTAAGTTGAGGGAGTGTAAAGATTATGATACCAGAGGGTAGGGGGAGGTAACAATCCAGCAGAGTAAAACCTCAGGTTCAGAACAGGTTTGTGTATTGCCTTGCTGTCAGGCATATGATTGGTCTGTCCAAAATTATATATTTATCTGTATTCATTCAATATGAATAAATATTGCTCTCTATCTGATTATATTTTCTTATATTATAATAACAAAATATATGGATTTGCTGAGGAAGAACACAATTTTGGCCTAATCCGTGCATATCCCACAGGCTATGCACGGATGGGGCTCCAGCCATGTTTTCAGCCAGGCTTTGTTACAAGATTTCTTCAAAAAGGCTCCTACTGCTATCCGTCTTCACTGCATAATCCCCGCAAGCCTTTGCATCTTAAACACTGCCCCAGAATTCTTGTGCACTCTGACATATTTAGACAACTGAATATTTTCAACCTGGAACTACAGGGTAAAGGAAGCTTGCTAATCGAATCTGTGGACAAAATCAAAGCTTTCATTTGTAAGATGGATATTGGAGGCGCAAAGTTTGCCTACAGTAGGTAACTTAGCAATGCTGGAAACTGTGTCAGAAGTTACAGAGGAATGCGACACTGCTACACATATTTTGATGGCCAAATATCTGTAAGCCTTGGAAGAAGAACTTAAAAAATACTTCCCAGATATCCAGAGCCAAACCTCTCTGCTACTAAGGGCCCATTGGCTGTTCCAGTGACATGTATACCTGATGGCAATGATGATGGCCAGACAGAGCTGTCAAAGCTTCAGGAAGATTCAGAAACCAAGATGAAGTTTGAAGTTGAATTTCTCACTGTGTATTGGTCATCAATGGCAGTTTCCTACCCAAACTTATGTGACCTATCATTTCGCCACCTCCTACCATTTGCGTCAACTTATTCCTGTGAGGCTGTTTTATCTCACCTACTCCACATAAAAACAAAATATTGTAATAGATTTGATGTGAAGCATGACCTACGATGCGCTTTGAGTGTAACATAACCAGGAATCAAGAAAGTGGTTATTGATATTTAACATCACCCTTTCCCACTCAATGGAATGGGGATGCAAATGATAGGAACATTGTAAGAGCTGTAACTTGTTTTTAGTAAGATATGTTTAATATAAATTCAAATACCTCATTATATATTGTCTGCTCTAGGAATGTGTATTAATTGTTTAGTTCTATTAATGTATCATACTCAAAGAATGACAAAATAAATAACATAATTACAACAATGAAATGTATGTTGCTAAATTTGTGTGTTTTTAAATACTGTAGCGGGCTATGAATGGGAGCCATGAATATGGATGCTATATGAAAAAGGGGTAATGACCGTAAAGAGTTTGGGAACCACTGGGCTCCCCCGGCCCCACTCTATCCCTTAAGTTTCATTCTACAGTACTCTACCACAATTTCCACCCACTACCAACACTTCCAAACAATACTCACAACCACATTAAGTAAATATTCACTCTCCTATCTAACCATGATAATTTTCCTTCTCACCCATCCACTTTTCCCACCTCACCCAGCGCTCATCATACACTTGCCCTCATTCACTTATCACATCCCCTTACTCACTACCATCCCTTATCCATCGCTTCTCGCGTAGTAACCTCACCGTTTTCTTAGTTTTCCCTTCAGTTACTTATCCTCGTCTAATCCATCTCCCCACCCTCTCGGTCTTCCTACCTGTCTACATATTTCTCCCCACTTATCCCTACTTATTTACGTCTCCCTTTTGTCCATCCCTCCTCCACCTCTCTTTGCTTCTCTCTATCTAGACATACTCATTAATCCTCTCAGCCTCATTTCATCCACCCGCATTTTTTCCTCACCCACCCGGCACCATCCCTTATTTGGATATTATATACACCCGATGAGGAGGAGCACTTAATTGAAAATGCTTCGCTTATACTGTAGCTTCTACAGGTCACTCGGGTCGCTATAAACGAAATATTGTAAATTAAATGTTCCTTAAATTATGTTTATGTTAATTCTGTCAGCTTCTAAAAGTGAATTTTCATAAGTCCTTCTTTCTTAGCCAACTAACTTTGCTCACCCAAGTACCTACCTAACCCAACATATTTACCTCTCCTCCCATAACTACCTCCTCTCATCCATATGCTCATCATTATCTATTCATTTCCTCTTATCTCCTCCCCACCCACCACCATTCCCTATTACTTCATCCACCCTCCGTCACACACAAGGATCCTGTTCACCATTATCTCGCACACACCTCCACACCTGTCTACCCTTACCCACCTATTCTCATTTGCCAATCTTCACCCAGCATCCCCTCCTCCTCAAAATACATCTTCTCACCCATGTAACCCTCTTGAGTAAAAAATTTACCATTATTTCAAACACCAATTCACCCATCCTTCCTCACCCATCCACCCACCCAACTACCTCTTCCGAACCTACCTACCCTCCTCACCCACCCTTCTTGTTTACCACCTAGACACTGAGTAATGATCCCCCTGCCACCTCCACCCACTACCCTCCACACTTACCATACTTATACCACCCTTTCCCCTCCCTATATACCTTCCTACTACTGTATATTCCCCTTTCTATCCATTTGTTCTCCATCCATCCACCCCTCCTCCTTCGTTTTCTACGTTAAACGTGTTTACGCTTCTTTTCCCATCTATCTCTTTTCAATCACAATATGGATGAAGGCGGTTCTGGTTGGGAGGAGGGGCGTCGACTGACTGGGGACAGAGGTGCATGGGGGTGGTTCGTTCGTGGCCACCCCTTTGGGGACCACGGCGTCAGGCAATAGATATATAGATAGATCTGTTAACTCAACCCTCTTCATTCATCCATTCACCCTTCTTCACCTACTTATCTCTCCACACTCACTTTCCTCTCTTATCCACCAATTTACCCAACGAGCCACCTACTGTCTTGAGTAATGTTGTCCCTACCACCTTCACCCTCACTTCATCTACTGTATACTACTCCTTCTCTTTCCATCCATTCATCTTCTTCTCATCTACCCTCCCACCACCTGATTGTTTTTCCCAGTTGTCTCTCGTAGCTACCACTCTGTATTCATCCACCAACTTTTAGTCACCCACATTCCACCCAACTAAGTCATCTCACCCACTCACCCTTCTTCACCCACATATCAACACCTCCTCATTACCTGCATTTACACGCCACCTTCTTCCTACCGACCCTCTCCGCCAACCATATGCACATACCCACCCATTCCTCACACATCCACCCACCCACCCACCCATACCCGTCCACCCACACCCAACCACCCATGTACTCA
>CM064492.1:37507185-37552185 GCA_032716605.1 Paralithodes platypus | reverse complement strand
GATTAGCTATCGGAGAAGCACAAGCAGAACAATAACCAAAACAAAACCACATGCCCTATAAATATATAAATAAATAAATAGGTAAATAAATAACGTGGATATCTGTAACATTGGCGACAACTGCAATATCAACATTTTCAATTATATTTGTATAATAATATGTAAAAAGCGTTTTTTATTACAACAACAATAATAATAATACACATAATAATAACAATAATATTTGTATGTGATTCATAATAATGATAATCATACACCCCGTTCTTAACATAAATCATCAATTACATACCCCAATGTACTTGAATAAACTAATGAAAGCATATGGTTCTCCCAGAATTCGAACTCGGGACACCATACCCTGAACATAAACACCTAAACCATTACACCACCAACACAGTTAAAGGTTGAGTACACGCTCACGATTTATATCCATTTTCGAATTTTGGATATCAATCTATTCATGTACTCAGACCCGACTGCATTATGGAAAACGTAATGCTTTAGTGAGAGGAAAGAACATAGAATGGAGCCAAGATAACTATATTTGAAGCTCTACATACCAGAAACTTTTTGTTTTTTTAATAAATTAAATCAACAATAAAATATTAAGGACAATATGCTGTATTCTGCAACTATATCACTTGCACTTGACTCAATTCAATATCAACAATATATATATCCATATATATATATATATATATATATATATATATATATATATATATATATATATATATATATATATATACATATATATATATATATATATATATATATATATATATATATATATATATATATATGTATAAGTATATATAGATAGAGATATATATATATATATCTATATATATATATATATATATATATATATTTATAATATATATTTATATACCGGTATATATTATGGTGGTCCTCAAATATAAGGTAACATTTCGGAATAACAATTCCTTAGGTCTCACCCCTTCATTAGGTTCCTTTGAGGCTAGAATGCATGTATACAAAATTTGGTTTAATTTGAACAATATTTGGAGGTGTCACACGAGGCCATTCAGAGTCCCCCTCGTGCATTTAAGATGCAGTGAGTATTAGCCCCTCAATGGGGGGGGGGGGGGGGTTTGGTAACGTGGAGGCCCATAACCTACTAATTATTGCCCGGTTTCTGTGGACATCAGGGCAGCCTTTGTAGCAAATGGGAACCTCTTTCGGTGCTCCTCGATGACTTGCAAGAGGAACTGATGCTGTTCTTCGTTCTTGGTGAGGATGGCATTATACTCTTGCATTAGGGCAACTCCTCTCTCTTCAAAATCGTTGACCACCTTGATGTTCTGAAAGGTCTTGCTTGCCTCTGCAAATTCCGGCAGATCCTTCCACTTTTCTGGATCCTGATGAAGGAACTTCTGTGACACCCCAAAGTTGTCAAGAAGCTTGGTGTAGTTACTAGCGACAAAATCTGCCAGAGTCTTTCTTTCAAGAAGATTTGTGAGTGTCGGATCCAGTTGTATACGATGAGGTGGATTTTCTGGACCCTTGTCTTTCAAGGCTGAAACCATGGCTCTCTTCACATCAGCAGGCACTTGTGAATCAAAGAGACCCCAAATCACCAAATTTTCACTAAGATACCAGAGATGACGGCAAGATGTCTTGGTGGTGTGCTTCCTCACAGGTATATCACCATAGGTCATTAGTTTGTAAAGAAAATGAAGGTCATTGGCTGGGGCTTTTATGGCTAAAGGGGCTTCAAACCAGGCCTTTACATACAGTTGAACAGCAAAGGCTACAAAGTTCCTCAAACCTTTCATCTCTGGTCCTGTCAGATTGAACTGTATATGAAAGAGCAGAATTTTTATGGCATAGATTACACGTGCCATCTAGCGAGCCCGATGGAGTGCCCCTGGCTCCCTGAACGTAATGCCTTGAGGAGGAATGCCACCAAGTATGATGATGGTAACTCCAGAAGCTCTGTGTAGTCATCACGAGGTTGCAGGTTCTTCAATTGGGCCATGCAGAAATTGATCATCACCTCTACTTTAGAAGATGTGAATTGGTCTTGTACTGTCTTTGGAAGTTCACCTCGGTCAAGAACATCGAACTGATCATTTGCAATGGACTTCCACACTTGTTGAAACCTTTTAAAGATAATGATATCTGGCCCAGACGAAGCTGCACCCATGCAAACAGAGAAGGGTGCCTCAGCTACCAACTCCATAATGTGGTGGCGACAAGCAAAATGGATAAGGTTCCAGCCCATTTTCTTTTCTAAGAGTTTGCAGGCTCCATTAGTGTAGCCAGTGTTGCTGGATGTGGTATCAAATGCAAGTCCCACGACACAGTCTGTCAAGTTCCAATCTTCCAATGAATCAAACACTGCTTGCGCTATAGCCTCTCCTTTACCAGTAGTAAGTTGTGGAACTCCCAACAGCTTAGTTGTCTGTCCTCCAGATACAAGAATGAGAATACGATCCACTTCTCTTTTCCAGTCAGACTGGGGACCACTTTACCATCCCAATGGACCACCAGTTTTGAGTTTGCTTTGAAAGCAGCCTTAACCACTGCAGAGATCTCTTTTCGTCTGGCTAAGCGACCTCGACGAATGGAGCTTCTATTGATGGCCAGTCCCCCAATGTTGTGACCCAAGGTGGATGCTGTTGCAGCTAAAAGGTAAGTAGCCTTTCTGTCATTTACTTTAGTCCTGTCCAGAGTAGCAGCAACCTCTGGTGAGATTATGTTAATAGGTCGAGTAGAAAAATGTTTCTTACATTGACGTTTTCTTGGAGATGGTGTGCATGATTCACTGCTACTACCTGATGAATATTGCTCCAGATCTACCTTTGCATACCTTTCCTTCTTTAACTTTTCTTCCTCCAGTTTCCGCTCCTCCGATCTCTTCCTACTCTTTTGAATTCGATCTTCCTTAAATGCCAAAGCAATAACAACTCCACCCATGTATCCTCGCCGTTCCTTCTTTCGTTGAGCATGAAGAAATTCTCTATCTTCGCCAATTTTAATAATTGCCATAGATTGAGCATGGGCAATGTCAAAAAGGTCAGCAAATTAATCTTGAAAAGCAGTTTCTTTAGCAATTTGTGAGACTGATCGTCTATTTTTTCCTTTCAGCTACTTTCGCCAAGTCTCAAACAATTTCTCCACTTTTTCTCAAACGTGAAAGTCTGCTGATGTTGGGATCCGTGTTTTTTTCCATAGGTCAATTACATCTGTTCCTGTTTCCTTTGCTGCTTCTCGAACTGAAAGCTTTCTTTCCTTGTGCAGGAAAAAAAAGTGTCTCAGGATCTCACCATTGGTGGGCAGCTTCCTCGCACTAATTTTTTCCAATGGTTGGCCCACCAACCACACTTCAGTGATAGATCTCGTAGACAATACCATGATATTTACCTGTGAATGAAATTGTCGTATTAATTTCACAGCTCTAATGGAAATGTGTAATTGATGCTTAGATTCCTTTGAATCTGCTCGCCTGATTAGTCTCTCACTCTGTGACACCTAACACCATCTAATGGATGCCAGGCTCCAACACTACCAATAGGTCAATAGGAGATATTTTTTACGAGCGGTAGGGAACATTAACCCCAATTTGATACCAGTAAATATTATCCCATCGATTCCAATTTTCAACCAGCCTAATGAATAGTTACATGGAACAAATCTAGGGGTGAGACATTTTGAAAGTCAATATATATATATATATATATATATATATATATATATATATATATATATATATATATATATATATATATATATATATATACATTTATAATATATATATATATATATATATATATATATATACTGTATACATATACATATTTATGTATATATACAATATATTTATATTCTCATATATATATATATATATATATATATATATATATATATGTATATCAACGTCAACACCATTTATGTTGACCATACAGCATAATTAAGTATACTCACAAAACAAACATAAAGGCGTTTATCCCAGTGCATTATTTTGTTTTTCCTTTATGCTAGACGAATTTATTCTGGGATGGAAGATACAACTTTCGAAGGTTACTGTACAAGCTGATTCACTTATGCATCACGCACCCCGACACTGGATGTCAGCAGTAATTAATATAGCTATAATTGTATTTCACTTACGAATATTATCACAGTGGCTCAAATTATTTATATAACTTTACTACGTATTTTTGTGTTTAATCCTTGCGGTAGAATTATGTGTTTTTCTCAGTTTGTTTGGCTAACATTAGGCAATTTTTATATTCAGCTTAGAATATAGGAAATAAGTCTAATCACCAGGGATTTCAAACTATTGTACCTTGAGTAAATCATTTTGTATTGTTCTATTTTGTTGTCTTGTGTTTTGGTTAATACTAGACAATTTTATTAGTCCAAGGCTTCGAGGAAAGTCCTTTCGTTCTCAAATGATTAATTGTATTAGACTTAAGTAAATAATGATGGGAACAAAAAGTCCTTTACACTAGATGATTCCTTATTAGTTGTATTCTACCTTCTTTCAAGCGATTATGTTCAACATAAAATATATACTAAAGTTGTTAAGTGAGTAGTTATGTTAACTTTTATTAATAGATATAATTCCAAATCTGGATATAATCCTCTGACATTAGCATTAATAAAGTTGCGAATCGTAGTCCGGTTGAAGGGTAGGAGGCGAGAGAAAAAGACATTCATGTTCAATACCTCATGCTTTACCTCTAGAATGTGAATGTTGGTTGTTTCTTGCAATCAGACGACGCCCGTTTATGTTGCATTCCGACTAGTCAACTTAAGGACGTGTCAGAGTTAGAGGGCTCATTAATATATGTTTTATCTCTTAATATTTCTATAGAGTTATTTCGAGAGTAGTAAGTAGTGTTGTAGAAGTAACCAAATGTTTAAGTCGTCGTCGTCTGATTGATGGGGTTAATATATAAGATCCTAAACACACTGCTATATAGCCTCTATATTTAAGCTTGGCTCAATTTGTTTGAGCAATCCTTTTGTATTATGTTAATCTAATTAATAAATTTAACTCCTAACACCGAACACCTCCCATTGAAATTTATGCAAGCAGATATTAATTGATTTAATCATAATTGTACATTGAATCATTATTTACATTACAATTTATGAACAATGTCGCCATAAATATTTGCAATATCTCACGTAAATTGAAAACTAGCTATGTTATTACCAATATCAGTAATTTCAACATCAATGGTAAAAAATATTAGACAATCACCTATACTGTATATCAGTAAGTGCATAATCATATAAACACATAAACAGTATTTAGAATTTCAATACTAAAAATATCAGCGTAAATAGTCAACAGTGATAGTACAACTTTAAATGAATTCAACGTTTTCACGTTTACACATGAGTTAATTGACAAGTCAAAACATTAATTTTACCTAGCATAAGTTTAGTCAACACTCTCAGCAGCAAAGCGTTAATAATCTGAATGTAGACAATAAAGTTCCTGTAATTCTAACACATATCGATAAGAACAGTGACAAGACTAACACTAACGGTAACAATAACACATTTACAAGGTACGTGTGTGTGCATCTGCAACAATTCAGGCAAAAAGGTGGGTCATTTAGGGGTCCAGCCATGTTTGCGCCACCCTCCCTCCACACCCACACACGCAAACTTTCCAGACAGACAGACATACCTGTATATACACACAAATAACTGTACGTGGCTAACATGTGCACATTCACATATGTAGTTATTTTACGCCCACTTTATCCTCTAATTTTATCGTATGTGGTTTGTACATTACTTTATATCCAACACATGGTTTAAAGGCATATCAGGTTCACACCGACACACACACACACACACACACACACACACACACACACACACACACACACACACACAACCATCCTGCAACCACACACACATTTCCTTGTCACCTCTGATCTACCACTGTGTCTGCGTGTGGTCCCCATCTCCTGTGTGTGTAGGTGCATGTGTGTGTGTGTCTACACACACACACACACACACACACACACACACACACACACACACACACACATGCGCGCATAGTTATTTGTATGTGTTACCCCCTCAATTATTTTAAATATATGCGTACAACTTATATATCATATCCATAATATAAGTCTTAATTAATTAAGATGCTGTAAGACACCTTTCATATTCACTCAGAATGCATCGCTGAACAAATGTCTCCTCATAATGGGCGAGAAATTGGCAGGTCACTCTCTTTATTATAACTGAGCTGGGACTTGACTTTAATAGTGGAATACATCTTCAATTATAAAGATAAATAATAACAATGGAGATTATGTACTATAGGTTCTTATGCTGCCAGTCAGTCAGGAAAAAGGCTGCTGAGGAATGAAATGTCTCGCAAGTTTAACACTACCTGTTCCGACGTCTGGTGGGTTATTAGCATATTTTGTTTACAGGTATACCGGTACTTATTATTGCAGATTTTGCTGCCTGTTGCTATTTGATGAAACGACTTAAAACCTCCATACTAATAGAGCGAAACAGGGATGGGGGTTGGTGTTTATCTAAATGCCCCCCACCCTCCCTCCCCATCAGCCCAAATAGAGTTAAGCTGAAGTGAGTATAGCATGGTACAGCAGCAGGCGAGGTGGGTCACAGCTTGGGAATGTGACTTATAAATGTCCATACACTTAGTCTACAGGTGTATACACACTTACAACCCGTGCCCCCTCACACACACACTCTCTCTCTCTCTCTCTCTCTCTCTCTCTCTCTCTCTCTCTTTTACACACACATGTAGCTACCTCTCTTGACCCACCTTATCCATCCCTGTCTCGTAGGTTGCAAAGAGATGTGTGGCCAGGATTTGTTCATGTCTGTCTGATTACCTGTGTGTGTGTGTGGGTGGGTGGCTGAGAGAGGAGCGAGATAAAATACGCTTGCCGTGAAATATCTTGAACTTTTCCTGCTTAACTATGCTTCTGTTTTCTGCCTTTATAGTTTAAAGAACACTTCGGTAGGAGTACGCCATCTATTATTCAGGGTATTTCAGCTTAGACAAATAACTGCAGACCGATTAGTTATGGTTAGATGCTTGCTTATCTGTTGGATGTAAAATATACGACGCCAGCGTGAAGATAAATATATTATATTAAGAATTACAAAGCAAAATTAACAAATCAAGATTGAATTAATAGGATTATTAGATCGAGATGTGCAGTATATGTAAGGATTCTTGTCGGCACAGCAATATTACCATGCAAGGACAACCACACACAGACTATCCATAACAAATTAACCCTTTAGATTCGGAAAGTTTTTCTCTAGCGTAATAATATCGTCTAATGTTAGCCAGAATACAAAAGGTCAAAGCTTAAAGATAGGAAGGAATATATCATGGTAGATTTAAGATTGTGAGGTGGCTTACCTAATCTGATATTATTTATTAAATGTGAGCCACAATAAAACTAAGAATATGTCATCTTTACTGAAAGGGTTATTATGCATATGTAATACTTTGACATTCCTCAGTTGTTTCAAAATACTCGTGATTGGATCTTTTCTTCTACTCATAAACCAATTTTTTTTTTTTGTAAAAAGTATTGGCAATTGGCGCCTTCAGTTACATATATTATGTTTGACTCATGTGATAAATGACTTGATCTATATTTTATTAATTTCACCACAGCACCAATCACCTACAATTAAATTAATGAAAGCATATATGTGATCCACCGGGATTCGAACCTGGGTTATCACATACAGATTTGTAGACACCTACAAACCACCAGAACGGTGAGGCACAGGTGCTTATCGAGGCCATCTGAAAGCTTATATTTGTTCATAGAGACCATCCATGATCAACAGGTATAACGGTAAATATACGTAATGACAATGGTGGGCTCTGACAAGTTTAGGAATGGTTACGATAATCCATATCGTGCTATCTATCAAGCGAATCGGAGACAAAATGTCGGATATGTGTCTTTTGTGAGCATCCATCTTGTATAATTGCTATCGTAAGACGATTTTATTTGGCCTAGAATGTGTCTGAGGAGAATTGAATTGTTATTACATTTTGTCGGAAATATAACATTATGTAAGATGATGGTTGTAAGTTTGGACTTAGGTAGGAACCTACATGGAGCAGAGATAGTGTTATAGAATTGGACGTGCAAGATTACAGGATTGATCTCCGCTGAGGGCTGAGGTTATTTGGCACTCACACCATATCACAAACCATTATAAGTATACACCCAAGTAAATTTGAAACCATGTCTGAATAATTTGAGATATATAATACAATTGTATTATCTTGTTTGGGTTCAATACCGATATATATGAGTGCGTACGGCTGATGCATCCCTTATATTTGGAAGAGCAAAGAAATAAATAACGTTGAAAACAATCATAATACGAAGAAATCAAAGAGGAATTCCTGGAAGAAATCATGCACGTTACAATCGTGCACATACACACCCACAAACACACACACACACACACATCTATCCTCTTCTCCCTATCTATCACCTCCCCTTCCCTCCCCTAATCTATCCTTCTCAACCCCCCCACCCTACCCATTGTCCCCTCCCTCCTAATGGTTACCGAGTTTGTCCAGGACCCCAGAGAGGGCCAATCAGGGAGCCCGGATCGCCTCCTAAGGGTCGCGGAATGTGTTTGAGGAGTAATTGTTTGGTCGTGTGATTTTTGCTGTGGGGTAATGATGTGAAACCGGGGCTGGGACACGTTCTAATTAGGGGGTGGTTAGGGGTTATGTGTGTGTGGGTGGGGAGGGGGGGGGGGGGGGGGTGATGGTTTAGGTGTGGGTGGTGAACGGTCGCAGTGTTCTGTAGGAAGGTGGCTGAAGTTGGGAGTGGGTAGTGATGTTGGGCATGATTTATTATAGTTAGGGGTTACGTAGAATGGGTGGGGAGATCGAATGTTGTTTGGTGTGGGTGGTGACCTGCGATGGAGATGTGTAATGGTTAGGATGGGTGTGATTGATGAAATGGGTTATGGTTAGAACACAGTAAAAATAATCGTTTTTATAAAAACACAAAAACGGTGTTTTGAGAAACATTATACGTTAATGGCCTTTGCATTTAATACATTTATGTTTATATTAAAACATGTGTTTAAAAATGAAACTATCTGAAGTGTCATGTGTTTTTTTGTAAACGCTTTCTTGTTGTGTCATATTGTGAACAAGAACATATACTTAGATGCAAAATTCGTGGATATATTAAAACTTTGATTTCATGTGGATGTTATTATCCATTTCAAAACAACATAAATAATGAATATCTTTACTTTTATAATGACTACAAGTGTTTATAATAAAACATAAGGTGTTTAGAATAGAACACGTGTTTCATTTATAAACACCTAAATCCGTTTTATAAGCGTAACAAACACTTAAACACATTTTTCTGTTATACAAAACACTTGTTTTGTTTTTACGGATATATAAGAATGCTAAAATGTGTTTTAGAAGTGTAACAAACAAACAAATTGTTTGTGGTTTTGCAAAAACACCCTCATTTTACTGTGAATAAGTTAGTTTGGAAGTAGTGATTTGCGCTATGGGTAATGGCTAGGGCTTATGTTGTGATGTGTGCATTGTGTGATGTTGGTTATTAGTAATGTCTATGTAGTGAGGAATTAAGTGATGCTGGTAGCGGGTGTGGTGATGGACGTATAAGGTCGCAGTAAGGGCTTGGGTGGGACGGTGGATGATATTGGTAGTGGGTGGTGACTGGTGGTAATCGTGATGGGTGTGATGATTAGCGTACGTAATGGGTAGAAGTAATGGTAATTATGGAAAGTACCCAAGTGATAGTCTGAGTATGATTATTTCGTGTAGGTAAACCTGGTGATGGATGCCAATGATGAAGTTGTTGTGAGGGTGAATGGACATGATGTTGGGAAGTGTTGTAGGTGGCATATATGTTGCATTTGATGGCGATTATATAAATAGGATGATTTTATCACTGCATGAAGCATATGATAAGACAAGTACGCCATTTGATTTGTGTGGGAAAGGCATTATTAGATAAGATGATGGTTGTTTACATTAGTTTGGACTAAGGTCGGAACCCGCAAGGAGCAGAAATAGTGTTATCGACTGGGACATGAGAGGTGGCAGGATCTATCTCCGCTGGGGACGAAGGTTATTTGACTCGCATCCTCTTGGCTACTCAACCCCTCTGAAATAGCGGACATCAGAAGTGTTGTAGACTATTGTTTCATGTAAATACTAGCATCTAGGGGAGGTGTGGTGGAATGGCCTTGCCACTGGCCTGGTAATCCAAAGGTCCCGAGTTCAAATCCCGATGTATCAATGGGAAGATATTATTGGGATGGAATTTGTGCTGTACCTAGTATCAGTGCATTACCACAAGCCCACCGAAACGTCAATAAAATACCCTCATTGTTCCCTGATTAAATAGCACTGTATGAATATTCCCATATTCAAAATATGCTATAGGGGTGCAATGTCTGGTGAGTTATCTGCTCAACAGGTGGCGTTGTGTGTGTGTAAGTGTGAGAGTCCGTGTGTAGGGGGTGAGACAGTGAAGCACGGAAACGAGGTGGCTTCAGAGATGGGGTCGTTTCGGGCCATGAGTGAGCACCGTGCCTCATGTGAAGGCAAGATGGCAGGTGCTCGTTGTACGTACTCTACGTGCTTCACATGTCTCACTCCCTAGACTGGAACAAGACCTCACGGGCTTCACTGTTCATTGTAAAGCGGTGAATGTTAAGGCTCTCAGCCTATGCCCGAGAGGAAGTAAGTTGGAATATAGAAAAAAATAAAATAAATAAAAAAATAATCTAATCAGTATGAGAAAGTTGAGCTGATTTCACTGGTTAAAGACTAAACTCACAACCTCAGCCACTCTGAAGGTAATTTAACATTCAACAAGAGTTTCACACCATTCAAAATCCTTTCCACGTTTGGTCTACGTCATCTTGGTGAAATATAATCGCCTGCAGTGCAAAGTGAAATACGTTTTATGGCACAATTCTGACTCATTGATGCAATATGCTGACGTTTTCTTGAGCCATCTGCCCAAGTTAGTGTTTCTCCTTGATTACTGTGTTAAGTTCATCATACACAAATGTACAAGCTCCTTGTGCAAGTGATTGTACACATTTTGTCATCGTTTCCTTGGGGGTAGATAAGTTCTGCAGTGTACCATTCAACGTTGCTAAACGTAAGAATGATTATAATTTTGCAGTTGTGATTTATATAACGACGATATATCAGAAATCCCATGGTCATATAAAATTGTAATGGCCAAACATCCAATGCTTTTACTAGTTATTTGGCGTTTGAGAGAAGTCAAATCTGAAAATAGCAATATTTATAATTCTAAAATTATATTAGGGTCAATCCTCGAAATCTCGGATGTTTTTTTAACCCTCATTTTTTTTTTTTTTTTTTTTTTTTCTATATTCCAACTTACTTCCTCTCGGGCATAGGCTGAGAGCTTTAACATTCACCGCTTTACAATGAACAGTGAAGCCCGTGAGGTCTTGTTCAAGTCTAGGGAGTGAGACATGTGAAGCACGTAGAGTACAACGAGCACCTGCCATCTTGCCTTCACATGAGGCACGGTGCTCACTCATGGCCCGAAACGACCCCATCTCTGAAGCCACCTCGTTCCCGTGCTTCACTGTCTCACCCCTTACACTCGGACTATCACACTTACACACACACAACGCAACCTGTTGAGCAGATAACTCACCAGGCATTGCACGCCTATAGCATATTTTGAATATGGGAATATTCATACAGTGCTATTTAATCAGGGAACAATGAGGGTATTTTATTGACGTTTCGGTGGGCTTGTGGTAATGCACTGATACTAGGTACAGCACAAATTCCATCCCAATAATATCTTCCCATTGATACATCGGGATTTGAACCCGGGACCTTTGGATTACCAGGCCAGTGGCAAGACCACTCCACCACACCTCCCCTCATTTGGAGGATATACCGTACTGTACTTAGGCCAATAATCTTAATTATTGGGCAAGTGTTTATTCTCCTCAATAATAGTTTTTATATGCGAAGGGGAGAATCAAACCTTTCCCAAGTTAATCTGTTCAGTATACGTAGGACGAATTTATTCAGTTTATTTTGGCCAGAATGCAGTGGAAAAGTTTGTCATAATACTCAAGGTCTTAAATACCACCGCCCTTACAGGCCTTCAAAGGGTTGTCAAGCAAATCTGTAAATCCACGTAAGGCTAATTGTTCGTCTTCCATAGCTTATTCTTCATCTAACTATGATCGTCTGACGGTATATTGGGGTAAAATATAGTTGTCATTAAAATTATAACCTTAATTTTAGATACGGTATATTTAGTTAAATCCTTTGAATCCGAGAGTTCTATATTGAAAAAAAAAAATATATATTAATAAGGAGTAGGAAATGTGAAGATGGGTTAGACACTTTTAGAAGGAGTTACAAGAAATAGTTAGTATCCCAGAGACATTGCAGTCCATTCCGTGGAGATACTCCAAGTGGAAGGAGAGAGACTATTTAGTGCACTACGCTCATTACAGAGTGTTCAAAATACTAGCTACTCTCTTCTTGTACTGCTCTAATGAAGAACTATTTACAACTTCGGAGGGAAGGTTGTTCCAGGTAGAACAGATCTTATATGTGAAAGTTTCTACAACTGATAGTGCTTAACCTTTTCAATTCTAATTTCCAGCCATGGTTGCGTGTTGTATTCGTATTGAAATTTTGCTATAATTCACATTGTCAAATCCATTGAGTATTTTAAAACCTTTGATGAGCTGACCTCGTAGTCTGCGGAAAGAGATCAAGAGCTCTCAACCGATCCTCATAGCTCAGTCTTCTTATCGATGTAATAAGCTTTGTAGCCCTAGCTTATACTCTTTCCAGTCGCTCTATACCTTCCATGAGTGCTGGAGACCACAATTAAATAGCATACTCCAGGAGAGGCTGTATCAAAGCGTTGTAAAGTGTGAGGACTATATTTCCTTATTTCTATGCTTAAATTGCCTCTTAATATAGCCCAATAATTTCCGAGATTTCTTCTCTACTTTAATTCACTGCTTGGAAAACTTTAGGTCACTGCTAATCAGAACACCCAAATCCTTTTCAAAGTCAGTCACTTCTAGAGGCATTCATAATAATGAATAGCCAGACTTGGGGTTTGCTTGGCCGATATGCATCACTTTGCACTTTCCAAGTTTGGAGGCATTTACCATGTCTCCGACCATTCACCCAGTCTATTGAGGTCCATCCTGATCTGTTCAACCCCTTTGGGGTTCTTCACATTCATTCCAATCTTTATGGCATCTGCAAACTTGGAGATCACACTAAACAGACCAATATCGATGTCATTGTCATATGTGATAAACAGAAATGGGCTAAGGACAGATCTCTTTGGAACTCTAGAATTGACTGCAGTCCACTCAAAAGAAACACCATTGATTATCTTTCATTGTTGTCTACCTGTTAGCTAACTTTCTTTCCAATTTGGGACCCCTGTATTGATACCTAGTGCACTCACTTTTGACATTAGCCTTAAATGGGACACTTTGTCAAAAGCTTTTTTGAAAATCTAAGTAAAGGATGTATGTGGCTCTACATTTGTCATACTCACTCAGCATTTCATGGACAAATTCCAGCAAATTGTTAAGACATGATCAGTGCTGCCTGAATCCATGTTCGGAACCTGTAATTAGATTGTGGATTTCTAGGTAGTCAACTATCTTGTCTACTAGTATCCCTTCTAAGAGTTTTACTATGATAAAAACCATGCTAATTGGCCGATAATTCTTGGGACACTCATGATCCCCTTTCTTAAAGATTGGAGAAACATTGGTCAGTTTCCAGTCTTTAGGGACATCTCCATTTTCTATTGATATATGGAAAATTTCTGCCAAGAAGGTGCGATTTCAGCTCGCACTTCTCGTACAACTCGGGGAAGAAAGCTATCTGGGCCGGATGACTTGAACCTGTTTAACTCATCTATTCTTTTTACTACCTCCTTTGAGGTACATCATATTCTGCTAAGAACTTCACCCTCATGCACAAATCGAGGACTTGACATGCTACTGATATTTTCCCTTGTAAATAATGAGACAACATAGTCGTTTAGGGATTTAGCTATATCAGTGTCAGAAGTTTGTAGTTGGCCTATTGGACCTTTTATAGGTCCAATGTTACTTATGAATGGATTCCTGTTGTTAGATAGCTGAACTCTTTATAATTATCTTGCAGAGGGCTGCAACCCTTAGTATTTCATTCCACTTTATTTCCCTTATAAAAAAATTCACTTTTCTACTCATATTTTTGAAGGAATCTAAATAAAACTTTTGTTGTCTCTTCTGTATGCAACCCTTTTCTTTCTAATTGTTGAACCTATGTCACTTGTGAACCATTTTGGTTGGGTTTAGCCTGATTTGGTTAGTTTAGTTGTTGTTGTTGTTGTTTTTCCCCAAGCTGCCTGGCCGAACAGCCCCAAGGCCCCGAGCAAGGCCAAGGCCATAACCGAGCACCCCCACAGACACCCCCCCCCGCCGACCACAATAAAGCCTGGGTGACCGAAGCCACTCCATGGCGGGGAGCTGAGGAGGGTGCGGAAACGCCCGGGAAACCAAAGCCCCACCCAGGGCCCTGTGCCCCTCAGCAATTATGAAGAGAAAATTGAAGGGCAAAGGAAAGATGTGACGCTTTGGCTTCCAATCTTGGTAGATTAGGAGGTCAATCCACGCAAGAGACGCCGTCACTTGAGATCTAGAAAATATATAAGTAAAAGGAACAGTCAGAGTAAGCTATGGGTATGGCAGAGATCGCTCAGTTCTCACTCTGATAGACCAGCCCATCACCACATGACTAGAACTCAATCCTCTCAGCGTCAGCTAGGAAAGGCCCTAGAAAGCCGCCTTTGGCGGGGGGATAGCTCCCCTATTTGAACCCCTTTCGGGGTTGGGCACCCGCCCGGTTAGTTTAGTAGATGCGAATGCAGCTTGTCGATCCATAAACTGTTCTTTGAATGAGCACCAAATCGCATTAGCAACCTCACCCTCATGTCTGATTTGGGATAAGCTTCTCTGAAGGCCTTCAACATTTGCACAGCGGAAATCTAGTTTTGCACTCTGAAGACTGGTGGGTATGTTGCTAAAGGTGCGAAGAGAGAATCTAACTAGATTGTGGGTACTACCTCCGAATGATTCCCCAACAGATAAATTGGTCATATTTTCTTCTTTAGTGGTGAACACATAATCTAGTATATATTTTTTGCCTTTTGTTGGTTTATATCAAGGTTTCGGTTTACTTCTGAATCCACATATACAGTCATGCTTAACAGTCTTGGTTTATCTCCATAGTTTCAAGTGTATCTCTCTACTAAACTATAGATATATAATAATGATCACATATTTTATTACATAAATTAATTAAAATCTTTGTTGTACACATGAGATACATCCTAGTGTAATTAGTTGTGTAGGTGAATATTTTTGTTCATATCAAGAAACAAAATAGTGAAAGTGGGCACACATTTGGACCACAACTCTACGATGTTACAGTGGGGGTAGGGGGTTTGGGGCATGACATTATGTTGAAGAGATGGACAGAAAAGGAAGGATGGGATGGAGCCCAGAGGGAAACACAAGGGGTAGGGTAAAGGAGGTATCACACCAGAGATTTTATCTTCAATTTTCGATGGACATGTTTCTCACATCATTGCTGGGATCTCTTGCACTATACCCGGTTCTAAATTAGTAGGCCAAAACTCTTGAACATTAACCTATATAACTGACAAATGAATAGGGTAATCCAGCTAATAGTTCGACCATTTGGGAAGGGTCAACCAGTACATAGGTTTGGAAATATAGAGCCCATTTACTATATCCCTTTTTGAGTTACAGAGGTTAGGGTTCACGATTTCTGGCCAAATTATTTGGAACAGGGTATAGTATCGATAACAAGATTGAAGTCAAATTGATTTAAGTGACCTAGTTATTTCAAAAGTATCTCTTAAACTGTCAGATCAATGTTGACGATAGTAGTGGAGGGATACAAACACTGGTATGATACCGGCTTTAGGACCGGAGATATTTAGTCAGTTTTAGCCGGTTTCACATAAGCATTATTGCGGAGGATTGTTTCGGAGTCTGGCACTAATGTCTAGCGAGGCCGGTCCTAGTGATCTTAGCACCATTCATTGTTCTTTCGTCTCACTAAAACATTACGTTATCCATAATGCAATTTTTTTTTTCTATGTAAATGAGGAGGACAAAAGGCAGAACTGCCTGTATCGAGTGCCTCCCCCAGAGTTGAAAGAGTGACAGGGCCAAAATCAAGGGACGTTCGAGCTACAATGCCTGGACAAGCGGAGTTTGAAGCAATTTAAGTTATAGGAAGAGGGAAAGACTGATTCTGGGAGAGAGTTCCAGAGCAGTTGAATAGAAGAAAGACTGAGAATAACGTTTCACTCTTGGGTTGGAGAATTGCACAGAGTAGGGGTGGAATTGTGTTGCAAGACGGGTGCTACATACCCAACCTAGAGGAGGTGGTATACACTGGGAAAGCTCTGAGGAACATTGATTATTGTAGTAGTGATAGAATAGCGAGAGAGATTGCAGAGAGTTGGTGAATGGAGTTCATGATACGAAAGGCTTTCCTTTCTACTTTGTCTAGGAGTGTGGTGTGAGAGAATCCTCTCCACACCTGTGAACAATACTCAATACAAGGAGGCACTGTGCCCCTGTACAGAGCAAGAAGCTGTGCAGGGGTAAAGAACCCCTTGAGGTGGTTGAGCACACCCAGCTTCTGGGGGGCTGCAAGAGTGGTAATATGGTCCTTCCAAGTGAGAGCAGAAGAAAAAGAGACACCGAGAATATTGAGAGAAGATGAATGATTGATTTTTGCATTGTTGAAGTGCAAGGGATAGTCCTCTGGGAATTCCGGACGGGTAGTAAGATGAAGAAATTGGGGTTTGGAAGCATTAAAGGCAACAAGGTTTTCTCTGCCCAAATTGGAAATATTAGTTAGATCAGAAGGTAAGTGTTGCATGGCTTCATTACTTTTGTTTTTGAGGGATTGCTGGCTGGGGCGTTCAGGAAAACTAATTGAGTAGTGTAAGGTAGAGTCATCTGCGTATGAATGAATGGGACTGGAGGTACTGTACAGTTGAGAAGATCATTTATGAAAATTAGAAAGAGAAAGGGAGATAGGATATAACCCTGAGGAACACCGGATATGATAGGATGAGGAAGTGGGCAAAGGCCATTCACAACCGCAGCTATGGAACGGCCGGAAAGGAAATTAGAGACAAAGGCACAGATGGAGGGATAAAAACCAAAGGAGGGTTGTTTAGAAATTAAAGATTTGTGCCAGACTCTATTGAAGGCCTTCGATATGTCTAGTGTAATTGAAAAGGTCTCACTGAAGTCCCGAAAGGAGGATGACCAAGAGTTAGTAACATATGAAAGAAGATCACCAGTAGAGCGACCCTTAAGGAAGCCACACTGGCGATCTGAGAGTAGATTGTGAGAAGAGATATGTTTAAGAAATTTGGAAGCAAGAATAGTTTCAAAAACTTTAGAGACACAAGAGATGAGAGCAATTGGATGGTAGTTGGAGTGTTGAGAACGGTCACCCTTCTTTGGGACAGATTGAATGAGAGCAAACTTCCAGCAAGGAGGGAAGATGTTAGAGGAGAGATAGAGACGAAAGAGTTTGCCTAGGTAGGGAGTCAGCACGGAAGCACAGTTTTAAGTACAACAGGAGGAACACCGTCCGTACCGAACGCCTTCTTAGTATTAAGCCCAGAGAGGGTAGAAAATACATATTTTGATTAGGGTATTAGGCATAAGTAGGAGAGAGAGGGATGGAGGGGGAGGAATAGCACCGGAATCATTCAAGGTGGAGTTTCTAGCAAAAGTTTGATCGAAGAGTTTAACTTTGTCTGAGGAAGAAGTGATGGTTGCATCATCAGAGTGGAAATATTAGGGTTTCATTCTTCCCTCCGGGACTCAAACCTATAATTTATTAGTGACCCCTCCGGGCCTCCATCATTGACGATATGCCTGACATCTCAAGACTGGATGGGGACATTCGTGACAATCTCTAAACCCCTAACAAACCTACCATAGGTCGAGCAAAAACTCCCAAAATAGCATTCTTAACTTTATTGTATAAATACACTATTTTTTGTATAAAAAATAGAAAGAGAAGCAGATTGCGCACTTCGAAGAAGTCTGCTTGTACATAACCTTGCAGGTACATGTAGGTAATGAATATCACATTGAGATCCATGAAAATAATGGTCAAGAATTTCCTGATTCTTGATAAAATAAAGATAGTTCTCTGACTCTCCCTAGATGTCAAAGTTCTGAAGGAATAAACAAATTATTTGGTTACAAGCATTTGGTCCTTAAAATTAATTTGAACGTATAACTACTGTATAATGTTGTACAACTTATTGCATATATCTTGTAGTTGCAACTATAATATATATCACTTAAAATAAAAAAAATATATGAACTGAAAAACCTGTTCGACACTATTAAGTATCACAGCTCCTATACTTATCACATTATCCGGCGGAGGGTCTGAGGGTCTTGGCTTACATTCCCCCCCCCCCCCCCCACATCCTTTTTCATACTTAAAATTATTATTAAAACTAATAGCACAAAGACCAATTAGACTCGTTGACGTAATGCCACACAGGTAAATGTTGGTTTATCTAAGGCAACAGACAGATAGCGCGTCAGGAATGTATAATTATTAGATGACCATAAACGAGTGTTAGCTATGTCATCGACTGAAAATTTTTGTAAGAACCTTAATGAAACTGCCCACTTCCTAATATCGTGGGCCTTACCCACTAGAACTGGGTTACTTTCCCTAATAACCTCTACAAGTACGGATGCTAATTTCCTTTTTGTGATGCGCTTGCCTGTACTATTGACCCATTGAGCTCCCTGTTGTTGAGGGTTTGAAACTCTCAAAAACTTAATAAGAGATTGTACTGGGCATAAAATATGATGTGTTTCCCCTCGCTTTAGCGCCGGGATCGTAAAATCAGAAAAAACAAGATCACTATGCTCATTTTTAGCAATAAAAGTGGGGGACGGCGCAATTTCGACATTGATATTGTGTCTCCCAAACCTGAGGCAATTAGGTTCGTTGCTCATCGCCGCCAGCTCAGACACCCGGTTACCTGTGGCCAAAGCCATGAGGAATACAGCCTTCTTTAATAGATTGATTAAAAATCCGGCGCGTGATTATACTTACGCGAATGAAGTAAAGACAATGCATTGTCGAGTGACCAGGTAGGCATGAGCTGATGGGGTGGTGGGCAAAGCTTAAAACACGCCCTCATAAAGCCCGTCTCCTCGGCCTGCGGTATGGATAGCCCTGTTAAATCATAAAAGGGGATTCTGATAGATGACAGATGTTGTTTTAGCGTTACTACAGAAAGGCGTTTCTGTTCAAATAAGTAGTCTAGGTATTTAAAAATTAAACCTACTGATGTGTCAGTTTGTACCGTTTCCACTATCCAGGTTGTAAAAGATTTCCAATGTGACTGGTATTGACGCCTGGTAGATAGCGTGTACTGATTTAAAAATTTATTAGTGACGCTTTCACCAAACAGAGTTAACCATTTTGCATTCTGAATGTCCAAAAGGCAAAGGTCAGCGAGGCCTTTAGGTTGCCAATTGTCTCTAAGTGGAAGTACGAGATCGGGAGTGACACCGGGTTCTCGCACCACGTCTTCAATTGGTGGTACCACACCTGAACCGGCCACAGGGGCGTGATTATCGAGACCATGCCCCGGTAATCCCGTAGTTTGCAAACTACTTGACACATGAGAGAAGCATCTGGAGGCGGAAACAGATAGATGGAATTCCACCTGACCTGTTCCAATCCTCCATCAATGAGTCTGGACCCCCCTCCGAAGTTACTTCCCGGTGGGTTAGGTAGAGAGGAAGTTTGTGGTTTTCCTTGGACGCGAATAAATCCACTTGTGGATGGCTTGAGAGACCATTCTACTCTGGTGCTTTGTCTTTGTGACAGGGCGTCTGTCCAGACGTTGGCTACACCCGGCAGGTAAGATGCGTGAAGATGAATGTTCAGCTTGTCCGCCAGAACAAAAATCTTTTCCGACAACTCTAGCAACTTCCGAGACATCGTTGACCCTTGCTTTTGAATGCAGGACACTGCATTCAAATTGTCCATTCGAAAGGCTACTGATTTCCCCCGCAAGGTGGAGCCATGACCCTGTAGGATAATTAAGGGGACTAACAACTCTTTCGCATTTATGTGAAAATTCTCGGATTGGGACCAAAGTCCTTGACCCTGATGGCCGAGGCTTGACTGATAACCCTAGCCATAGACTACAGTAGATCTGGACTGGACACGAAAATGGAACTTTGCAGTAAGGGACCCAACATCGGCAAACGAACCCCCAAGTTTGAACCTCGAAACCGCGAAAATGTAATATTTTCACGGTTTCAAGGTTCATACTTGGGGGTTCGTTCTCCGATTTTGGGTCCCTTACTACAAAGTTCCATTTTCGTGTCCAGTCCAGATCTACTGTAGTCTATGCCCCAGCCTATCGTCCCTGAAGCATCTGTATATATCCATATCTTAAGTGGAGGAGACGTCCACGTCATTATTGAGTGCATTGTTTCTTTCCTCGCCCAAACCGATAGCAAGTTGGGAATTAACGATGGAATTCGCAATAACTTTCCCGCCGGCAATAGCAGGTAATGTTTGTTTCCTTCCAGGATTAATCTCTTTACTTTCAACCAGCCCAACTTTACTGTAAGTTGAATCCAGTTGAGAGAGCCGATCAGGGATTCCCACGTCCTTCTCGTGGTAGTCAGACTGTGGAGAAATAAAAACAATTTCTTTCAAAATCTGTTTCGATTGTCCACACTCTGACTGAGAGTAAGATGTGCTGTGTCCCAGACTAGCTCTATACACTGAATTACACTTGTTGGGGCAAGGTTCGACTTCCCCAAGTTGACCTTGAACCCCAGGGATTGAACATGGTTTATAATTTGAGTTACATGATTCTTGCATTGACTCTCTGATTCCGCAACCACTAGCCAGTCGTCTAAGTACCACAACACTTTGATTCCCTGATTTAAAAGTGGTAGCAAAGCCTGTCGGACTAATTTGGTAAATATTCTCGGTGCTAAGTTCAACCCGAATGGCATCCCCCTCTAAGACTCAAAGGGGTAAATACGATCGCAGTAAGTCCTCTGAATAACACAAGTCCTTCTTAAGCTGCATAAAATCATCTAATTTTAGCCAGAATAAATGGTAAATAGGCATCTGAAGGGGTTAAGAATAAAGCTGACTATATACCATTTAACCTATATACTGTATACGGTATACTAAACCACATAGCCATCAACCTTCAACCCTGAAAGACATAAGTCTGATGCTCTATCCTCAAAGCGAGGAATTTTTGGAACCTTCTGTTTACCGGGACATGCCAATATGCTTCTGTCAGGTCTAACGAGCACATCCAACCTTGCAGCGGAAGTGTTAGCCTGATTTGATTCACAGTGAGCTTCCTGAACGATGTGTTGTGAATGTATTTACTCAAACAAGACAGGTCTATGACTGGCCTCATTTGAATACTGTCCCTCTTGGTACGAGAAAAAGTCTGGACGTGTAAACTGGGCAAGTTGGATTGACCGGGACAATGATATGCTTGGTGATCATTTCCTGGACTAGAGACTCCACCTCTAAAGAAACATAATTGATTTTGAGTGGTTGACATAAACGAGGTCGCCGGAGCCACTGCCAGGTTATGCCCTTGCGTACCACTGTCCTTACCCAAGTTCGCCAGGGCCAAGCCCGATGACACGCCCGAAATGACCCAGTTACTTGACTGGGCTTGTCCGTCGTAACTACACTCTGATCCACCTCGCCCACGACAGGCCCCGGGAGTGAGAGACTTTTGTGATATGTTCAGTTTTTTTAGGGTGGTGGGGTAGGGTTAGACGGTTGGCTAGTTTTGGCAGAAGTTAACCCTTGGCCTGTTTTGTGTTTGGGTTGATGTTTGAACCATTTACCTGAATTCTTTCCTTGTTTATACTTGGCTTGAGTGCTTCCCTGTGCTGGAGGAGACTTGCAGCCCTGAAAGAATTTGGACCCACTAGGTTGAACCTTTGGACTGACTATAAGTTTGGTATTTGGCTTAGGAAATTTGAAATGATCCTTCGTAGTTTGGGAAGCACCCGGCTTATTTGACTCTACCAAATTAAACACTGTTTGCCACGTATTGGGGCAAACGAAGGTAGGCATCAGCACTGGTGACAAAAGTACCCGGCGACCAATGTCGTCCGGTAATTTCTTCACCAGATAGACCCATAGGTCTTAACGTGCTCAGACTGTCTCCAACAAGGCTATCCTGACGTTGCCCAGTGACTGGATTGAATTTTGTAGCAAAGAGGCACCAGGATAATTCCGTGGCCTTCCTAACATCTGAATCATTAACAGCCTGTATGGTTCTAGCGAGAGACTGGGCAATTTGGCGACTTAGCAGAAATTGAGAGAAAAGTCTTAGTGCTTTACTACGCAATTTAAAATCCCTATCCAGGTGCGCCGGGGGGGGGGGGGGGGGGAGTCGAAAAGGACTCCTATAGTTCCCATAAAGACAATTTGGGGGCAGCAAGAAAACTAAAGATAGTAGGTGGTACTCCCCCGGTCTTGATAATTGGTAATGAGAACCAAGAATGATGATCTTGAGGTATTTGATGGGAGGATTTTGAAGTAATGATTGAGGCAAAATGCTGTGCTTCAATTTCCCAGTCTACCCACGGACATGTGCCCACCTGTAGGACTGGATTGCCGGACTGATCGGTAACCGGAAGTGTATCCAGTTCTGGCGTTAACAAGGTAAAAGACTTAATGTAATTTAAACCGTCAGTCTTATACCAATCCGTAAACAGACGTGCAGAGGAGGCAGGTGGGAGAGCTGGTGTGGGGGAATAAACAAAATACTCATATGCATAAGCATTAGGAATTGCTTTGACAGCCACATCTAAAGTATTACCTGCAGTATTCTTTGCTCTCAGCTTCCTGTTCTTATTCATTTGGATAACCCACTCATTCGGAACCGGAAGCTCACCCGAGATTGTCTGTTGTGCACTAGAGGGATTTTGATCCGTAATAGTAACCCATGAACAATCTGCACCGTAAAGTAGAGGCATAGGGCCTTTCTTTAAAGGAGCCTTCTCCAAAGGTGGGGGAATAATGTCAGTAATCACCCGTACGTTAGTTGTAGTTAAAGTAGATGTAACTGGAAAACTACTAGCACACGTAGGTGTTGGAGTTACGTTAGTGAGGGGAGGCGGTATGTTAGCAACAACCCTGGCATTCTCCAGGGGCCGCACAACAGACACTATCGAAGGAGTTTCCGGCACGGTTGTGGGAGTTTCCAGTGATATTGTTGGGCTCTGAAACTTTTGTACCATGTTATTTAAAATATAGTCTAAGTCATCACATGTCACATACTCATTCTATGAACCCTTAGATCTTACCGAGCCTACCTCTGACCCTTCAGCTACTTGGTTGGGTTGAGCAGAAGATAAAGGCTCTATTTCTTCCTGATCTTGACCTGTCACTTCCAACTCTTCCGGTTGTTGCCGGGTGTCAGAGAGTAAATGTTGCTTAAGTCCTACCCATGACAAGTCAGGTACGGATGAAGGTACCATTTCAATGTTCACTCTGTCCCTGTTATCTGCCGGGTATTGTCTACTGGTATCCGTGTGCACGGTTTCTGGGTGCCTCCACACACTACGACTGTCCTGTTCAACTCTAGTCTGTGAACTTGGGATAAACTGTGAACTTGGGTTATAACTGTGATGTTCACTCGCCGTGTACTGGTCAGCCAAGACTTTCGATGACACCCCACAAGAATGACTAAGTGTTTTATCTTCCCGAGGTATAGCAAAACTGAAATCTTGAGACCCTGAGTTCCTATCACTTGACCCGTCCCTGGAAGTTGACTCAACGTCCTCCGTCCCCACCTCTGAACTGCCAGATTGGACATGAGACACGGTAGAGGTAGGAACGGAGGCTGGTGTACGCGACCCCGGCGATTTCCGGTGCCGCGAGCTCGTCGCATCCATACGGGACTGTTTACTACCCTACCTATCTGAGCTTCGGCCACTAGACGCCGCCGAGTCAGTTATCTTTTTCTTATGCGCCTTTGAAGTCTCTGCCGACGACTTCGTAGACCTCTTGAGAGGCGATCTCGACCTTTACTTCGTTCGGTCGTCTCGTGGTGATGGTGATCGTGCTCTCTTATGGCGGCCGGGGGGGGGGGGGGGGGGTTTGCTGAGTTGACGAGTCACTACTGTCACTACTGCTCACTGTTGCTTTCGAAAGAACTTTAGGCTTAGTTTTAGACTTAAAACTGGACCGGGAAGGAGGAGTTTTATTAGCTTGAAATTTAATAATCAAATGGTCCCAAAGCGCTTCATCATCGCAATGGAGTGCTTTATGAGCTACGTCTTTAGTGTAGTTATTAGAAGTAGTTTTAATCTCTTGCAAGGCTACTAGGCATGCCTGATCCCGTTGATCAAGTAGACCAAGCCTGAGGTCTGTACAAATCCCGCATTTTTTGGACACCCAGACGCCTCTGGATCGGTCCAGACACTTAACACATTTAACACAGAGTTTATGGTTAAAGACCGGAATTAATAAACACGTCGGAGTGGAGCACAGAGTGACTAAAGGCATGATGGTGACAAAACGACCACCTCCCCTTCCCCCCCCCTCCCCGCCGGAATTGGCCCCTTTCCTTGTGCCCTGTGCCGTGGTTGCTGTGTTGTGATCTGGAAAGAAAATTTCCAAGAATCAATGCTCATAAAGATAAACCAAGACATTCACACACCACTGTACCCCAAATACACCAGAAAACTAGATGTAGCAACACTTTGCTACTCTAATTTTCCGTCGTACTTTTCTTCGAAAAGACCCCGAAGACCTTTTCTATGAAGGTTAACAACTGCTTATCTATGACCATGTGTCACTGACCCATACTTTTAGATTAATCCTTTCAGATGTTTCATTAACTAACGGATCATCTACGAAGACCTGCATGATAGTTAATTACCCCACTGGACTTTTCCGCCGGGCGGATTCAAAGTCATTCTACGCCGCGTGAGGCTATCTGTATAGGTGAGTTTTTCCGGCCGAAACACTCCCTTTTGGAATCTTCACTTCCACCGGGAGTCTAGTGGTACTACTGATCACGCCGGGTTTATTGGATCTATTCCCTGCCCGCCTTCGAGGCGAGCCTCCGGCATCAATGCCCGATAAAAGATCGCCGGAGGGAAACACCAAATCTTGCGAGTGCTGACTTGACCGGACAAGGGCAGCCACTCACAAAACCCACACTAAATAAGTCAGAACGTCTCCTGACACCCTCCAATCATGTACAATAGCACCAGATGATAGCGAAGGTCATATCTTAAGGCTAACACTTATTATATAATTATGCAATTTATAATACCTCCTAGCCATAGATAAAAAAAAACTAACTGAGGCTGGCCACGAGGCAGAAGGTAAGTAGCACGATGAAGACGACAACCTTACCTCCAAAGACGACACAGCAACCAGCATCCACGCGTCGCCCCACACCAGAGGGAATAAAAAGCAAACTCGGACTCTGGAAAGATCCCCACCACGTGGGACAACTCTTAGACCAGAGCGTCTGCTAGATAATTATAAAACACGTTACCCCATCTGATAGATGGCAAGTAATTCAGCTCTGCATATATAGCCTCCTAAATAACTAGGTAAGAGCAAAGCTAGAGCTGACAAAAAAAACAAAAAACAAAGGCAAGCGCATGAACGCCTAACACTGTACCCTATTTTAACACTTCCTGTGGACGTGCTAATGGGGCCGCCTGTCCTAACTAATCTAAACCTATTCTAAAACATCTCAGATAAATACAAATGAGCAAAAGACTCACTAGAGATGAAAGAATGCAGAATGAAGGGAGGATGGACTAGGCACATCTGATCGGCACGGACAGAGGGAAAAGAAGGGAGTATGGCGCTGCTTAGTTCAGCGTCTCGTCTCGGATAAGAATCCACAGGAAGACATCCACAAAGTTGGGAAGCTTTATTTTAGCATTTTTTTAAGTATTTTGTTTTCTTTTTTTATTGTTTACGAAGTTTTTTCGTAGTGAGTACCCAATCATAATGACGATTCCATAAGAAAATGAGCGTACCCTTATGATGTCGACACTCTTTCTCCCTGTGGCGGGTTGTTTCAAACAGGCTGACGCGGGCGCTTGAAAGAGAGCTACTATGTAATAGGCATATCGTCAATGATGGAGGGGCTACTAATAAATAATGGAATGTATGCTTCCATGCCCGAGAGGATTACCTCGGTAATGCGTTCAGCACTCTCCGAGGGTCACCGGCCACGGAAGCAAAAGTCATTCCATGGGAAATCAAAGAAGTACTGCAGGAGAGTCTCCCAGTCAGCAGTGCCAAAGTGCCACAAGCGCCGCCGGTTGGGAGGATCAGGTGGCTGCACCAGAGAGATAGGACAGGTGACAGATTATAGGTTTGACTCCTGTAAGGAGATAAAGAAAACCTAATATTTAGTAGTGGTGTGGATTTCTGACCAGACGCTGAATCAGGCGTCATTCCTCCTTCACTGACATATCAAGTAAACCAAAATCCTTAATACATCAACGAATGGGAAGGGGACGGTCGGGAGGGCCCAGTCGTCAATGATTTCGGGGGCACTACTAAAAAATAGGGTTTTCTTATCTCCTTACAGGAGTCAAACCTATAATTTATTAGTGGCCCCTCCATCATTGACGAACATGCCTGATATCTAAGACTGGAGGGGGACATTCGTAATCATATCATAACTCTAGAAAAGCAGATAATAAAAACAACCACATAGTATTCTTACTTTTGAAAAATGTATTTAATACGGCGTAGGCCGGAAATATACAAGAAAAAGGGGGTTCAGGCAGGTGCGTGCTTCAAAGAAGCCTGCCTGACAAAAATAGGTAACCCTGAAGATTCTGAACACAGATCTGTAGTTACAAAAGGCACCCCACTCAACGAGTGGTGACAAAAATAATAAGTTATAAGTTTATATGTGCACATCATAAACCCCAAAATACATGTGGAGATCAATTGCTAATGAACTCCATTGAACTAATGTTACATTGCTTTCGCAGCTAAAACTACTATAACAACACCGTTGTCTTGTACTAAACTTTGTACTAGCACAAATTCTCGCAGAGAAATTTTCATATCACATTTCAACCTTACATTGTATCACAGCTCTCATACTCCGGCGGGGTCTAGGGTGTCCTATGTCAACTGACTGCACCCCCCCCCCCCCCCCCCTTCCTTGAAAATAAACATAAGTGACTGCAGGGCCACCTAGACCCTCTGCCTTAAAGCTATACATGGTAAGGAAGGTTTGTCTAGAGCAACTGACAAGTATCTAGAGAGAAACGTATGATTAGACGCCCACAACTGTGTGGACGCAATATCTTCAACTGAAAAGTTTTTCAGGAAACGTAAAGAGGCCGCCCACTTGCGTAAATCGTGGGCCCTACCCACAACGCCGGGATTACTCTCTTTAATGACTTCTACCAGAAGAGAGGCTAATCGCCGTTTAAGTAAGCGTTTACCCGTACTCGCTACCCATAAAGCACCTTGGGGGTTATGAGGAGCTATTCTTAAATATTTGGTTAGAGCTTGCACTGGACATAAATTATGATGCACCTTTCCCCTTTTTAACGCCGGCACCGTGAATTCAGAAAACACGTGTGCACTATGCTCATTCTTGGCAAATGCCGGGGAGGGTGCAATGGAAATTGAATCATTAAGTCTACCAAACCTAAGACAATTAGGTGTGTTGCTCATCGCCGCCAGCTCAGACACTCTGTTTCCGGTGGCCAAAGCCAAAAGGAAAACTGCCTTCTTTAAGATTAAAGCAAAGTCTGCAGTATTTTGATACAGACGAGAATGAAGTAAAGACAAAGCTTTGTCCAGAGACCAAGTAGGCATGAGCTGACGGGGAGGTGGGCGGAGTTTAAAACACGCTCTCATAAATCCTGTTTCCTCCGCCACCGGTATGGATAGACCTGTAAGGTCGAAAAAGGGCACTCTAATCGCAGTTAAGTGATTCTTCAAAGTAACCACAGATAAACGTTTCTGCTCAAACAGATAGTTCAAGTAATTAAAAACCAATGCCACTGAGGGTACAGTTTGTTCCGTTCTAACAATCCAAGAAGTAAAAGCTTTCCAATGAGATTGATATTGTCGCTTAGTAGACTGAGTATATTGATTGAGCAATTTATTGGTCACATCCCTACCGTATGGTGCTAGCCACTTGGCCTCCTGAATGTCCATAATGCAAAAGTCAGCGAGGTCTCTAGGTTGCCAATCGTGTCTAAGTGGAAGTACCCGACCGGGAGCGATACCGGGTCCGGGCACCACATTATTAACTGCTGGCACCACACCTGCGCTGGCCACAGGGGCGCGATTAGCGAGACTAAGCCTCGATAAACTCGTAGTTTGTTCACTACGTGGCACATTAGTGACGCATCTGGCGGCGGAAACAGATAGATGGAGCTCCATCTGTTCCAGTCTGTCACTAGGGCGTCTGGCCCCCCTGCCGGCGTTATCGTCCGGCGGGTGAGGTATAGAGGGAGCTTGTGAGTCTCCTCGGACGCAAAAAGATCCACTTGTGGATGGGAGAGCTCCGCAATCATTAGGTCGAAAATGGGTTGCTGAGCTCCATTCTACTGTCGTGCTCTGTCTCCGGGACAGAGCGTCTGCCCAGACGTTCGCTACGCCTGGGAGATAAGATGCGTGAAGATAAATATCTAGACTGGTGGCTAGAACAAAAATCTCTTCCGACACGAGTAGCAACTTCCTTGACCTCGTTGACCCTTGTTTCTGAATACAGTGCACTGCATTCAGATTGTCCATTCTGAAGGCCACTGACTTGCCCCGTAACGCCGGGCCGTGAGCCTGAAGGAAATACAAGGGGACTAGTAACTCTTTGACATTTATGTGAGAGATTTCTAAGTGGGACCAAAGTCCCTGACCCTGGTGCCCCTGATTTGACTGAAATCCCCACCCTATGGTGCCTGACGCATCCGTGTCTACCCATACCGTTGGAGGAGGAGAGGTCCATGACATGATTGAGTGCAATGTTTCCCTCTTCGCCCAGACCGCTAGTAAGGTGTGGATTAATTTTGGTATGGGCCATAATTTTCCCGCGTAAGAGTGGGAAATATTTGTTGCCTTCCAATATTAATCGTTTTACTTTCAACCGGCCCAACTTGACAGTTAGCTGAATCCAGTTGAGAGAGCCGACCAGAGACTCCCAGACTCTTCGTGTCGTAGTCAGACTGTGAAGAAACCTGAACAGTTTCCTGCGAAACCTGTTGCGATTGTCCACACTCTGACTCAGAGTGAGAGCGGCGGTGTCCCAGACCAGCCCTATCCACTGAATTACTCTTGAGGGAACAAGGTTGACTTTACCAGATTTACCTTGAAGCCTAGAGTTTTGACATGATTTAAAATGATATTGACATGTTTTATGCATAATTGTTGTGTCTCTGCCACCACCAGCCAGTCGTCTAGATACCACAACACTCTGATTCCCTGTTTTAACAATGGCATCAGGGGCTGCCGGACTAGTTTCGTGAATAATCGAGGTGCTAGGTTCAAACCGAACGGCATCCTCTGAAAAACAAAATTTTGGTGCCTGATCCTCAAGGCCAGAAACCTTTGAAATCTTTTGTTGACCGACACGTGCCAATAGGCGTCTGTCAGGTCTAGGGAACACATCCAGCCACCCGGCGGAAGTGTTAGCCTGATTTGATGAACTGTTAACATTCTGAAAGACTCGTTGTAAATGTGAAGATTCAGATACGACAGGTCTACGACCGGCCTCATCTGAACACTGTCCCGTTTGGGAACCAAAAACAGTTTTGACGTGAATACAGGGTAATCTGGGGGTACCGGGATGATGACATTCTTGGCAATCATCTCCTGGACCAGCACCACCTCTAATGAAACACAATTTGCCGTTGTCGGCTGACGTAAGCGAGGTCGCCGGAGCCACTGCCAAGTGATGCCTTTGCGTGCCACCATCCGTGCCCAGGTTTTTAACGGCCATGCTTGGTGACACGTTCGGAACGACCCAGTTAGCAGACAAGGGTTCGCCGGCTGTACTTCCCTCGGTTCCTCCGGCTCTAAGGTAGGCACTGGGAGTGAGAAAGACTTTAGTTTTTTGATGGTGGGTTTGGTGGTGTTGGACGCTTCGCCGGCTGGCTGGTGTGGGCCGAAGACTGGCCCTGCCCCGGCTTATACTGGCCGCGTCCCCTCTGTCCTGAAAACCCTCTCTGTCTATGCCTGAACTGACCCAGGGGGGATTGGGAGGACTTAGGCGGAAGAAACGGCTTAGAACCCCCTGGCTGAGCTTTAGTAGGAGGCTTAGGTTTGGGGAAGTTAAATGCGGGTTTCTTAGCCTGTGCGGGACTGTGCTTCACGGCCTGTGCCATGTTAAACACTGTTCGCCATACATCAGGGGACATTAAAGAAGGTGTAAGTACTGGGGACATTACCACCTGGTTAGCAATGCGATCAGGCAGCTTGCGAACTAATGAAATCCTAAGATCCTGTCGTGCTCGCACCGCCTCAAGTAAGGCTGTGCGTATGTCACCTAAGGATTGAATTGACGACTGAAGAATCAGACGCCGGGATAATTCAACTGATCTTCGAGCATCCGCGTCTGCGATTGCCTGAGTAGACCGGAGTAAAGACTTAGCCACCTGTTGAGAAACTATGTACTGTGAAAACAGGCGGAAAGCTTTTCCCCTTAGCCTAAATTCTCTGTCTAGGTGAGAAGGGGTAGGGGTAATGAATGGTTCCTTTAGTTCACAAAGATTAATCTTAGGGGCAGCTAAAAAGAAAATAAAGCTGACGGAACTCCGCCGGCAGAACCTACCGGCATTGAGAACCATGAATGTGTATCCTGAGGGATCTGGTGGGAAGATTTAGAAGTGAAAGTGGTTGCAAAGTTTTGAGCCTCTACCTCCCAATCCACCCAAGGTCCTGGTCCCAACTGTCCCACCTTCAACACTGGATTAGCTGTCTCGTCTGTGACGGTCTGTAAATCTAGTTCAGGAGTAATAGCCGACAGAGCCTTAATATCATTAAACCCATCCAGCTTAGACCAGTCTGAAAAAAGTTTTGAAGCTGAGGCAGGGGGTAAAGCAGGCTTAGATGCATAAACAAAATAATCCTGATGATAATAACTAGGTATAGCCTTGATATTTACGTCCAAAACATTACCCAAGGCATCCAATGCCCTTAATTTCTTAGACTTATTTCCCTGGATAAACCACTCACGTGGTACCGGGAGTTCCCCTGACAAGGTAGGCTGGGCAAGCTCTGGCTTAGAGGGGTTCAAAGGGACCCATGACTCGTCTGGCCCATAAAGCAGGGGCATAGCTACCTTTCTAAGAGGCGCTTTGTCTAGAGGGGGTGGATTAACATCCGTAATGACCCTGACATTTGACGTAGTGAATGCCGCCGTAGCTGGCTTCGAGCTCCCTGCCGGTGACAGAGTAGGAGGGTTAGGAATCTTAGATAAATCGATTGACGTTATCAGAGGCCGTACCGCAGAACCTGTCAAGGGAGCTCCCAAGTCCATTGTGGGGTTTTCTCGTTGTTGATTAAAGAATTTTGATAGAGCATGAGTAAGTAACCCATCAATTTCTGTGCTGTAACAAACTGGTTAGGTGCAGAACTTTCAGGTGAATTAGTATTATCATGGGCGGCGTCCAGGCCTGAGCCTGACCCTTGTCCTTCCCTATCTGAAATTAATGACACTTCATCTTGTTCCTCCCGATCCTCCTGAGAAGACCCCGCCGAGGCAGGGGCACCTTGTTTCCAAGATAAATCAGGGATAGAGGATGGGGTCGCCGCGTCCCTGTGGACATCGGCTACTGTGTGACTCGTATGAGTCGGACGTGGATGGTCAGACCCTGGCTGAGCAAACCGCCAAACACCGAGGCTCTGGCCTACGCTCTCTTGAGAGTCTGAAACATTCTCAATTATTGAATATCCTGAACTTTCCATTTCTAGGGTTAAAATATCAATAGGTAAATCTTGTTTAGGGACAGGCGCTTCACTATACTCTGAGGCTGTAACAGAAACATTGTCAGGTGTAGAGGTACGATGAGATGCACTAGACTTAGTAGAATGTCGAGAGGACTTCTTATGGGAATCCTTTTGGAGGATTTGTGGCTACGGTGTGACCGCGAACTAGACCTAGGTTTGGAAGAATCACCACCATGGCCACTGGGGGAAGCTTCAGTCTTGCACTTCTTACTAGCCGGGGAAGAGGCCCGACTTGAAGACCGTTGTCTGAGGGGTGACCTTGACCTCGATCTCGCCTGCGACGAGGAGGTGGCTGCCGGGGGAGTAGGCTCTCTCGGGCGTTTAAACGTATCCTCAGACGATACAGAACCCTGGCTAGTCTCTGTCGGCTTAAAACCCCTTACTCTAGAGGTACGTTTAGGGGGAGGGTGCTCTGACAGCAACTTATCCCAAAGTGGGACGTTGTCACATTGAAGTGACTTATGTGCGACAATGGTAGTGTAGGCCGACATTTGTTGTCTGACCTCTCTCAACGCTACCGCCGCGGTCTTGTCATTGTCACACAGGACTTTATTGGCTAATTGGGAGCAAAATGAACAATTAAGTGTAACCCAGAGACCCCTTGAACGGTCTAGACATCTAACACACCTTATGCAAAGGGGTAAAAATTGGGATACCCGCGCAAGTAGGGGTAATGCACAGGGCAAAAACTGGGGCCACATTAGCCATGACAGAGACTGGTGTGAGGAACTACCGCCGGGTCTGTATTGGTCCGCCGGAGCTCAGCTCTGGAAAAATAAAGAAAAATTTCCAGGAATTAATGCTCATAAGGTTAACCCAAGTGTTCGCATACAAGTGTTAATAACCCGCCGGGTAACGGGATGCAAAGACACAGCTAACACATCTCGCCACGCGGCTGGGTGTAAAGAGGCTAAACAAATCTTCTTAGCTAAAGAACATGAAGAATACCCTCTGATATAATGGTCCAGTATGGCACTTATAGTCTGTAGGAGGTGGTGACTGTCTCAAGATTCAATTTTGTAACAAAGCCCCCCCTCATAAAGACGCCGGCCCTTGAAATATTTTAGTAGAATAGCCCAGGGCAGGAATATATGAGATCTGATTTTTAACGAATTGTCCCAAACGATCGTCGTAAAAATAGAAGGCGGCGATACTGAAAGTATCACCCAATTAAGGTTAATCGAAATTGAATTTGTTTATAAATTCCTTAGTTCCTTTACTTAGGGGCACCCGCCGGGTGTGGAAATCGATTTGGTTAAACCTCACTGATCCTTCAATTGCCGTAAGAGTAAAGGCAGCGATACGCAGAGTATCACTCAAATGGATTGGTTAACTATAAGAGACCTAAGTCGTTTCATCCCACCCTGCTCAGGTGCACCCGCCGGGTGAGAAGTCTAAAAGTTAACCCCACAAGTTCCTGACCCCACTTCTTTGTAAAAGATCGCCAGGGAGGAACGCCTAAACAACAGCTAGGTTTTCCCCGTGGTTGTCGTAAACCAGGTAGAAAAACCTATAAAAAACGAGTGTTCTCAAGAACTTCGTTTCTTTATATATAACTAAATATATATGTAAGGATGGGTACAGCCATCCCGCCGGGAATTTAAAAGGAGGCCTGAAACCAGGCACCCACAGAGACGCAGTCCTGGAGAGCCACAGACACCTCCCCTCGCCGGGGAACCAGCCAGTGTTAAAAACCACGTGTGGCCCAACACTGCTCATCGGTCAGGATTTTCATGGTGAAACCGAGAAAACCCGCCGGAAGGCAAACCCCACCCTGAACAGACACCATCTGAACAATACGACGAGGAGAGACACGCACGACTAACCAAGGTCACAACATAATCCGTGGAATTAGCCAATACACAACTAAACCAGGAAACAAATATAGTCCGAGGAATTAGCCAATACACAACTAAAACCCGGATACACATGAAACAGTAGGGCATATTTATAAAATAAATAATAACACTAGACATGTGGCAAAGCTACGAGCGGCTGGCTAGGCCTAGGTAGACGGCATGAAAATAGTTGAAATATAAACACACACTGGAATATCACAACAGGAACCACCGCCAACACACCACCGAAGCGATAACTTCCCACCCCAGGAAGCCTGACACGGACCCAGAAAAAACTTCACTAAGTGAAGAAAAATACGCTGGGAACGTCAGCAAACACACAGCTTACTTCATCAGAAGGATAAAAGGCAGCAATAATTAACGCGTAATGAAAGCCGCCTGCATCACCAACTAACCCAACTGTGAAAAGTTCACGTGTCCACAACAGGACCACGAGGGTACATCCAAAATAGATGCCCCATACATACGACCCAAAATACATTGCACTGCGGGCAACCAGCCCAGGACACTCCTGCTACGCCTATCCTAACCTTACTCGATACATCCCAGAGTAAACAAATGAGAAAAAACTCACTAGGGACGCCACGAATGCGGAACCAGCGGAGCCTGAAAGGTACGTCCGGGCAGGCTGAGCGCAGAGCAAAGAAGGAGGAATGACGCCTGATTCAGCGTCTGGTCAGAAATCCACACAAGTACATCCACGATATGATGGAAAGCTTATTGGATAGTTATTCTTATTTTCTTTTTGTTTTTATTTTTACGAAGTTTTTTCGTAGTGAGAACCCAATTCATAATGACTGAAGCCATGAGTGAGGTCGCGTGCGCTCATGATGAAGGCTCCTCAGTTTTTAAATGCTCTGCGCGGTAGATTCAAACTACGGCGGATTAGTGTTTGAAGAGGATGCCTTATGTAATAGGCATGTTCGTCAATGATGGAGGGGCCACTAATAAATATTAGTTTATGGTCGAAGGAGCCCAAAGGAGAGAACATATTTATAGTATAAGCAGAAAGGTTAGAGGTTAGAAATAAGTCAAGAATGTTGGGCCGATCTCCGAAGCGATCCGGGATACGGGTGGGTTGCTGGACTAACTGTTCTAGGTCGTTTAAGACAGAACAGATGTAGGCTTGTTCACCAGGTTGGGTCTAAGTAAATGATTAGCTTAATATCCCGAATTCGAAAATGGATATTAATTGTGATCGTGTACTTAACCTTCAATTGTGTTGGTGGTGTAGTAGATTAGATGCTTATGCTCTGGGTGTTGTGTCTTGAGTTCGAATCCCTGGAGGATCATATGCTTTCATTAGTTTATTCTAGTGCATTGGGGTTTGTGTTGGAGGATTACTGTTAAGAACGGGGTGTTCCTTAATTTCTATAGGTTCAGGAACTAATGTCTAGCAAGGCCGGTCCTAGTGATTTTGGCCCCATTCATTGTTCTTCCCTTTCACTAAAACATTACGTTATCCATAATGCAGTTGGGTCTAAGTACAGGATAAGATAAACATCCAGAATTCGAAAATGGATATTAATCGTGATCGTCTACTTAACCTTTAACAGTGTTGGTGGTGTAACGGATTAGAAACTTATGTTCTGGGTGTGGTGTCCCGAGTTCGAATCCCGGGAGGATCATATGCTTTAATTAGTTTATTCTAGTGCATTGGGGTTTGTTGTTGTTGTTGTTGTTGTTGTTCCCCAGGCTGCCTGGCCGAACAGCCCCAAGGTCCTGAGCAAGGCCAAGGCCATAAACGAGCGCCCCCACAAAACCCTCCCTGCTTACCACTAATAAAGCCTGGGTGACCGAAGCCACTCTAAGGCAGGGAGCCGAGGAGGGCGCGGAAACGCCCGGGAAACCAAAGCTTCACCCAAAGCCCTGTGCCCCTCAGCAATTATGAAGGGAAAGTTGAGGGGCAAGGGAAAAATGTGACGCTTTGGCTCCCAATCTGCCAACTTTTAGGTTGGCAGTAGGGAGGTCAATCCACGGAAAAGACGCCGTCACTTGAGATCTAGAAGATATATAAGTAAAAGGAACAGTCAGAGTAAGCTATGGGTATGGCAGAGATCGCTCAGCTCTCACTCTGATAGACCAGCCCATCACCACATGACTAGAACCCAATCCTCTCAGCATCAGCTAGGAAAGGCCCTAGAAAGCCGCCTTTGGCGGGGGGATAGCTCCCCTATTTCAACTCTTTTCGGGGTTGGGCACCCGCCCGGGTTTGTAATAGAGGATTCATGTTAAGAACAGGGTGTTCCGTAATCCGCTACGAATTATCAAATAATGTTTATTTATTTTAGTAGTCTATTGTGAGACTATAGAGTATGAGTTATACAAAAGGTAGTCCAAACTAAGGTGTTAGGTTTTGTATAATTCAACCTAGGAAGATTGTAGCCACCAATCGAGCAGGGTAATATTCAGGGGAGGTCTCATAGGCATGTGATAAGGAGTTGCTGGAACTCCTGTTTCATTTGCCTGGCTTCCCTCATAGTTTCTGTTTGTGTTTCACCTCCACAAAGTTATCCAGTTAGCTCTCACAAACACATACGAATAATGAAATAAAATAAAGTTTAAAGTAGCGACTTCAATCTATCAAATTTGGGGAAGACACTTGTTACAGGCACCTTTGCATTTTGTCTCCTTCATACACAGAGGACAAGAACGGTAAAATGAGTGGCAATTATATGTACACTCGCCTACAGATATAACTGTACCAAACGTAGTTTTGTTTATGCTATTTTAACTATTGAAGTGTAAATACCAGCAATGAAACTATACAAGTATACAGCCTTTAACCTATTCAGTACCAGAGTCGTCCTTTTCATCATATTCTGGCAACTATTAGACGATTTTATTCAGCTTAGGAAGGAACTCTAGCAATAGTAAGTCTTCAAACTTGTTCAACCAACCCTTTTGACTACCACAGATCCTTCCTAAGCTGCATAATATCGTCTAAATATAGCTAGAATGATTTATAACACGTCGCTGGTATTCAAAGGGTTAACTATTCGTTTGATAGTAAAATTTAGTTCTGTAGTTGTCAGTAATATAGATGATATAGAGAGATATTACTAAAATAGCATATTAATATTAGTTCTGAAACAGTCATATTTGTTGACAGTTGTACATGACCAAATTTACTTGAATTATATATTAATAAAAGGAACAAGTAGGTGTCGGCTCTGATTACATACATTTATCTAGGCGTATTTTGAAAGTCGTTACAGTCCAACAATAAATAAAGTATGGTGGAGCTATGTAATTAAATATAGTAATATTGACCGTGAGAATAATCGGAACATAACAGCTACTATGTAATGAACATTATTTTTCTGATCGCATACAACTGCGGCTAATTTCGTTAGTGTGAACCTGCTTTAAACATTGGCAAGGGTCCCAGTCTCTTCTCCATCCAATGAACAAAATACAAAGAAATTACTAAATTCTGTCTTCTAAATGTTAAAACATATGATTTGCTTTAAATATGAAATTATTTTAAGCTGATGCCTGAACACTGCTTTTGTCAGGCATCCTTTTTATGTTCTATTCTGTCGGCTGCCTTTTTTTAGGTTACTTATGTCGTTGTTGTTGTTGTTAGGTCCGTGAGAATTAAGGACCTCTAGGGCTTACTCATGTTGTTGTTGTTGTTGTTAGGGCGACTATTATTAAAAAAAAGGATATTTTCGGTTATTACTGAACCAAAGTTAATTATTTTTCACTTGCATATACTCTGATATATATAACTCTAGGCCTTAACGGAGCCCCCTTTTTAAATTTCGGCCTGGGCGCCCCTCAAATCGCCACCTTCTTCAGTTGTACAACGTTTATACAAAAAAAAAAAAAAAAAAAAAAATTGTTATAACTGAACTAAAGTAATGACCTTACACATGCATATACATGATCTATCCTCTAGGCTGTAACGGAACCCTTTGTTTCAATTCCGACCTGGGCGCCCCTCAAATCGCCACCTTCTGCAGTAGGACTACGTTTATTAAAACAATATTTGTCTTGGTTATTACCGAACCACATTTAATAACCTTACACATGCATATGTCTCTCCTCTAACGTCTTCCCTTCTTGCTGGAAGTTTGCTCTCATTCAACCTATCCCAAAGAAGGGTGACCGCTCTCAACCCTCCAACTATCGTCCAATTGCTCTCATCTCTTGTATCTCTAAAGACTTTGAAACTATTCTTGTTTCCAAGTTTCTTAAGCATTTCTCTTCTCATAAGCTGCTCTCAGATCGCCAGTATGGCTTCCTTAAGGGTCACTCTACTGGTGATCTTCTTTCATATCTTACCAACTCTTGGCCATCCAACTTTCGGGACTTCGGTGAGACTTGTTCTGTTGCACTAGACATATCGAAGGCATTCGATAGAGTCTGGCACAAATCTTTAATTTCAAACTACCCTCCTTATATATAGATTAGGATTAGTACATGTGGTGAAGATAATTAAATTTGGTTCAATAATAACCACCATATTTCGTGAAAATCGGTTCATAACTTTGAAAGCCGCCTACACTTGCAAAGGTATGCGTTCTATTGATTCCCTCCAATGTATAATAACTTCTTACTTGGAGCATATTCTGTCTGCTCACCAAATGGCCATCGGTTCATAACTTTTTAAAATATCCTTTTTACAGACAATCAGACAAACGGAGTCAAAAACATAACCTCCGTCCAACTTTTGTTGGCGGAAGTAATTAATTTTGAGGGGCACTCTGGAAAGCACGTAGCTCCGCCTACGCTGGCAGAGGTTAAATTTGTCAATAACTCCTGTAGAAGGGGCCCTATAGTTAACCACCAAGGGTGAAGTATATTAAAAGTGCCCTCCTACAGCCTGAACAATAAGCAAGCGTCTATGCATATGGAGTTCTATAAAATATGCCTTAGCAATTTCCAAACAGGTGGCCATTTCACTTTTCATCACTACTGCAGAAGGCGCCGATTAGCGGGGCGCCCAGAAAGAAATATAAGAAAAGGGCCCCGTTGCGGCTTAGAGGATATATTCGAGCATAAGTGTGTGTAAATTCATTAAATTTGGTTCAGTAATAACCGAGCTATAGAAAATTATGATAAACGTCCCACTACTATTTGGGGGGCGCCCAGGGCGAAATTGAAACAAAGAGCTCCGTTTCAGCCTAGAGGATATATGCATGTGTATGGTTATTAAATTTGGTTCAGTAATAACCGAGAACAAGCAATTTTTGATAAACGTCGTACTATTGCAAAAGGTGGGGATTTGATGGGCGCCCATGCCGAGATTTTAAAAAAGGACCCCGTTAAGGCCTAGAGTTTAGATCAGCGTATATGCATGTGAAAAATAATTAAATTTGGTAATAACCGAGAAGTATCTTTTTTTAATAAGCATCGCCCTAACAAGAAGAAAAAGAACAAGAACAAGGACATGAGTAAGCTTTAGAGGTGCTCGCTTCACACGGACCTAACCAGAGCGTGGTTATGCTGGCTATCCAACGTCATAACCCTTTCAGTGTTTAGTGACGCAATTGTTACTTGTATTGTAGCTTGTACTCTATTGTATTGGGTCCCTGCGCAAGTGAGGAATTCTAGTCACCACTCATGTCGTTGTTGTTGTTGTTAGGTCCACGAGCGAATCGAGGGACCTCTAGGGTTTACTCATGTCGTTGTTATTGTTGTTGTTGTTGTTCTTGTTGTAAGGGCAACGCATATAAAAACTGCTATTTCTCGCTTAATGCGGAACAAAATTTAATTATTTTTCACATGCATACACACCGAATGATCGTCTAGGCCGAAACAGAGCCCTTTTTACAAATTCCGGTTTGGGCGTTCCCCAAATCGCCACCTTCTGCAGTAGGGCCACGTTTATTAAAAATGTATTTTTCTCGGTTATTACCGAACCACATTTTAGGACCGTACACATGCATATAAATGATCTATCCTCTAGGCCCTAACGGAGCACTTTGTTTCAATTTCACCAAGTAATAGTGGGAATAGTGAAATGACCACTAAGGCATATTTCATAGAACTCCATAAATTATGCATGACTCTTGCTTGTTGTTCAGGCTGTAAGAGGGCACTTATAACATACTTCATCCTTGGCGGTTAACTATAGAGCCCCTTCTGCAGGAGTTGCCAATTTCATTCACATGCATACTGAATACTGTAGCCTGATCTATTCCTTGACCATAACGGAGTCCAATCTCCAACTATAGCCCAGGGCGTCTTGCTACTATTTCCCTTCTAAAGGAGTGACGTAAAAGGAGATCGGATATTTCTATGTGATTAATGAACCACATAATGTAGATACATATACTGTACTTCAATTAATAATTAGATCCAACATGTCGGCCATGGCGCTCCACCACAAGCCCCCTTCTACAGGAGTGACGGAGAGTGAAAACGGGTATATTTTGGGGATAGTACTCATTTTTAGTTGAACATGTACTTAAGCTCAACTATTTCTTAATCATAATGGTCGGAGTCCTATTTTCAAATTTTGCCTAGGGCACCCCGCGGTTGGTTCCCTTCTGCAGGAGTGACAGAAAATGTGATCTAGTGCTAATGAAAAATACTACATACAGTGTCACTTTACTTTAATTACCTCCGCCAACGAATTTCGAGTAGGTTATGTTTTTGCCTCTATTTGTCCGTTTGTTTAATTGTGTGTCTGTAAACGAGATAATAAGCCTATCAAAAAGCTATGATTGACATGAAACTTGGAGGCCAGATAGGATATGCACCAAGGAAGAAGTCATTAAATTGTGGAGGAGAATTGGTAAAACGCATACCTCCGCCAGCGTAGATGGCTTACAAAGTTAAGAACCGATATTCAAGAAATTTGGTAGGCAGATAGGATATGTAGAAAGGGAGAGATAATTTAATTTAGGAGGTGATTGGTAGAGCGATAGGCTAGCAGATAGAATATGCCCCAAGAAGTGATTAAATAATGGAGGCGCTCAAAAGAGCGCATACCTTGGCCAGCGTAGGCGGCACTCAAAACTATGAACCGATTTTCACGAAATTTTCTTGTTATTAATGAACCAAATTTAATGACCTTCCACATGCATATACTCTTATCTGCCCTCTAGAGCTCTATTTTTTTATTTTTACATTTCATCCTGTTCGTTGCGCCACGCGCCACGGAGTTAACACGGCTGCACGGACCTGTAGTCCAGCTTGTACTTGTTAGGTCTGTGTGCAAGCAAGGACCTCTAGTTTACTCATGTCTTTGTTATTGTTGTTCCTCTTTTTCCTGTTAGGGGTGACGATTATTAAAATGTTCTATTTTCCGGTTGTTAATGAACCAAATTTAATGATCTTTCACATGCGTATACTCTGATCTATCCTCTAGGCCATAACGGAGCCCTTTTTTTATAATTTCGTCCTGTGCGTCGTGCCACGCGCCTCAGAGTTAACCAGCCGCACTAGTCCTCTTGAACTTGTTTTGCTTATTCCTCCATTGTTTGATTGGCGCATTTTAATAATTTATTCTAGCTATTATTAAACAACTTTTTTTCTAATTTAGGAAGAACTATGGGAGCTAGGAAGTTAACTGAAATGGTTTTTACCATTTTGATTCCTAGAACGTCTTCCTAAAGGCGGTATCACAAGAGCGTTTTTTCTCTCAACATTTATCCTCAACACTGGTCTGGCAGCATTATGAGGTCAACATTTAAAATCTCTCGGTCACCTAAGTTCATCTATCATCAGTCTAGTTTCTGAAAACAGTGCTAAAGATTCCAGAAATGTTGCCAGTAAAATGTTGACCATAAAAGCTCTCGTGTGATAGTAGCATAAAATAGTAAAATAATAACCAACATAATGTATAAAAATGCGTCCTCAAATACTGAAAGGGTTAAGTTTCTGTGCATGTGAGTGGAGGAGATACTGTATTTATTACCCTTCCGTACTATTGCGGAGCGGTCCAATCTGCAAGGCAGGTAGTGTAAGAAAGGACCTCTGTGTTTAGTACCCTTCAATACCGACTGAGGTACGGAGCTGTACTAACCTGCTACTACTGAGTGGTACATACTGACTGCCATACGTGCTGAGCCCTCCAGATCCCCTGAGAGAGATATTGGGAAGGCTGCCTGGATTTAGAGGTGAGATAACAGTGATTTAAATCATGAAGCGGGCTGAGGATCACAGCAAATGGATATCAATTTTAAATGTAATAATGCTATTACTTGGCTAAGCTGTAGGGTAGTTAGCTTTGTATGATTATATATCGTCTATCTGGTTTAATACATATCAATTGGTTTGAGATTGAAGTCTGTTAATTTGTGTCCATATTCTATCATCTCTCTCTCTTTCTCTCTCTCTCTCTAAACAAAACACACACGCATACAACTATCTTAAAATAACAACTCCCATTTGGCAACATTAGCATTATTCACCAATCCACAACCTCACAATGTCGATACCGTATTATATTTTGTTTATAATACCTCCCTACAATACCACCCTCACAACCTTAGCGTATAAATAAACTACTCACCGCTAGAGAATCACAACCTATTTGAGTCTCCCATCCTCAAAGACACTCCAAGAATTTCGATCGCTTATAGCCCGGTCACAGCAGCATTTTTCTGGCTACTTTCGAGCGACAGATTAATCTTATCAACATTTTAGGGATCATTTTGAATATATATCACAACTTTACTGAAGATAGATTGTAATAAGTGGCAGGGTTGTTGAAATAGTGTAGTTCAGAGGCTTCCAGACCTGAGTTGCCAAGAAAAGATGCCGGAAAACACCCGTGGAATTCTGCTACAAGAAGTCATACAGCCACATTTCAAGAGTTTTTTTTTTTTCATCAGTATCGGCAGTAAGCAGAATGTAAATTATGATAGTGGGTTGAAGTGTTATATAACTTAGAAAACTCCAGACCAGAAGTTGACGAGAAAAGATGGCGTGAAAAAGTTATTACGACTCAGTCTTAAATTAGAGACACTTTAATTATTTTCTTGGCATTTTTTTCGATAACTCTGGTTCTGGCAACTTCTATAATAATCTCTTGTATGAAGTCCACCACCTATGATGCTTTACTTACGTGATATCAATCGCTTATTAGTAATTATTATGTTCCTTCCAACAACCAACAATATAAGAAATAGCCCATAATTGTAGTCGGTAGCAAATCCATAAATACCATCAGAATATAGTTGTACATATATATATTTTTTTTATAAAATTATCACGAAATGGCACTAGAATCTCGATTGATAACCAGACGAAAGTTACCTCGAAAAGCTACCAGCATACTGTAAGGTTGCCCTGAAATATTGCTAGAATAAATTTGCTGATTAAACAATTGTTGAAAAGAATCATTGTTGCGATTCAGCCTCAGATGGAGCGATCGGTAGCCTAAGCAGCAGTAATTTATAAGACGCGTCCCAAAACTTGTGAGAAAAGTGGGTTTTTAGTGCACCTCCTCTCCACCCCTCCCCCCCTTTCTCTCTCTCTCTCTCTCTCTCTCTCTCTCTCTCTCTCTCTCTCTCTCTCTCTCTCTCTCTCTCTCTCTCTCTCTCTCGGTCGGTGATTATGGCAGATGCCTCTAAACTTGGAAAAGTGCAAGGTGATGCATATCGGCCAGCAACCCACCCATATCCCGGATCGCTTCGGAGATCGGCCCAACATTCTTGACTTATTTCTGACTTCTAACCCTTCTTCTTATACTGTCAATCTTTTCTCTCCTTTGAGCTCCTCCGACCATAATCTTATCTCCGTCACCTGTCCTATCTCTTCAGTACGGCCATCCGATCCTCCCAGCCGGCAGCACTTGTGGCACTTTGGCGCTGCCGACTGGGAGGCTCTCCGGCAGTACTTCTTTGATTTCCCATGGAATGACTTCTGCTTCCGTGGCCGAGGACCCTCGGAGAGTGCTGAACGCATTACCGAGGTAATCCTCTCGGGCATGTACGCGTACATTCCATTTTCTTTCTCTCAGTCTAATGCAAAAAAATCTTGGTTTACTCACGCTTGTTCTACTGCTGTCCTCAACAAGGAAGAAGCATTCAAACGGTACCGACGCCTTAAAACTCAAGAATCTCATTCCTCTTATGTTTCTGCCCGGAATCAAGCCAAATCTGTTCTTCGACTTGCGAAGCACTCTTTCATCAATAATAAATGCACTGAACTATCCAACTCTAGCTCTTCCCAAGCTTTCTGGCATCTAGCCAAAAACGTCTCCAACAACTTTTCTTCCTCGTCTTTCCCTCCCCTTTTCCACTCTGATGGCACAACCATCACTTCTTCCTCTGACAAAGCTGAACTCTTTGCTCAAACATTTGCCAGAAACTCTACCTTGGATGATTCCGGTGCTATTCCTTCCTCTCCACCCCCTTCTCTCCTACTTATGCCTAATATGCTAATCTCTTCTAAAGATGTACTTTCTACCCTCTCTGGGCTTAATACTAAGAAGGCGGTGTTCCTCCTGTTGTACTTAAAAACTGTGCTTCCGTGCTGACCCCCTGCCTAGGCAAACTCTTTCGTCTCTGTCTCTTCCCCTTGCTGGAAGTTTGCTCTCATTCAACCTGTCCCAAAGAAGGGTGACCGCTCTCAACCCTCCAACTATCGTCCAATTGCTCTCATCTCTTGTATCTCTAAGGTTTTTGAAACTATTCTTGCTTCCAAATTTCTTAAGCATTTCTCTTCTCATAATCTGCTCTCAGATCGCCAGTATGGCTTCCTTAAGGGTCACTCTACAGGTGATCTTCTTTCATATCTTCCTAACTCTTGGTCATCCAACTTTCGAGACTTCGGTGAGACTTTTTCTGTTGCACTAGACATATCGAAGGCCTTCGATAGTCTGGCACAAATCGTTAATTTCCAAATTGCCCTCCTTCGGTTTCTGTCCCTCCATCTGTGCCTTTGTCTCTAATTTCCTTTCCGGCCGTTCCATAGCTGCGGTTGTGGATGGCCATCGCTCATTTCCTCATCCTATCAACTCCGGTGTTCCTCAGGGTTCTGTCCTATCTC